>CM021101.1:697065856-697494813 GCA_007115665.2 Sequoiadendron giganteum
CCCCTTCTTCCGCTCTCCCTTCCCCCTCCTAATTCTCTCTCTCTCCTTCCCTCTTCAATCTCTCTCTCTCTCTCTCTCTCTCTCTCTCTCTCCTAATTCTCTCTCTCTCCTTCTTCCCTCTTCCCATCTCCTTCTTCCCCTCTTCCCCGTCTCTCTCTCTCTCTCTCTCTCTCTCTCTCTCTCTCTCTCTCTCTATCTCTTGTCCACCCTACACCTCCAAATTACTCTCGGGTCTATGTGTGCCACAAATCAGATATATGTTTTGTGGCACCAAATTTTTATTGCCACAATACATTTTTAAATGTTTTCAAATATTGCCCAACCTCGATTTTTTATACTTTTAAAAATCGGATATCGGATTTGTAAAAATTAGGCTTGGGCATTGCTATGGAGCAATGTATTGATACCCAACCAAAAATAAAGTTAACTCGGGATTTCCGCGTTTTTTGGCGAGTGAAAAATGCTACTTTTTCCTATTGCCACTTTTTGGCCCATCATGATCCTGCACATGCCCATAATATCATTCCTACCTCTAATTGTTTTAATATTATATTAGCCTATCCTTGACTCAATTATATATCTAATAGGTTATTCCTTTCATACTCTATTAGTACCTCAATATTGTTAATAAAAATGAGGAAATCACTACTCATCATCATGAATATTAGACCCTCTTAATCTTGGTCACTTTTACATTAAATTTTTTATTGCTAAAATTGTGAGTATATATAATTAACATGAAATATAATGTTAGATATTTATGGGTATTACATTAATTAAAAGGTCAATATTTTCACTTATAAATCTTATCATTCTATCCATACTCTTTATCCTATTATCCCTCCTCTTCATCTCTTCATCCCAAGTAATTTTTTTATATCTATTTCTCTAATCCCCACATGACTATCCCTCCTCTTCATCCCAAGTAAAATTTTGATATCTATTTCTCTAATTCCCCCACATGGCTAACACTATTGTACATCCTCCTCATAGAAATATATCTAATAAACACCCTCCTAGTCCTACTAACCACCTTCCCTATCTTATAGCTTTTCCTCCTTAAGACTCACAAAAAAAAGAGTAACCCTTAATCCCAAAGCTAGCCTTAGATTCAACATTTTCTCCAAACTAAAATTTATCCCCAACACTAGACCCAAATAAACCTCTTCTCTAGCCTAACCTTATAGCCTCAACTTTAACTCCATATTCAACATGTTCCTAAATCTAAACCCTTCCCACAACATAAGAATGTTCTTCAACTAGTTATCTAGTCTCAAGAATAACCTAAACCCTAGATTCAACCTCTCCTTAAACCTTAACCCAACCCACACTAACCAAAAAAGGAAAGGTAAAGGTAAGAATCCAACAATAAAATTATTTCTTCCTTAGATACATTACCTTCATTACTTCATACTCTTTCTATACCTTACCCTTTATATGAGACTATCATTTCACACCACAATCCTCCTACACCTACCATCATCACTTATCTCTTATAATTCCCTATTCATTTACATCCCACTCCTCCACCGCCTATACCTCCCAAAAAAATTTATAGTAACTCCTTCTAACAACTCCAAACTAAAATACCCACCCACTTTGAATTATATGCTCCTTTAACATCATCACCTATTTTAATTAATTTTTTTATGGATGTCTTACATCATTATATATATTTTTATACACCTTCCATGTCTACTAGAATTATCCAAGACTATATCTCTCTCATCTTTGCCTTGTCTATTATTTTAATACTTAACATTTTCATGTGGTACTAATTCTCATCATCCTTACTTTGATGATAGTTTGATTGAATCTATTATTAATATTCCTCCCCTCTCTTCCATTTTCACTCATGTTATTCAATTTTATTATAAGAATCTTCATTCTCTAAAATTTGTAAATGTGTCTAGATTACAACCAACAAGTGGGTTGATGATGAATTTTTGGATGTTCACCCTCTTTCCACTTCTATGATATTGATGCAAGGGCATCCTTTGATGCACTTTGTTGTCATTTTTTGAAACATCAAATTTTGGCTTGATTGGGTTTGTTTTGGTTCAATAAGGTAATTTGGACCATTTAAGGTCATTTGGGGTCATATTGGATTATTTTTGGGTGATTAAGTGCAAAGTTGTAAAATGTTACAAAAAACTTGTTAATGTTGTCAATGCAATTTTGCAAAGTTGGTTAATGGGAGTTAGGTGTTGGTTTGGATGGTTGTGGGAGGTTGTAATATGATAAATATGATATGTAAACTCTAGCACCAAGGTTGGAGAGGAGATGGAATGAAAAATGAACATTTTGGAAGCATTTTCTTATGCTTTCCATAGTGAAACAAACTATAAATTGGATTGCATGACCTTGTACTATATAGTACAACCATGTAAGTTATTGGAAAAGTTTGATAATATTGTTAGTTTCCTAATTATTTTTATTTTGTGAATTTTCATTATGTTTTGCAAAAGTTATAGCATTTTTAGTGTCAACAGTTGCATATTTTCACTATTTTGCAACAAGAAAACATGTTTGTACAGATTTGTATGATGTGGTACATCTGGGGTAGTCTTTTGAAAACTTATGGATCTGTTTTATGGTTCAAATTCTTTTGGTTTGGGTTCATTTGGAATTATTTTGAGAAATTTGTGGAAAAAATGCTCTTGATAGTCATGTTCAGAAATTAGGGTTTCATGCTTGAATAAAAATATCATTTCTCACAATGACCCATTACAAGCAATGTTTGTTGCATCCTAGTACAATAACATCAATCAATGAAGAAACTCACCATTTGAATGGTTAGAGATTGAAAGTTTTAATTTTTGGGGATTGTTTAGAGTTTTCCACCCTTGATCTACATCAAATTGGTATCAGAGCCTAAAAGGTCTAGGAAAAGAAGTTGAGAGCCCGAAGATCTGGGCAAGAAAATTTTGGAGTTTGTGTTTTGTCTTTTTGCAAGTTGAAGCAAGAGCCTGGATGCCAAAATAATAGGCCAAGGGAGAAGAAAGGAGGCTTGAGGTGAGGTATCGTGAAAATAAGGATAAGCAAGTTGAAAGATACTTTCTTGAGAAAGAATAATGGAAATTTTGAGAAGATTCGTTCATGGAGACTTGTAGAGTAAGGAGGTACCAAGCAAGAAGCAACAAGAGAGGAAAAGAGAGGAAATGTAGATAAAGAAAAAGGATGAGAAGGTAAATAAAATTGATATTTAGAAAGAGATAGTAGATTTGAGGCAAGCCTTGGATCAAATAAAATAAATTCAAGAAGAAATGAAAAAAACAATGGAACTTGAGATGTAGTAGTTGCTTGAGAGAGAAAAACAAGAAAGTGTTTGGCATTTACCAATAAGGAAGAAGGTAAAGTGGAATATCAAGAAAATCATTCAGAAGAGAAGAATGCAAGAGAGGACAATAGAACCAGACATTGAATAATCTTCATTGATGAAGGAAGAGAAATAGCCATATGAGAAAAAGGTTGAACAAGAATCTCTGGAAGATGAGTTGCAGCATAATCTATATACCTGTCATATGTTTTGTCAAGGGTTAGCAGCAATTATAAGTGAATTTCAGTCTCTTCAAGTTCAAAAAATCAAGCCAACTGAGTTTTCTACTTCATATATAAAATATAGAGTTGTTGTTTCAGTTGTTAAAGAATTGTTGAAAGAAGGATTTAGAGGTGCAAATGGAGGACAAGTTTATATTAATAAGTTCAAACATCTTTGTCAAATGTTCAAGAAACCTACAGTGAAGATGAAACCAACATGGTATTGTTTCAAAGATAATTCAAAGATATTTAAAGAGACTAGACAAGAGGTTTCAATCATAGTTCTCATGTTTCATCTACCGTAACTCAAGAGGAGCTTGAGTTATTTTCTTCCCTGGGAGTATGGTGTAGGGGCACCCTCAAGTTTCATGCCTTCAATAGGAAAAAGTGTCATTTTGTGTTTCTTTTGAGTTTTTCTCATGTAATAAGGTATTCTAAGACCATTTTAGATGTGTTTGAGTCCATATTAGGTCACTAGGTATATTGGAGTGTCAAATTGCACAAGTTGTCAACTTTGCAAAATATTGTAAAAGCTGCAAAACATGGAATATGAAGAGTCGTAAGTTGTAAATGAGAGAATTTGAATGGTTGTAAGTTGAAAATTTGGTTGAGAACCATTGGAAAATGGTTGTAAATTTTTTAAAAGGCTTGGTAAGGTCGAAGCCAAGGTGGGCAAGTTTTAATTTAAAGAAAAATCAATAAAACTATCTATGTTTCTGCAATTCTGAATGTGATTTTGTTGTTCCAGGACTGTGTATGGACTTGTACAACCTCACCATGGCCTAAAACATATTATAATTAGTGATACTATGAATCTTCTTAATTCTCCATTTTTTAGCACTCAAATTCATTATGTTTCAAGCAAGTTAGATCCATTTTACCCTAGGCAGTCTGAAACCCTAGTAAGCCTGATTTGAGGGAGATAGTTCAAATTTTAGTCTTGTGTTACAAAAACAACCCTACCCCAATTCTTATAATATTGTATAAAGTGCAAATGGGTATCTATAATTGTGTTTATATTTTTGGTATCAAGTTTTGTTTGAAAATTATGGCCGAAAAACACCAATTTGTTGCTACCATGCCTTAGGTTCAAGTAATAGGATAGTTAAAATTAGGGCCTATCCGTACAAAAACACTTACTCTCATTTTGGGATATGTTAAATAAGAGCCAAAAAGGTACTCAAAAATTCTTTTATAGTCTGGGTTTGAGGTTTGAATAGGAAGTTATGATGGAAAAACCAGTTAGGAAGTACTACTAGGAGATTGAGGCCTAATGAATGGAAACCCACCATTTGAATGGCTAGAGATTGAAAGTTTGCTTATTTGGAGATTGCTTGGATTTTTCCACCCCTGCTATATATCAAGTTTACATTTCATATTTATTATATTACAACCTCCCACAACCATCCAAACCGACAACTAACTCCCATTAACCAACTTTGGAAAATTGCATTGACAACATTGACAAGTGTTTTGTAGCTTTTGACAACTTTTGCATTTTTGATAACTTTACACCTAATCACCAAAAACTAATCCAATATGACCCCAAATGACCTTAAATGGTCCAAATTAACCTTATTTTCTATTCTTATCATCATTCTTCATTTCTACATTACTATTGCTTAATTTATCATTATCTATAGATCATTTAATTGTGCACACTTCCAAGTTCTTTGCATATTTAAGTTTGTTTCTTGATATGATTATCTTAGGTAATAGTTTCATACCTTCATATTTTTCCTCACTTTGGGGGATAATTTATTCTTTACACATTCTTATTTCTCTTTGTACCTCCTACTATATTTTTTCATACAAAGAATTGCTCCTAAAATTGCAACACCCATTTACTTTATGCATCAAGTTTTGTTCATCATAAACTATTAAATAACTATAAAATATATAATTTACCTTAGATTCTCAACCATATAGGAAAATTTTTCTTTCTTATGATGCCCTAGGGGTTCCCCTATATCAGAAACCCAAAGTAAATAAAAAAATCAGTCACTCATTTTCTACGGTAGTTTTCCCCTACCTAATAATTATAACCCACTATTTCCTCTTCAACTAATTCTTCCCACATCATTAGGTGTTCCTCAAGTGATCAATACTTAGAAATACTCTAACCCTTTCATATTTAAATCTATTCTAGTAGTCATCCTCTACAATACTCATCTTGGGGTTGTATTTTCTCACAACCCACTTCTCTTCTGTATCAACTAGACCCTCATATCTATCAGACTCTTTCTTGGCCATTGACTATCCTTTTATTTGGCCTTAAACAACCATATATTATTTCAATGCAACTCCTCATCCTCTTGTTCATATATATTTGTAGCATCGAAAATTGTCACCCTTGACAATTTCACACTAGGTTTTGCTCCCCCTATGTGCTTGGACCTAATTATGCACCTAATTTCTTAATTGTGCTTATAATTTCCTATTTTAAAACATTTATCAAAAAATCAAACATGGAAAATCAAAGTAGGCATTTAATATTTTACCCTTGACACTTTGGATCCCTAAAAAGAAGGAATCCAGTCTAGGGTGCAGGGTGACATAGACTACCTATTTTGGCTCCAAATTTAAATATGTCAGTGTCAATAATTAATTATTTTAAATTCAAATTTCAATTTTCGGCAATCGAGATTTAATTTTTGGGAAGTTAGATTAATTGCATATAAACACAGTATTTTCACAATTTGGAGATACAAATGAAAATAAGGAAATTCACCAACAATTATTATACTTCAAAAATTAGTCCAAGAGTAGTCAATAGCAGAATTTTGAGGATTATTACAACATTGTGTCATTCAAGCATCATGTCAAGTTTTATGTGATTTTTTTCATGTTTTACATGCATTTCATTTTTTAGCACTAATACTTGTAGGTCTTCAAATCAAATCAAGTCAAGAAAAAATTTACTCTTGAAGGTGATGAGTGTGTGACTTCAATCCATCAAGGAGATCAGATTAGAGTGGTGATTTAAATCAAATTTTTAATCCATTACTTGTTTACCATTTAGTATCTATCCCTCAAAAGGATAAGATCTCTTTTATCATCAATTTTTCCATTGTGGAGGTAGAAATACCAACATGGGGTTTGACTTAGGCAAGCCCCTATATGGCACAAACCTTCCCCTATTTTCATGTGTGTAGGTTGTAGATCTAAAGTGAATTGGAGGAAGATTCAAGGCTATTTTTTCATCCTTTCACTTAAACCCTATAAGTCACCAAGTCACAAAATCTACATTATCTCATCAACATAAGAAGTTATTTTTAGGATTATGGAGGCTTGCAACATGAGCATGAAGTATGGATGGTTTTTGTTGGTTGTTCCTATGTTGTCATTGATGTCAACATGGTGATAACTATATGGGAAGTCTACTTGGTTTACCAGAAGTTGTTCACTGTCGATAATAATCTTTTGTAATGGATCAATTGTTGGTATTTGAGTCTAGAATTCACCACAAGATGTGATATGACTCTAATCTATTAACCATTTTATCATGGCTCATTTAGAAATCTATATCCGATATCTTGAGATGTTTTGGTTGTGAACAAAAAGTTATCTCTGACAGAGTTCAACTCTATATTCTATTGTTATTCCTTGCTTGGCATACTATGTGGGAGACTCCACATTTTATTAAGGTGAACATTCTTATGCTACAATTTTGTTGATAGTCTCTATGTTGGTAGTATGATGGGAAATTAATGTGCTTTCAGATCCCAAAGGTTTTTTCTTTGAGGTTTATTTGTTGTTTTGGAGAATTGTGTTCTAGTCTTGGCCTACTCAATGTATGTAATATATTATGGAGACTAGTTATGTTTTATGGATGTTAGCCGACTTGGTGTAATGTACTACAAGGATAAAATGTTTAAATTATATATGGTGCTAAGAAAGAAAGTTTTGGTTACTTTTTTTTCATCCAATTAGGTCGACCTAATTGATGAATAATATATACTTGTGTATATATATAGAATGAGAGGATGATGAGTGTGGTGTGTATTTAGAAGAAGAGGTGTGAAAAGGATTAAGGTGTGTGTGAATATCTGAGCCTAAATGCTTTATCAATTATGGATCAGTGTAGATTATTTGAGCAATTATTATGTGAGGCAGTACTTCATATTCTGAGCTTCATTGGAATTGAACCCTACACATTGAAGGTGTATCCTACTAGTTCAATCTTTTGGAAGTGAGCCACTATCTTTGTATCTTAGCAGTTAGCCATCTTTTATACTTAGGAAGTGATCCTTTTTAAGGACACTGATTCCTAACAATGAGCCTTGTAATATTTTCTATCCGGATATAAAATATTGTGAGTTAACCCTCATTGTGATTTTTCCCTTTTTGGTTTTTCCACATAAAAATCTTGGTGCTCATGTGTATGGTTGCATTGATTTGTTTTTATGTTCCTTCTTACTGATTCAACCATAATTTATTATGATAAGATGGACTTTATTGTGGTTTTATTGAATACTGATTCACCCCCCTCCCAGTATTTTGGATGTTCAATAGTTATGACAACCAAACATGGAAGACAAAAGTTACAAACTAGGGACCTCAAGCTTGTGAAACCAGTTTTTAGGAACTAGGTACTTAATCTAGGGAATCCTTGCACCCTAGACCAACCAAATTTGAACTCTAGGTTCTTGTATGTTTTCCTTCTATATTTTTAGATTCCAATTTTATCTATCATTTTTAATTTCTCGGAATTCATTATAGAACATTGCATCAAACAAAAATCCAAATTCAAACCACACACATCCCAAAAGAATCTAGATCCAGGGTTGATTGACTCGCCTTTTAGGTTGTTAACTTCGATCTCATATCCTTGCCAATCTAGATTCACCCAATTTTTTTGGAAAAGGATTGATTTTAGTGATCTACCCATTAGACCTAGGATCCCTTTTTCCAACAAAACAATATTTCCCACTAGGATGCTTCCTTCTCATAACCTCCCTTCTCATTTCTAACACTTTATGTTATTTCTTTTTTATTTGTTTTTGCTACCACCCATTTTAATAATATCGCACACCTTTAGAATCAATGTATACTAATTCTCACTAATATAAAAATACCTCTCACTTTCCCTTAGTGGCATCAACTTGTGATTTTGACCATCCTTCTATATGGTATAGGTGCTAGCCTTCTCATCATACTCTACATCTCTATCAAACTACCATGGCCTCCCAAAAAGTAAATGAAACAATGTATCCATTTAAAAAAATTCACATTAAATATCATCATGCCATATACTCTAATAGTGAATCTCACCCAACATTGTTCCTCCACCAAAATATAGTCTCTTTGCTACAACCAACCAAGTTGGTATAGGAACTGACACCTCATCCTCCTTAGCCCCAAATTTTCAACCATTTCCATATACATAAATTTATTCTTGTTGCCACTATCCACTATCACATCATACCATTTAACCCCTACCCTACATCAAGTCCTAGCCAAAATATTCCTTTGTGCCAACTCATCCCTCCTATTGTACCTCAAGGATATTTGTGAAACCAATAATCCCCATACCCAAAATACCTCTCTAAAGTAGATAACATCTCATAATTGAATGTGGCCCTTGCATTAGTTATTTTCTACCTATATTCCTTAGCACTCAAATTATGTGTTTCCTTCCTCACCACACATGAAATAGGTTCCTCTAAATAATTTATTCCTTTTCCTCTCACATCCTCTTCCATCTTTCTAGGAATATCCTCCAAGCTCACCTCTTTATGGTGATTACCCTCTACTCTTTCACCTTTATGGAAACTTATATCACCATTTTTTCTCTTTTCCTTATTGTAGTCATCACCCTTATTACCATAATATTTCATATAATATCATCTCTCTCTGTATAGGAATTTGGTATTTTCTTTCACTATGGCGATGGTTTCCCCTTCCTTGACCTCTTGGGGATCCTACTGTATCATTTCATCTATATGGTTTCCTTGGCATTTATAATCTATAATTGCACTCTATTATTTTTTCTTATCCTCCTATTTAAGGTTTAGATTCTTCCCTATAGTGAGGACCAATTGGTAGGACTCATGTAATATCTTGATATTCTACATACCCAATTCATCTTGGATGGATTCCCTCAATCCACTAACATATTTTGATACCTTCTTGGCTCCTTTTTCATGATTTCATGGCCTAGTTTAAATACTGAGTAATACTCTTTAGTGTACTCCTTTACAATAATATTTGGACCTATCAAAAATTATGTGGCTCCTTCAAAAATTCCAAAAGCTAATTGGCTAGAATGAACTTAGATTTTCATATTTTTCATCACCTAGTCCCACCTAGCAATGTTAGACTTCCACATTTTATTTCTTTTCATTTGAAATTACTTCCAACATATTTCCACATGGCCTTTTATTTTGGTCTTTGCAAGTTTTACCCTATCCAAGTTGGCAATGTACTCATACTCTAACTATTATTATAGATCAGTTATCCAATTTATTAATTCCTTAAGATAAAATTTTTGAAAATATTTTATAATTTTCACTCTCATCCTCTTATCAATATAAAAAATATCCTTCATCATTCTCTCCTCATCCTCTTTTCTTCCAACTAATTCCATAGGATTTCCTTCCTATTCCTCTTCATTATTTGTCCTTGGCCCTAGGGTTAGGGTTCCTCTAATAGTATTGTTCTAATGTATTCACCAAAATCTACACCACCTTCAACATCTCATATAATTCTTCCATCCTCCCAATCACATTCAAAATTCCCTACCCTCTCTTCAACAACATCTTTAGTTAACCTCATATTTTTTTTATATCTACAGCAACCTTTTGTAAATTCTCATGATTAGATCTCTATTTATAAACCTATTGTAGATTTCCTCAACTCAAAAACCTTGTATAATTCCTACAAAGTTCAAATCACTATGACACATGTCGTCATCTTTTACTTTTGCCTTAGCTTAAACCAACACCAGTCTATAATCAAAATCACCAGTATTATATGATGTAGTCATAGCTAGAGGGTCCATAATGGATTATCTAATCATGAAACCCACACAAAGAAACACACATTAAATATAAAACACACCATAAATTGACACAAAATATAACCTAGGAAAACCCTCATCAAGAAAAAAATTAGTCTCCAAAATATTTATTATCAATAAATTGATTCCACAAACATATTACAATTCTTTGTAATGGATTCTCACATACTTTAATACCTAACTTGGAAACACCATTAGTATAATTTATAAATGGGATACACAATAATTCTATTGGATCTTTACATAATTGCACTCCACATTATTCTACTTGTTTCCTCACTCACTTCTTACTTGTCACTCTCTCGATGATGCACTTACATGCTCCTAAACTCTTTCATTTGCTTCACTTTCTTACAATGAATTGCAACCACACACGCACACATATATATTTCCCTCGGTTCCTAACTAATTTTTATTTGTCTCAAGATGACACAAAGCTCAAATAGTCATGAAATGAGTCACCAAATCTAAAATAACAAACATATGAATTATAATGGTCCATTAGTGGTGAATATACACACAATACAACTCATACCCATCCAATTTCCATAACAACCTTCCTTGAAAATATCCATCCTTTGGCGCAAACTCAAAATAACCTTCTACAAACCAAACACAATTCCAAATGAACACCATACTTAACCTATAGACATCAATTCATTAAACCATAGACATAGACCAATCTGCATCACCTAAAAATTTACCACCAAACTAATTAATCATATATATAACTACTCTTTAAACTATAACATCCAATTACTCAATGAAATGAAATACATCAAATATTACTCATCACAAACTATTAACCTACTACAAACATATAATTTACCTTAGATTAACAACATCCCAAAGATAATAAAAATTTATTATATTTCTCCAAGAATTCCCTTACATAAATAAGGTTGAATCTAAGAACAAGATTTTGATGGAAATTGTTAGAAGAATGCTAGAGCATATCAAGAAACATTGAGATGATAGATTAAAGTTGGCTATCTAGGTATATAGAATAACCTCGAAGAAATAAATAAGGAAATCTCTTTTTGAACTAGAATATGGATTTGGTGTCACTTTTTTAGTTAATATGGATTTAGCTACGTACATAATTATGTAAAAAAATAGAGACAAGGAAGGAAATTCTATATCTTACATGGTGAATTAACTTATCAAGTTTGATGAGACGAGGAGGAATTTTCAACAAAAAACTATAGAACTGTAATATAAAACCAATTGTTTGTTTGATAAAAAGGAGTGGTGATTTTCAAAACTTGAAGAATTCCAATGCTAATATGAAATTCAAGATCTAAGGGACAAGTGAAAAATATAAAATTTGAGGCCCTCTAGTTAGGACCATACATGATTCAAAAATAATTGTGACTAATAGAATCTATCTAAGGAGTTTTAATGGTGAGTTCCTTAACCTACCTATGCATGGAAAATATTTGAAACATTATTTCTCTAAAAGGATCAAGTATAAAATCACTATAAGTATATTGTAAACCTTTATATCATTTCCTTGTATAGCATGTTTTTTTCAAGCTCACAATGAAGTGGTTTCTCCTATTTGTTGGCTTTATTTTTGTTCTTTTCGTATTGGTGTACTTACTTAGATTTTTTTTTTTTTTGTTTGATTTATAGAGGAATACATCCTTGAACATGAGCCATTTTTGGCACCTACCTAAGAAAAAAACTTGTAGTCACTACACTACATTAAAAATGCATCCCTAGAGTTTAATGTTTAGAACCTTTTGTATTAAATTTTGCTCATTTTTTGTTATGTATTATTCTTTACCTATTGAGCCAACTACTATCTTATGGTTCACCAACTCAAATAACTTTTCATTGTAGTTATCAAACTGAACACAATTGGTTATACTAGTACATTATGCATTAACCTCTTGATTCTATTTTTTCTATCAATGCTAGCTTTTGTTATGACTTGTGTATGCATGGTTCTTTTTCATTGGCCTATGTATAATCTCAACTAGTATCTAATCACATCCATTATAAATTTTTAATTGGTTGTTGTAACTATACCTTCAACACATTGTGAAATATTTGTGGTCCCATGTGATTTCATTGATTAATAATCCTTTTCTTGGCTAGAACATTGTACTTATGCCATAACATTATTGGACCCTTTGAATAATTGCATCCTAACTTAACTAATTGGTCCTGAAGTAAGTTTCAATTGGGTACTATGTTCTTCATAAAAAAAAAAAATTGACCTGACTTCTTATTAGCTAGCATGAATTTGGAGGTTATTTGGTGGATTATGACCAATAACAAAGAAATTTCTAGAAGTACTTATATAGGACCAAAGAACCCATGTTAGCAACCAAACTATTTCCTAGCAAGAAAACCTAAAGCCCTCAATTTTAAGTTTGTCTTCTATGTAGTGGTTTTTATATTTAATACATTATACCAAAGGAATATATCTTATCCATTAGATAAGATAAAAAATTTGATGTGTTAACAATAGCATGGCTTTGCATAAGGGAGGTAGATGGCATCAATATGTTATTTGTAGATTTGTATGTTATTTTCTTATATCCCCAAAGTAATTAGCATCTACAAAATTGTATTATATAGTTTAAAATTGACTTATTCTTCATGAAAATTCATAACAAACTAAAATTTGAAGCCTATGGCCATCTATTTACTAGTTTAGATATTTGGTTGTAGCATACTCGTTGAAGTGTGAGGTTGAGTATTGAAATACTATGTTAAAATTAGTTTATTTATGACCTCACCATCATAATTATTTGTGACTAAGAACTACAATCTCTAGTAATTCAAACCCCTACTCATTCCTATTTTATAAAATTTGTTTGATAATTTTGGTCAAAATCTAGATAATTAGGCTTATTTTCTCTTTTTGGAACTTAGGGTTTATGTTTTAATTACCCAAATTTGAATTAGTATGTTTTGTACTATTTATTTCAAACTCAAAACCTAATATACCCTTATTTCTATGCCCAAATTTAAATTAAGAAACCCAAGCTAATTTGGAATACATGTGAAATGAAGAAAATTGGTTTCCACCTTTTGGGAGATGGAAATAAAGGGGGATTAGGGGTCCTCTTATTTCACTTATGTTTCATTCAAGGAAACCTTATAGATCCCAATATAATGATGCAATTGAGATAAGGGGTTGCTATAAGGTCTCCTAGGGGTGTGATTAAAGACAAAAAGGGGGTTCACCACTAAGCTAATGCTTAGAAAGAAAGAGATGAAAGTATTATACAAAATTAATTAAATGGCCTAGGAAATGAAATTGAAAATCAAGATAATAATTTGAGAATGAACATAGGGGTAGAAGAAAGATGTGGTCAAAAAAAGCTAAGAAACCTTGAAATTATGTTGTTTGAAGCTCATTGGGACTCATATGCTAGACTGGGCGATTTAGTCCCAGACTAGGGTTTCTGGGCGGGAACTAGAATCTCTCAGTGACTCTAGTTTGGATCTTTTGGAAACTAGAAAAAAAAATTCATTGGGACTCATATGCCCAAGGTGGTGATTTAGTCCCAATTTAGGGTTTCAGTTTGAAACAGAAATCTGCAATTGCTAAACCAGGATCTACAAAAAATGTTTGAAATCTTGTATACTTGGACTCATACACCACAAGTGGTGATTTAGTACCAGTATCAAGGTTGATCTGAAACTTTGATATCCAGTGTTCTCTTGTAGCTTCTCTCCCTTCTGATCTTCAAGTCTGAAACTTTGAATTAGGACCTATAGGTAATTTTTCATGATCTTGTAATGTAGATGCAAACATTGACAACTTTCACAACTTGCTCTTTAATGGATCTTCAACCTAAATCTACAAATCACACATCAAAGAGAGGGAAAAATATATTTTTGAACTAGTGGATAGGGGTTTGCCTTGGTCAACCCCCATTTTGGTAATCAAACCTTGAAATGAATAGAAATAGAATGTCCAAGAATGATGAATGAACAAATATGCTATGTTGCAACTCACCAAACCCTTAGAACAAAGGTTACAATATTGTGTGATATGGCTAGCATGAAATTAGATCTTGACTCTTGATTGTATGATATGAATATTGACTTGAATGCTTGCTTGAATCACAAGAACCTACATCACAAATGTTAGCTCAAAAACAAACATGATGCATGATGACTTTGACATGATGCTTGAATCTTGAATGTAGCTCCAAAATGCTTGATAATGAGCTCTTGAATGCTGTTGTAAACTCAAATTTTCTATAATGCGTGATCTTAAAAAATGCTAGGAAAAAATATGTGAAATAACCTTATATTTATACTTGTTTATGCCAAATTTCTTGAATTTACAACATTACAAGCCGACATCAGATCTAGGAGGATAAAATCCCACCAAGAACTTGAGTTTAAAATAGGTCCAAGCTAAGGGGACACATATTCCAGTTGGGGCATATGAGTCCCAGTAGGCTAAGCTTGGAACACAAATTTCAAGAAATGTTAAGTTCTATGCTTAATTCGGGACCGGGCCTTGAAACTTAGGTGGCACCCATATGCCCAAGGTGGCATATGAGTCCCATATCAGTAAATCTAGGCCATACAATCTAGAAATATTAAATTATGATTGGTTATTAGATATGTGTCAAGATTATCCTCATAAATATGCATTAAATAGGGCTTGTGGATGCAAAATAGGACCAAATAAGGCATAAAGAAGCCCAATTTAGCAGGCAAGACCCAAAATAATGTGAAAATGTAAAGGGATACATTTGTATACACTAAATTTAGCCTCCACTTTAGTGAGAGGATGAATTTTCTTCAAACTCACACTAAAGTAGACAAAATCACACCAAGAGGGGTCCAAGTGTACCAATGCTAGAGAGATAGGATGACAACGATCAAGAAATATGGGCCATACAATCTAGAAACATTAAATTATGATTGGTTATTAGATATGTGTTGGGGTTATCCTCATAAAGATGCATTGAATAGGGCTTGTGGATGCAAAATAGGACCAAATAAGGCATAAAGAAGCCCAATTTTAGCAGGGCGGGCCCAAACAAGTCTGAAAATGTAAAGGGATACATTTTTCTACACTACAACATAAATAATGGGTTTTAAGAAAATCAAGTTTCTAAAATGACTATCAAGGAAGACACATTCAGTTCTAAGAAAAGTAAAATGGTAATAGGGAAAGGGGGGCCTTAATATAACATTTTGTGGATTTTAAAAAAGGTATTAGGGATGCAATAACTATAATAATAGGAAGAGACCTTTTCAAGGAGCTATGAAAAGGAACAAGCATAAGCTAATGAGAAGTCAATGGTAGTTATATTTTTCAAAGGAAATATTACCCAATTGCTTTATGAATGTTGGCATTGTCATATGAGCTACAAGAAATATGAGAAAAGAAGATAAATTAAAGATAGTGTAGGGAAGAACATCTTCACTCTAAACAAGACATTTATATAGAAGGCATCTTCCTTAGAGAGGATGCCTATATAACCTTGAATCTCCAAATCTTGAATACAAAATGTAAGGATTGACATGTGTATAGGTGTATAAAACACCTAAGTTCAAGCCTAAGGATAAGAAATCTATGATTGTTGCCATACCGTAAGAATAAATGGAACCATTGAATGTATTTCAATTTGAAAGATACTTTAAGGAATTGCATCAGGGTCTATGCCAAATCATAAGGATTGATGTGAATAATAGAATGACTGTAGAGATGCTTATCTTTTCTAATGCTAACCAAAACCTGTGCACAAAAGCTCTTTTCGATTATGGGAATTTCTTGGTGGAGCATTTGTACAATAATTTAGTTTCTTTCAAGAACCCAACTATCCACAATGGTGACAAAATATTTAATAGGTGCTCATTGTTATTTTATTTTTTTAATCTCTATAGTTGGACAATTTGATAATGGGTTGGGAATCAAATTGAAGTTTTCAAATGGTAATGAGTTGAACCCTCTACAACTATAGTTACTAGATATGGATATAAATGATCCCCATCTATCATGTAGAGTATTTAAAAATCTATGATATGTGTGCTAAAGAGGTTAGGTTTGAAATCAAATGAGATCAAATTGTTTTGAAGACCTTTCTAGATTATGCCTATAGGCTATGCCAAAATTAGGGTGAAATTTGGTTCTTGTTTAAGAGGAGAGCCATTGTCAAATTATATTGAACCACATTCTTGCCTCATATTCTATGTCTACATGTGTCTCACATAATTTCTTAGAATCTTTAAGATAGTTGAATTTATCCAAGTTTGAGGATTAAAAATGGGTACAAAAGTTGGTTTCATACCTCCTAGTGTTTTTATAGAGTGTGAGTTCTAGTTTCACAACATAGAAAGTTTTGAGAATATTGATAAGATCTTTAGATATTATTACATAGAAACTAAAGATCATAGGGATTTTAATCCTAAGCTTTTCATTGCTTAATTGAGAAAGAGCATGGGAAAAAGTAGTTTCAAGCATGTCTTCTATGAGCACAAGGACCTAATAAGAATTTTCTATTTTTACATGGAAAGAATTGTGGTTGAAAGGAGATAGATGCACATTTACCATGAAGGAAACAAGAGGAAAGAGTTCTACATCCTAATTAGAAAGGCACATTCATTGAGGTAAAGAATCAATTTAAAAGAATGAATAAGAGGATAGAGAATGTAGAATAACTCTTCGTTCTACCCAAAAATCCATTTGTCCTACACTATTGTATTACTAGAGGGTTGGAATGACTTATCTCTTTCACCTAGCTTTGTTATCACCCAAGGCCTAGGTTTCACAAAAAATGCTACTTCTTGAAGAGTTGCATAAAAAGTGTAACAAAATAAATTCTCAATAAATTATAGTTCAAAAGCCTATTTGTGCCCTTTAACTAGTAGAACTAGCCACAAGAGTGCAAGTTGAATAGCCAACTCCATTAGGATTAACTTCAAGAAAGGTCATGAAACTAGTAGACTATGATATAATTGAAGGTACTAAAGAGGTGGATACCACGAACAAAGAAAGCATGGCTATTTTCCCTACTCAACTAGGAAATACTAGAATTTCCACTCCTCCAACTCCCACACTAATGCATGAACTAAATTTTAAGCATTAAATATGAATGGTGTAAGGTAAAATACGTCAATATTTTTCTTGGTCGCTAAAGAAGAAAGACAAAATACTCTTAGCAAAAGAGGATGTAGGGAAAAAGAGCAATAAGGGGAAGATGTTCAAGACAAGTTAGAAATTTCAAACCCTTTTCACAAATTTGATATTCTTATCGAGAGCATCACTCTTATGCAACAAGGTTAGTGGTGAGAGAGAGAGAGAATTCCTTTTATTGCTAAGATAGAGTATTTCATATTCCATGGTGTGGGACACCATCAAAATAAGTGATGAATTTTTTGATATCATTGATAAAGCTACCATTTATCTTAAAGGATATGAATCTTTAGTGATTTAGAAAATATCTCTCATAAATAAACTTAATATTGATTATATTCCTCCCAATCTAAAGCGAAAGCTTATTGTGAAGAGGGTTGGTAAAGTATATATCCCTCAAGGTATCTCTTTTTCTATTGATAAAAATATTTTAATGAGGATACAATTAAAAAATTATGCTAGGATAATGAAAGGGATCACCATGTTAAAGCAAAAGCTCTCAAATGAAGAATCATTAATGAACAAAATTAGAGAGCTACTGAAAGGACAGGAAAGAAAAGCCTTACTTTGTCCTTTTCTTTCTCCTCCTAATACTTCCCAAAACCACAACTTGTTAAAAGATGAAGTAAATAAAATGATAGCATTGGAAGAAGAAAAAGATATAAAGACAAAACAAGGTACCAATAATTTGGTGAATAGGATCTTTGAGACAGAAATACAAAATTTTATACTAGTAACAGATGAAATTTAGGAGAGCTATTGAAATAGAACACAAGCAAATCTTATAATTTGAAAGCACCCCCGTAAAATCCATTTTGTGAATTTCCTGCAATCATTGCATTCCATGAGATTGCATGCTTCCTTTGAGGCATTCTGTCAAATAGTTCACGTGCCTTTTCTATGCTTCCACATTTTGTATACATGTCGACAAGGGCAGTTGGAGCTACAACATCTAATAAAATTTCTTTCCTCTACCCTTTGACGGATGTACATACCCTGTTCCAAAGCTCCCATCTTGGCACATGCAGGGAGGATGCTGGCAAATGTTGTGGAGTCTGGTTTTACACCTGCCAGTTTTATTTGCTTGAAAAGTTTCTATAGCCTTTTCAACCAATGCATTTCGTGTATATCCTGCAATCATGGCATTCCGCGAGAACACATTTCTCTGAGGCATTCTGTCAAACAGTTCACGTGCCTTGTTTATGATTCCACATTTTCCATATTCTCCAATCATGGCATTCCATCAAACCACATTTCTTTCAGAAACAAAATTCCTCTATCCTTTATCCTTTGATGGATGCCGTACTCTGTTCCAAAGCTTCCATTTGTCACAAGCAGGGAGGATGCTTGAAGTGGTTGCGGAGTCTGTCTTTACATCTGCCAATTGCATCTGCTTTACATTTTCTAAAGCATTTTCATTAAATCCATTTTGTGTATATTCTGCATTCATTGCAGTCCATAAGACCACCTTTTTTGAGGTATTCTGTCAAACAGTTCATGTCCCTTGTCTTAGCTTCCACATGTTGTATATGTCTAACAGAGTATTCCCAACTACAATATCTGACTAAAACCCCCTTCCATTATACTTCGATGGATTTCCATGCCCTGTTCTAAAACTCCCAGTTTGGCACAGGCAGGTAGGATGTTAGCAAAGGTTGTGGAAATTGACTATACACCTCCCGACTGCAATTGCTTGAATGTTTCTAAATCCTTCTCTACAAATCCATTTTCTAGATATCCTGCAATCATGGCATTCCATGAGACCATATTTCTTTGAGACATTTGATCAAATAATTCACGCGCCTTGTCTATGCTTCCACATTTTGTATGCATATCTAACAGGGCAGTTGCAACTACAGCATCTGACAAAATACCTCTATCCTTTATGCTTTGGTGGATGTCCATACCTTGTTCCAAAGCTCCCATTTTGGCACAGGCAGGGAGGATGCTGACAAATGTTGTGAAATCTGGTTTTACACCTGCCAATTGTATTTGCTAACGCCTTTTCAACAACTGCATTTTGTGCATATCCTGCAATCATGCCATTTCACGAGAACACATTTCTTTGAGTCTTTCTGTCAAACAGTTCACGTGCCTTGTGTATGCTGCCACAAGTTGCATATCCTATAATCATGGCATTCCATAAAACCAACATTTCTCTCAGGCATTTTGTCAAACAGTTCACGTGCCTTGTCTATTCTTCCATATTTTGCATACATATCTACAAGGGCAGTTGCAACTATACCATCTGACAGAATTCCTCTATCTTTCATGCTTTTCTGGATACCCATACCCTGTTCCAAAGCTCCGATTTTCGCACAGCCTAGGAGTATGCTGGGAAATGTATATTGTTTTTCAGTCTTACCTCAATGACATTGCCATGGTAAGCGTGGGAGCATTTTCACTTGCAGTTTTTATATTTAAATTGGAGATTACAAAATTATTAAGAAATTGAAATTATTTTATCATATAAATTTTTGTAATGGTGATAATTATATTGTGTTTTATTTATTTATTTATTTTGAGATGTATTGTTATTTAGATATGATGTTGGCATATTCTTATGTCAAGTTAAGTCATTTTATTTAAGTCTATCCACATGTCATTTCATGCTAATTGTTTTATCTATCTTATATGTTCATGCATTTTCACACATTCTACTTTTTAACTATAAATACCTTGATCATCTATGCACAAATCCCCAACATCCCCACACATGAAACTTAAGAAGGTAGAGATCAGTCTTGACAAATGTGTAGCAATGTTAGGTACTATGTATGAAATGATCCACCTTGAAACAAGAGTACAAAATATCATTCATGTCCCTAGAGAAGAGAAAATAAAAACTCCTCTAATCCATATCACCCCCTAAAGAGAGAAAAGAGAAGGGATATGTACGCCTAAGTTCAATGATGGAATATCCTCATCCACCACTATCAAAGCTAGTAGATAATGAACTTTATTTTCTTTAAAATGTTTTTGATTAACAAGAAAAATAAGTCTTGAAGGAACCCAAAACCCTTTACAAGCAAATACTACAAAAAGAAAAAGACACTGCCCATAGTAGCCAACCAACAACAAACTAAAAGAAAAATAAACAACATGACTAATTCATATTTTTCAAAGGCTCTACCACCTCTAGCTCCTGGTTGAAGAAATCTTGATGAAGGTTAACCAAGTCTTGTAGCTCATTCTTTTTCTCCTCGAAAGATTTATTTTGCTCCCCCTAGCAATCCCCAAGATGTCATAGATCTCCTCTCTGTTAGTGTGGAGATAAGTAAAATCTTCAAACAAAAGAGGAAAATCAACATCTTAGTTTTTTCTATAGAGTCTTTCTTTGGAGACTAGATGTTGAACATTTAGAATACTAAAGAAGGGGGGTGAATCAGTATTCTATAACTTTTTGAACACAATATATTCAATCACCAAACCATTTTAACTTGAATAAGAAATGAATCATCCACAAAGCCACAAAACACATGAACATTAGGATTTTTACGTGGAAAACTCAAAATGGGAAAAACCACAATGAAGATTAGCTGACAATATATTATATCCAGATATAGTATATTATAGGGGCTCACTGCCACTTGATACACTGCGCTTATAAGGCTCACAACCAGGATTAAGTACAATACAAAAATGGCTCATTGTCAAAGTATGAACTAATACAAGGTGCACCTCTCTTGTGATGTATTTTAGTTCCTTTAAAGCTTTGAAGATGAAGTACTACTCTGCTTAGTAGTCGCTCAAAAACTCTGCTCTGATTTTGAACTCCTTACCACTGAATTTGCATGATCACATCATTTATCACCACTTGCATCTGATATGTCATTTTTTCTCATTCATTTTTATATGTCTCACGCTTCAATTCCAAAAATTATCATATATATACCTCAAATACATCTACACACATCAGTTAGGTCGACTTAATTAGATGTAGACACATAAAAATGACCTAGGTCTGCAAGCTCTATTTTACCACTTTCGTCCTAGCATAATTATGACATTTTAATTATGTATTTTGTCCACCTTTGACTATTAATTAAATAATTCATAATTATTTAATTAATTCACATGTGTCTTTTTATTCTTCATGATTATTAGATAAATAGATTTTATTTATTTATTTAATGTGTCACTAACTATCTAAAGTCTTCTCATAATTAAATAAAAATTTCAGTTTATTTAATTAATCTTTGCCACTTATGTCCTCTTGATTATTAAATAAATATATTTTACTTATTTATTTTATATTTCACTAATTCTCAAGTCTTCTTATAATTAAATAGATTTATTAATTAATTTAATTAATCGATCACCTTCTCTAAATTAAATAATTATCTTTAATTATTTAATTGCCTTATTTGACATTTATCTCATTTTAAATAAAATAATTTATTTTAAATGGACTCACATGGTTAACTGCAACTTCTTTTAGTAAATAATCTCAGAACCAATTATTTACTATCACACTAAATCCATATTTTAATTCAAAATGGTAATATTTTTCTATAAATCAAGTAATTACTAAAATTCTTGATTTTTCAAATCTCATCTTCTTGTTCAATCTTTATCTTCTTGATTTTACTAATTTTAATCTCACTGTCACATTTATTCTTTCTTAAATTAAATCTTGTCCACTCATTTTGAAATCTTACCCTAACCGTAATTGAGAGTTGTCATTTTGAATCTTGACCATTGATTCTATTCTCAATCTTCAATCTCATCCGTCCATCCAAAATTGCATTTTCTATAAAATGCCAATTTTGTCCTCATTTCAGCATCTCTTAATTTAATCTCTTTTAATCTTTGAATCTCCAACATTTTCTTGAGTTTTAAGATTGTCTTATTTTTATCATTTAGCTAATTGCATATAGGATTTATTTTCTTTTGCATAGGCATTTAAGAAATTCTTCAACACCTTGCTTAGGTCTAGTCCATCGTATAGAGTTGCTCATCAAAACTGAGGGCACACTTCACATTTCAGCAAGCTAGAAGGTACAATAGAAGTCCATGGAGGACGAAGGACTAGGTGAGCTCATTTATTTTTGTTCTTTATTTATTTCCTATGCATTTCATTGTTTACTATGGGTTTTATATAATATGCATGTGTGTTTGCTAACCATCTTATCTTGCAAAAAAATCCTCAGTTATAGATGTAAACAAAAACAATCCAAAATAGCTTTTGTCGACACCACACATGATTCAAAATCATCTTCACGCCCAAGAAAAACATGCAATACTTAATTTTAAGTTGGCATGGACCCAAAATAAATCCAACTAACATCTGCAATGTATATTTAATCTTCTCAATGCATATCATGTATAACATCAACCAAGAATAGGACCTAATCACAAAAACTTCCAATCATACACACGCTTTCCAAAATACGCACAACTTCTAGATTCGATATTTCTTCAGTTTCTCATTTTGCCGCCATTAGTGAGACTAACTTTAGAACCGCAACATCAAAAAACTCTTCTCAAGAAAATGCAAAATGTCCCCCATTGGTATATGAAACAAAGAGATGATGTCCAATGATATACAAAGTTGAACTCTTTCATTGATATCTTCTAGTACTCTTCACACAACTTCTTGAGATCTTGAATCTAGTTGTATGAGCCATTCATAATGATATGGTTAAAAGCGTAGAGTATACCTCTTATTTTAGTGAAGTCTAAACCTAAAAATTGACACACTAAACCACAACACCATCACCAGAGAAAACTTAGCCAAATTTTTGATAGATCAACTTTTCGGTATAGTTAGTATTTGTACAAATGACAGTTTCCCCACAATGTTGACATCAATGACAACACTAGACCAGACGAATCAACTGATGTATGTGCACTTCATGCTCATGTTGTCAAGTTGCATCAATAGTGATAGAGTTCCAAACTCCCAACAATCTCTCCCTTTGTCGTTGATGGCAACATGCATATCAAAAAAAAATTCCATATCATGAATCAAAACATATTTATTCCTAACCTTAACTCCCCCTTTTAAAATTGACCTTGACTTTCCCAAAAAAATAGGCTTTCCAATCATCCAAAATGTATTAATAAAAATGTTTGTCTTCCCACTATTTCTCGCATTATCTCTCCCCCTTTGAAATCAATGGAAAAGGTCATGCAGGGGTCCAATATATTTCCCTTGGATATCTATATATATGCATCATCTTCAAAAAAAGATAATTGATCATATTAGGACAGATCAACCTGAAGATGAAGATCCCTTTGAGATTCTTTAGAGTATCCTGCCAAGTAGATTTTCCTTCTTCCCAAGAACTTTTTGCATCTATAAGAGTCATGTATAGTAGTTCAAGCTTTGTTAGAGACTCTATTCCTTCTTCCATAATGTTGAGGCTGAGATTTATTTCTAATAGTTTTTCAACACTGGCAAGGGAACTAGATATAGGAATGTGCCTTATCTTTACTAAGTCTCTTAGTGCCACATACTGCTTGATTGTCTTTGTTCTCATATTTTGTAAGCTAAAGAATTTTTCTTACAGTTGATGATGTAAGACCACTTCTGAATGTTCCTATCATTTGCCAGATCATAAACATCTACTTGAGTGCTTATCCAAATTCCATCCTGAATCATTTCATCCTTTGTACTTCGTGTCCAATTAGACCACTTTAGACAATATGATGTTAATTCATGTGTTTCTTCTTCACAATCTTGAGAATCCTTCAATCCTTTCTATATTCTATGATGTGCATCTGCACATTTCCTTTTTATATATTCTAGACTCTCCTTTGCAGCCCTTGCTTCTGACTCATTTCCAATTTGTTCTTTTAGTTCAGAGATGTATGCTTTCAAAAAATCAACCATAATTTTGAGATTTTCTATAGTAAACACTGATGTATTAATGCTTGCACTGATGTATCAATTCTTGCACTGATGTATTAATTCTTGCACTGATGTATTAATGCTTGCACTGAGGATTAACTTTTGTAAATATTTTATTACTTCATCCAAGTCTTGTCTACTTATGCTTTCATTCTCATGTTGGGTCACATCAAATTATCTTCCTTCTTGTTCTATAACCTCTTGCTTGATCTCAACTAGAGGAATAGCAACACTTTTTATTTTCTTACCTATTCTTCTTGAACCACTGGAGGCTTCGGTCATATACCTATCCTCTAAACTTGATCTACTGGGGTCCTTTGGGCTTCCTAGAATCACTTTTGCATAATGATTATCCCTTTGTCATTGAAGTGAGAGAATGTGTTGTTTTGTTGTGCAAGTGTGTGTGGCCCTTTTTCCTTAATGTCAAAGGGGGAGAGTGAGAAAGTATGTGTTTCCATCAATGCCAAAGGGGGATATTGTTGGCAATGGTTGTCATTGATGTCAACACTTGATGAATTTCTTGTATCAACACTTGAGATTTCTATATGTTTGGCATTGGTTTTCATTTTTGACAACATTCAGTCTGGGTTGTCATTAATGATGATGTGTTGTTGAAGTTCATGGTTGGATGTCATGCCTTGTTTGAGGTCATGTAAAGAAGAATTGTGTATGATTGTTGTCAGTAGGTTTGTTTTCATGATGATATATTAAGATGAAGATTAGAAGCATTAAGATGAGCGTTAGAAGTATTGTTGATGGTGGAGAGATGATGTTGATGGCCTATAGCATGTTGTATGTTCTCTCCTATTGTTCTTATTCAAGAGTGTGTTGTTGAAGGAGATATTTGGCCTCCACAAGTTGTTGAAAGGTGGAACTATTTTAGGAATTTGTTATGAAGACTATTTGGGAGAATGCTCCACATGCCTCTGCTATTGAATATGTGGTCTTGAAATTTGGGATTTAGTGTTTGCACTCTATGGATGTTGCACTCCTATATTTTTTAGGTCACCAGTGTTGGCGAGGAGGTTTATGTTAATTCCAAAAGGTTGGAAGTGTTGTTGGTTATTTGGATTGGTTTGGTAAATTATTCACATTTCTCCACATTGATGTCTCTACTCTTATGGCTAGGCGAATGTTCTCTCAATGTCTGTGCAGTGTATCAATTTAAATTTCATGTGTTGAAGTGGTCCGCAAGTTGTTCTATTAATGTTGTATCTCATGTTTGTGCATTTTATGATTCTAAGATGAATTATTATATTTTTGCTTGATCTATAGTGGCTATTGGTGTCATGATAGTATGGAAGAAGTTTATGAAAGTGTTTCTAAATGTTCAAGGAGAATCTCTTTGTGATTTGCACATCAATAGTTGATCTCTTTTGGTGTTGCATTGTACTTGAGTTGGTCTTCTAAGTAATTTGTGGATATCTGGTTGACAGGGCATGCTATCTTGCTTGTGTTATGTGCTTGAGGGTTTGCAATATCATATGAAGTTGTGTTAAGATTTATTTAGGTCCTAACCAATCTTGGTGAGAGCTACATTAAGTGAATTCGATTGAAAGTATGTCTTTGGTCTAATTGGTATTGTGCTACATGTTTTATCTACACATTTCCTTGTTGTTGACCCGAGTTGATATGTGCCAACATGTGAGTTGTTTGGGATCACATTGGAAGATGTAAAGGTATGTGCAAGATCATGATGGGCCAAAAAGTGGCGATATGATGGGTATGTGGTTGACGACTTTTTTTACCCAAAATTGATAAAATGAAAAGGGTTTTTAAAGGATATTCTCAGATTTATACCAATATAAATTATGCTTTACTTTGAGTTTAATAAATAATTATTATTCATTTTCTATTTGAATTATGAATAAAGTCCTGATTGATAGGCTGATTGAAAATTATCTATAACTTTTAAACGATATCACATTTTTTGAATCCAAAACATGTGTCACATTCTATGCTTTGCCTACTATAGGATTTAAAAAAAAAAAATGAATTTCATGAAGTTTTTACCAAGTTAAGGTGGTTAGACATACAAGTTTTTATATTTTTTAAAAGTTGCAATAAAAAATTCATAATTAATGATTTACTTGGAAAAAAATTACAAAAAAATATGCAGCACATCAGGACATGAGTCCTCTACTTATATCTAAAATCTTATAAAAAAATAATATCATTTTATTATGGTTAGGGTGGTCAGACAGACATCTACTTCTTCTTCTTTTTTTGAAATTTTAATACTACTACATTGAAATTTCATATTTTCACCAAATAATTTATTTATTTTGAAAATAAACCTAGTAGTTTAGAAACTAAATTCAATTTTCTATAGATTCTATTCTTACATATTTTTGAAATAATATAGATAACTTATTCAAATTTTTACGTCAAGTTGCCTAACACTGATTTTTCTAAAAAAATTGCCACTTAAGGGCCTATTTTTTCCATGATGATCCTGCACATACCCGTAATAAGGTTTTACTTGGTCCTCTCTATCCCCTAGATAAGACCACATTGATTTTTTGTGTCCGACTTGTTGAGATTATTGTTTATATTCTTCCTGCCTAACCTAATTGATGTTTTGAGGTCTTGTGGTGGATATAAATGCAAGAAAATTCCGATGCAAGAAGGGAGTTGTGAGAGTGTGGCATGTAATTGAATATATCATAGAATCATCTTATCAAAAACCTCAAATGAATCATTTGTATTTTATCTTTTCATCTTTCCTCTTTCTTATTTTCATGGGCAACCTATTTTAGTCTTTATTTTAGAAAATTTTATGTGTCCTTCAATGCATTATGCTTTATATTTGTATCGGATTATAAATTAAAAAAACCTATAATTGAAAATGGATTAATTCATCTATTTTTATTTTACAGTCCCAAACAAGTGGATTACATTATAATGTTGTTAAACAAATCTTGTACACTGTAATGTCCCCTTTTCGAAATGAAACCAAGTTGAAACTCAAATGCTCATCATTCATTTCCCATGGGCATTGGGGATTTTTCTCTTGGAAAATAGGAGTATAATAATAACTCAAGAGGATCTTAATGTCATAAAAGGGGCCACTTAAGTGTTGGCACAAAGACCAAGAAATGTTTATGCTACAAATGGGGTAGCCATTATGCTAGCTGAAAGGGGTCAATTTGATATTGCAAAGGAAATTTTTACACAGGTACAAGAAGTTGTTGCAAGAAACATCTTTGTTCATATGCCTGATGTGTGGGTAAATCTAGCACATGTTTACTTTGCACAAGGACAGTTTGCACTTGGAGTGAAAAAATTTATGCTACAAATGGGGCAACCATTTTAAAGTGTTGGCACAAAGACTAGGAAATGTTTATGCTGCAAATGGGGCAACCATTGTGCTAGTTGAAAGGGGTCAATTTGATATTGCAAAGGAAATATGTACATAGATACAAGAAGTTGTTGCAGGAAACATCTCTGTTCAGATGCTTGATGTGTGGGTAAATCTAGCACATATTTACTTTGCACAAGGACAGTTTGCGCTTGCAGTGAAAATGTATCAAAATTGTTTGAGGAAATTCTATTTTGGCATTGACACCCAAATTTTATTATATTTAGCTCGAACACATTATGTAGCAAAATAGTGGCAAGATTGTAAAAGAACATTATTAAGAGTAGTAGATTGTAATGAGTGTTTCAAATTTGTGTTTAATGTAATGAGGGTTTTGAATTACCTCTGAATTTGCTACAGAGGGTGTCCCCAAATCTGATTTTGCTACAAAGGGCCTCGACGAATTCAAATTCGTTGCAAAAAACTTTGAATTCCTTGCCCTTGCCCTCCTTTTCAATAGTCTACAAGTCCTCTTTGCATCCTTATTGTTGGTATGTGGCGACTAATCATGCTATACTATACACTCTTCATGTATCCTCGCTGGGGTCCGGAGCCGGGTCAGGCCTCGGGTGGGGGTTCGAGGGTGGCAACCCCCGAGAAATTTTTGTTTCACGTTTTTTCACTTCATCAACAAAAAATAAAAAAAGTTGACTTTGTAGAACCCTAATTTCTGGAAGCTTCTAAAAGCTTGTTATAAGTGGTTGGGATGGGGAGTTGTAGCATTGCATTATCCACGATATTGTAATACATTTTGCACTAGATAATAAAATCTTTTGATGGTTACGGTTTTGTGGATGTAGCCCAGATTGGGTGAACCACACTAAATTCTATGTGTTGTTTTATTTCTGCTATAATTTTTTGTGTGTGTTTTATTTCTCTATTTTTATTGATCAAATCTATATTTAACTTGTTAGATATATGCCTTCTAACCCTAACAAGCAGTATCAAAGCAAGGTTGTGTTCGATTATCATCTACTGGAAGGTCTCACGGTTGAGTGGGAGAAATGGCAGATGAGGGTAAGTTGAAGGTTGATAAGTTCAATGGGCAGAACTATCAGTTATGGAAGATGCAGATGGAGGACTACCTTTATCAAAAGGATTTATGGCAGCTATTAGAAGGGAAAACCAAGAAACCCTCAACAATGTCTAATGAAGACTGGGATATTTTGGATAGAAAGGTACTTGGCAGTATTCGTTTGTGCCTGACACAATCGGTGGCATTCAATATTACAAAAGAAAAGACAACTCAAGAGTTGAGGAAAACCCTAGCAAAGTTATATGAAAAGCCTTCCGCTTCGAATAAGGTATTTCTTATAAAGTATTTATTTAATATGAAAATGCTAGAAGGTGGTTCAGTTGTTGATCATTTAAATGAGTTTAATACGGTTACCAATCAATTAAATTTTGTAAATGTAAAATTTGATGAAGAAGTTAGGGATCTTTTGGTTCTATGTTATTTTCCTGAAAGTTGGAATAGCTTGGTAATGACTATCAGCAATTCTGTTTTTGGTTTGAATACATTGAAATTTGATGATGTTGTTGGTGTTATTTTGAGCAAGGAAATTTATAGGAAAAGCTCAGGTGGAACATCCGCATCAGACAGTGTTTTGAATGCACAAAGCAGGGGAAGAACAAAGGAGAGAGGAAACAATTCTGGAAGTTGTGGGAAGTCACGAGGAAAATCAAAGGACAAAAGGTCCCAATCTAGAGACAAGAGGGATTGTTGGTACTGTGGTAAGTTGGGTCATTCAAAGAAAGATTGTTGGTCTCAGAAAAATAAATAAAGAAACAAAAAAGAAGGAAATAAAGAGGAAAAATGTGGTAAGTAATAAATTTGATGAGGATGTTTTGATTCTTTCCCTTGACAATGTTGATGATTCTTGGGTGTTAGATTTAGGGGCTTCATTTCATGCTACGCCCCATAGAAATTATTTTCTTGATTATGTCAAAGGGGTTTTTTGGTTGGTTTATTTGGGAGATAACGAACCCTGATAGATTGTTGGAAAGGGAAGAATCAAGATTAAGTTGCAAAATGAGAATCAATAGCTACTACATGAGGTAAGGCGCATTCCAAAGTTAAGAAGAAATTTAATTTCAGCAGGGAAACTAGATGATGAAGGTTGTGTGGTTACATTTAGTGATAAAAACTGGAAGGCTACAAAAGGTTCCTTAGTGGTAGAAAAAGGTGTGAAAGTAGGAACCTTATATCTTTGTACATGTCATACTGTTCCTTCTACTATAGCTATTGCAGATAAAAATCAATGTTAAGGAACAATTGTCTCAGTTCAGCAGGTAGAAAATCAGATAATTGCTGTGGATTTTGAATCAACACTATGGCATAATAGACTTGGGCATATGAGTGAAAAAAGTATGAAATTACTTCATTCAAATAATATTTTACTAGGTCTAAAATGTGTTAATATGGATTTCTATGAAAGTTGTGTGTATGGAAAATAAAAGAGAGTTAGTTTTGTCAAAGATGGGAAACAAAAGAAAGATGAGAAATTGGAGATTGTGCATATAGATGTATGGGGACCAACTCAGGTATCTTCTCTCTGTGGCTCTCAATATTATGTTACATTCATTGAAAATGCAACTAGGAAGGTATGGATTTATTTCCTTGCCAAAAATATGATGTATTTGAAACTTATAAAAAATGGAGAAGCTTGGTTGAGAATGAGACGAGTAGAAAGTTAAAATTTATCAAATTTGATAATGGTGGTGAGTATTGCAACAATGAGTTTGAAGATTATTTTTCCTCTAATGGTATTCGTAGGCATAAAATGGTTCCAAGGACTCCACAGGAAAATGGAGTGACTGAGCGCATGAATAGAACAATAATGGAGCGTGCACATACTATGAGATTGCATGTTGGGCTGCCTTTAAACATATGGGAAGAGGTTGTAAACACTGTTGTTTATTTAATTAATAGAGATCCCTCTAATCCTTTGGGTTGTGGTGTTCTAGAGGAAGCATGGATAGGTAAGAAGGTGAGTTATTATTTTCTCAAAACCTTTGGTTGTAAGAATTTGCACATGTAGATTCTAAAAATAGAACCAAGCTTGATGCAAAATCAAAGAAATGTATATTTGTTGGATATGGCATTGATGAATTTGGTTATAGGATTTGGGATTTTGAAAATAAGAAAATTGTGAGAAGCAGGGATGTCATATTCAATGAGAAAGTGTTGCACAAAGATCAGTTGCAGCAAAATGAGAAGAAAGAAAATGATTATGCAGTATTGGATGATACTCCAAATAACGATGCTCTAGTGATTCCTCATAATCTGCAACAATAGCAAAAACAAATACCACAAACTCCAATGAATGTTAGACGATCTTCAAGGATAAGTAGACCTCCAAAAATATTTTCTCCTTCTTTGTATTCTATTTTATTAACTGATGCTAGTGAACCAAAATTTTATGATGAATCTATGTAGGTGGATACCAAGGTTTAGTGGGAGCATGGAATGGAAGAAGAAATGGACTCCTTTCTGAAGGGTGATCCCACAATATTGGTTTACAATTTTTGACCAAACTGGACACAAAAATATTTTTTTATAACTAAATCTTCACTTTTCGGCACCTATAGTGGCTAAACCGTGAAGAATTTGAACATGATGAAAACTAGCGATTTGTGAAATTTCATCTATAGATTTTAAATATATATAGTTTTTCAAAAAAATTAGAATCAGATTGCACTTCTTTTTCCATCTCCTTCGAAAACTAGTTTTTTTCAGTAAATAACATTTTTAATAGTGACGCTCACCGTATACAACATAACTTTTTTCCATGAAGGATAAAAGTCTAATTTTTTCGAATTTAGATTTGTAACTATGATATCTAGCCCTTTCATTTGGTTTCATAGTGTTTTATTGTTCATATTTTTTCCTTAATCAAGTTTCAAAGTCAAACTAATTACAATTCAAACATAGGTGAACTGTATACAACATAAAAAAAATTCTATGTATTAAAATTCAATTTTTTTTATTGGATCAAGTACATCAATACCTAGCCTACACATGTTTTTCAAAATTTTATTTTGATAATCTGCTATTTTTCCACATGTGCAAAATAAAGAGCTTGATTTTTGGTGAAAAACCTATGTTTAATCAAACTAAAAACACAAATACATAATAAAACCAAAACATATTAAAATTATATTTGTCGGATAGCTCATTCTGAGGAATACCATCATCCACTTTGGTTTGTGAAGTATTCTCCATTTTCATCCTCAACCTGAGCTTCGAAGGGAAAAATTCTAAATTTTTTTGGTGCCAGAGGGGGAGAATGGGGAAAAAGGGGGGTTCTAGCAAACCCCTAGGGGTTCGCTCAATCCAAGATTCATTCAAACCCCCTTTCCACAAGCATTTTTTTTTCTTATTTTTTTGGGAAATGTGGGACCCAACATTAAATTGGTTCTCGCTCGAAGGGGGGTTCGATTTGAGTTTTCTCGAACCATAAGTTTGTTCGAACCCTCAAAAACCAATTTTTTTTGCATGGGGTCATTTTTTGCAACATTTCCCTCCTCACTGAAATTGTAAACCACTTTTGTGGGTTTACGCTGAAAAATAAGGCTTGGGAATTATGCAAGTTGCTTGTAGGTAAAGAGGCTTTACCAAACAAATGGGTTTATAGGCTGAAAGAGGAGGATGGAGGTAAGAAAATATTTAAAGCCGGATTAGTTGTAAAGGGATTTGCACAGAAAAAGGGTATTGATTTTGATGAAATCTTTTCTCCAGTTTTTAAAATGACTTCTATTCATACTGCTTTAAGTATTGTGGTTGCTGAAGATTTGCATTTAGAACAACTTGATGTTAAAATTGCCTTTCTCCATGGTGATTTAGAAGAGGAAATATACATGGAACAACCACAAGGATTTGAGGCCAATGGTAAGGAGAAAATAGTGTGCAAACTGAAGAAAATTTTATATGGCTTGAAGCAAGCACCTCGACAATGGTATGTTAAATTTGATAGTTTTAGGGCTGAATAAGGCTACAACAGGTGTAATTTAGACTATTATGTTTACTTTAAGAGGTTAGCTGAAGATAGCTACATTATTTTATGTTTATATGTTGATGATATGCTTGTAGCGGGGTCTAACATGGATCACATAAAGGAGTTAAAACAACAGTTAGCAAATTCATTTTCTATGAAGGATTTTGGGGCATCAAAACGAATCCTTAGTATGAAGATTACAAGAGATAGGAAAAACAAAAAATTGTTTCTATCTCAAGTTGGCTATGTTGAAAAGGTGTTGCAGAGATTTCATATGGAGAAGGCAAAAGCTATCAGCACACCTTTGCCTAGTCATGTCAAATTGACAAAGGATATGTGTCCAAAGACACAAGAGGAGGAAGGAAAAATTTCCAAGGTACCATATGCTTCAACTATAGGCAGTTTAATGTAAGCCATGGTATGCACGAAACCGAATATTGCACATGTCGTAGGAGTTATTAGTAAGTATATGAGTCATCCTAGAGTTGAGCATTGGAATGCGATAAAATAGATTCTCAGGTACTTGAGAGGTACATCCAATAAATGTTTATGTATTGGGGGCTCTAATACAGATTTAAAAGACTATATTGACTCAGATTTGGCAGGGGATATAGATACCAGGCGGAGTACCACATGTTATGTATTTACAGTTGGTGGGACAACAATGAGTTGGATTTATCAATTTCAAAAGGTGGTTGCTTTATCCACCACAGAGGTAGAGTATGTTGTTGCAACAAAGGTAGCAAAGGAGATGATATGGCTGCAATTTTTCATGGAAGAGTTAGGAAAAAACCAAGCTGAAAATAACTTGTTTACAGATAGCTAGAGTGCTATACATCTTGCAAATAATTCTTCCTTGCACTCTAAAACAAAACACATACAACTGAGATATCATTTCATTCAGTCAGTGTTGGAGGATGGATAGGTAAAGATGGAAAAGATACATACAAATGCTAATCCAACATATATGTTTACAAAGGTAGTGAGAAGGGAGAAATTGAGCTCCTCTTCATCTTCAATTGGTCTTCATGGTTAAAAGTATAACAGAGTAGCAAGGTCCAAGGTGCTTATTTCCAATGATGTAAGTGTAGCAGTGTCATCTAGGATCAGTCTCCAAGTGGGAGATTGTGTTGGTGTGGAGCCTGATCATTCTTTAAGTGGGATATTGTTGGTATGTGGTGAATGATCATGCTATAATTTACACTCTTCATGTGTCCTTTTCGGGGTCTAGGTTCGATTCGGGCCTCAAGTGAGGGTTTGGGGGCAATAGCCCCCAAGAAAAAAAATCACCTTTTTTCGCTTTGTCATCGAAAAAGAAAAAAGTTGACTTTGTAGAACCCTAATTTTTGGAAGCTTCTAAAATCTTGTTATAAGTGATTGGGATGGGGAGTTGTAGCATGGCATTATTCGTGATATTGTAATACGTTTTGCACTGGATAATAAAATTGTTGGATAGCTACGGTTTTGTGGATGTAGCCTAGATTGGCTGAACCACGTTAAATTTAAGTATGGAAGACTCAAAGATGAATTCCTTAAATATTTTCATATCATTAACTTGAAGAAACAATATTTTTTTATTTTTGTACATAACACAAATTCTCAAGATATTGGATATGATTGTTCGAATGAGTCATGATAGTGAGATTAAGGGAGCATAGTCATATCTCTTCTTGTGGTGAATTCCAGACTCAAAAAATAATGTACTGAATCAAAAGTAAAGAACACTTTTGGTATACCGATTATTTTTTCCACAATGTTGCCATAATATTCTCATCAATGACAACACTAGAACAGTCAAGACATCCTATATACACTTAATTAAATTAACCTTATAAATTGTGAATTAATGTTTCCTATCATATTATTTTACTTTCTTACCTCTAAAATAAATTATATAAATTAAAAATTATGAGTCTTGTTTCTGCTATAATTTTATGTGTGTGTTTTATTTCTTTATTTTTATTGATCAAATATGCATTTAACTTGTTAGATATCTGCCTTCTAACCCTAACAATTATCGCCCATGCAACTAGCTACTAAAATTGATCAAAACGCCTCATGCTAGGTTAACGAATTAAGCGAGGTTTGCGGTGAACGAATGAAGTGAGGTCAAGTGAGACAAATCAATCTGTAATGAATGTGGATAATCATGCCAATACATCGCGCATATGAATACATCACGCCAATAATTGACCGAATTTTAAAAAAAGAATTTGTCTAGTTTGGATTTGATGACTAACTCTTTAGTCATTTTTATTTTTGTGAATAAATAATTTTTTAGTCAACGACTAGATTAGTCATTTATTTACTCATTTATAGCTGAGTTGCAAAAAATGAGTAGAATTTAATTAGTTTTAGTTGTTGTGACTAAAATTAGTTTTAGTTGTTGTAATTTTTAGTCACCTAGTCATTTATTTTCCAAATTCTACTAGTGATTTGTCAAGCATTTGGAGCCATCATCAAGATTCAAACATCATATCAAGGAGATTGTTGCATCATATGTGTTTTAGAGCTAACATTTGTAATGTAGGGTTTTGATTCAAGCAAGAAATTCAAGTCCATATCTATCAAGCATTCATTGGATTCAAGATCTATCTGAGCTAGTCATTTCACACAGGTTTATAGATTTCACAACAAAGGTTTGGTGAGTTGTAAAATTGCATGTTGTTCATTCATCATTTCCCTCTATTTCATTTTATTTCAAGGTTTAATTAACAACAAGGTGTTTGACCAAGGAAAACCCCCATTTACTAACAATCAACAAGTTTCTCCTCTCTTGCATGTTTGTGATTGCAAATTTAGGTTGAAAACCTGAAGATCATTTGAAGTGAAAAGTTGTAAAGTTGCAAAGTTGCATTGCAAAGTTTTTATCTTCATAGAAGCTCACCTATAGGTTGGATTCAAAAGATTCAAGACCTCAGATCTGAGAAGAAGGAAGTGCAAACATTAGACCTCAGGACCACATTCAAAGATTTTAGAAATTCAGAATGGGACTAAGTCACCACCTAGGGCATCTTAGTCCTCTCGAGGTTATTTTTTAACAATTCTTTCAAATCCGGTTCCAACATTTGAATATTTTGTGTCTACCTCAAAAAATAGCAATGGGACTAAGACAATAGTAAGGGTGTCTTAATCCTCCATAATACTTTTTGACAACTTTTTTGCATTTCTAGAATCCTTGTTACATTTCCAAACTTCTTAGGTACACATACCCTAACTTGGTGTTGCTTAATTTCATCATTTGCACTCATTATTTGACTTGCATTACTAGGTTTTGTGAGTTGAATGCTTTCTTGTCTCTTCCAAGCTTTTGCTTGGTGGTGAACCCCTCAAATCCTAAAAGAACCCTTCCTAGGTTCTTCCCTTTTAAGAATTGACCCACCCTTTGGGTTGATAGTCAATCCAATTAGGATTCTTAGGAAATATTTGAATGACCATAGGAGAATAGTGGTATTCTATGACTGAGGTTATAAGGCCTCCATTTTCCTATGTTTTAGTTATAACTACATTAAGTGAATTCAATTGGAAGTATGTTTTTGGGTTGACTAGTATTGTGCTACCTGTTTTATCTACACGTTTCCTTGTTGCCGACTTGAGCTGATATGCGCCAACATGTGAGTTGTTTGGGATCAATTTGGAAGATGTAATAAGGTTGTATTTGGTCCTCTCTATCCACTGGATAAGATCACATTGATGTTTTGTGGTTGACTTGTTGAGATTATTGTTTATCTTCTTCCTAGCCAACCTAATTGATGTTTTGATGTCTTGAAGTGGATGTAAATACAAGAAAAATTCAAATTCAAGAAGTGAGTTGTGAGGGTGTGTGGTGTGTAATTGTATATCTAACAAAAGAAGTGTGAAAATGTGTTGAAAATAGATTATATTTTCTTTAACGCCTCAGTTAACATAGTGTATTGTTGACATAGATTGTAATTCCTAAATCTTCATGTATCCTACTCTAAGATAGTGAATCTCATCGGGTCCTTGTAATTTGTATATTTCCCTAGAGTTGTTCTCTTTAGTTTCCAAGGACCCTTTGTATCTTGCCCTAAGGTTGTGCACCTTAGTCTGCAAGACTTTTGGTAGTGAGCCTTATTTTGTAAGAAATGAGCTTCATATATTGTGAGTTAATTCTCATTGTTTTTCCCTCATTAGGTTTTCTACATAAATCTAGTGTCATCTTGTGCATGTGTGTTCCTTATTTTATCTTTCATTTTTATTGATCTGGTTAAGGTTTGATGAGATTTTTAAGAGATTAAATTGCTATATCTTTCATTGCTACTGATATATTTAAGGGTTTCTATTTGGTTTAAGAAGTTTGAACTATGTTGAGGTCTTAAGTTCCATATGGGTTTAAGTTTTTGAAGATACTGATTCACTCGCCTGTCTTAGTATTTGGCGTGTTCAATAGAGTTACATGAGTGCTAAGGATTGTTGTCCAATTACTTGTTGATTTGCATTGGAAAACATGGGTGCCATAGATTTTTGAGGTTGCATGGCACCAAGTTTTTTGTTGAAATCATTTTTGTATTATGGTAATCTATCATTAATTGTAGATAATTGAAAATATGTATTGAGTTGAGTAGCAGTTTATATTGTATTTGGGCATGGTTTATCATTGGAACATGATTGTATATAGATTGATTAAGTAACGAGAGATGTTTTAACCCATTTTCTTGTGACAGACTATTTTTTGATATTCACTACGTCAATATATTATTTTTCCAATGTAGTAACCTCATTTTTCCTTTTACAAATAGTGAATTCATGGATCCAAGATCCTAAGGTATAATTATGTAATGCTAGCCTCATGTGGAGTTTAATAAACAATGGGTTTAGCATACACATCTTCTAAAATAGAGTGTCAAATACACAAATGTGATCTCATTAGTATGTTTTTGTACATAGACATATTGATGATATATGGTGGTAGCACCTATGCAAATTCTAAAGTGGTTCGCAAAGTTGTTTCTCTAGTTGAGACCATGAGGTTCTAGATCATGCAAGTGAATGCGAATATTGGTCATAAGATAATTTATCTAAGGAAATAACATAAGGGCCAAATTTGTGTGATCTACATGAAATAAGAAGACATATTTGAATTCCTAAATATCTTCATCTATAGACCTAGTTCCATTTATATTTTTTTAACAATATTTTGACATTCCTTGAAAAATCCTAAGTAATCCCTTAATTGTTAATAAGAACTTTCCTTCTCCAATCTACATAGTTATGGTCATGTTTATAGGTGGTTTATTAAGATAAAAATTTAGAAATATTGTGGTTTGGATGCATTTTTTATATATGCTATAGTCCAATATGTTTGTGACTAATCATTTTCAATTTTTTAAAAATTCTTTTAAGAATAAAGTCTTAATTATTTCAATATAAAAACAAGATTAATATATATATAAACCATTATAAATAAACAAGTTCAAATGTTAATAATTGTTTATTGGTAAATAAATACAATAAATATAAAAACTACTAAGAATTGTCTAAAACTTACTAAGAATTGTCCAACATTTTATTTAAGACTAATATTAGTCATATACATATTATACTTATAATTTAAAATAATAATATATTATTATATTTAATTATTTATAAAATTTAATTTCTACATTTTAGATCATTTCAAACATGTTTTTATAAAAAAAAATTAAATATATATTGCCATCTAACCTTTTTGCTTCATTAGGAAGAGAGACTAGTAGTCATGCAACTAACTTTTGGAGGTTTCATGGAATATTTATTTCACTTGGAAAGATATATCTGTCATTATTTATATATACTATTTAATAAAATATACAGTTCCATTCATAGGTTCTCATGTGTTCAAGTATGAGTCCATCTTGTTATTTTTTGATTTACATGTGAACTAGTTATTTATAATATATAGTATAAATATGTGGCAAGATTGAATATTATAAGCACGAGTGCTATAACAACAATTGAACATGCACAACTACTTACCCCTTTCCCCTATATTTATTAAAAATCAAAATATAATATGGATTGTGAAAATTTGATATCATTAATTGATACCCTTCATGAAAGGGAAATGTTTTTTTAAATCTAAACATCTATAGTTGCTAAGGATTAAGCTTGCAAAGAAAGTTGCGAACCTTGTTTTTTGATCCAATAATTTTACACAATCAATCCAAAAATCTTTGAACCAATGTTATATGAATTGTGGAAATCAAATATCATTAAAAGAATATAATATATTTTTTTATTTTCAATTAATTAATAAATATGATCAAATGTACATCCAAATGTACATCATGATAACTAAATAGAAACATCCCTATTTTTAAGTCAAACTAATAATTATTATATTAATGAAAAATTCAAAAGAATTTCTATTAAAGAAAGAAAAAACATATTCATAAATTAATAGCTTGTAGTTTTCACATTGATGATAATGTATTGCTAAGATTTTTGATTGTGTGATTTTTAGCATAGACGTTTTAGATCAAATTCCATGATCATCCAAAACTCTGTGTGATGTTTAGCATTGACGTTTCAGATCAAACTCCACTTAGAATTTGATCCAAACATCGATACTAAAAATCACACATAATTTCAAACCAAAAATCTTAATGATACACCTGCACTCATCTTTTTCTCCATAAGTTAGGTAGATGTGACTGTGACAACTGTAATGAATAACATTGAAAGATATTTTTTACAGTTTGGATGGGGAGCCTCCTGGTTTGCTTTATGGTACACCTGCACTTAACGAAAGCAGTGTACAACAGTCCTCCACGTACACCACAAATCATTCAGCCGGACATTAATTGTTAGTAAATGTTGTCATCTGTGTACTCTGCCGGTCTAAGTTTGAATTGCTGTTGTTACCAAAAAAACTTGTGAATGAGAGAAGAATAAGGAAAGTTTACCAGTACAACTATCAGGTCTGAAAGAAATAAACGCCTTCATTTACATTGGAAACAGGTGCTATTGAATGTGTGCACCTCCCCACAACTTGCTTCTGCAACAGACAGTTGTAAATAGGATCGCTTGACCAGAAAATGTTGTTAGCTGTTGTTATCATTTTGTACTCATGGTCTTTCCGCTTCATTTATACTTTTTAGAGTAAATGAGGCAGACTCAGTTATGGGGAGGGGTGAATAGCAGTGCACGTTAATTTTATCAATATGTAGCGATTGATTAGAATATTTAGATTTTTTTTTGTTTGAAATGTGGATTGATCTCTTTGTCAATATGTAGGGATTGATTGGAATATCGTAGAACTTTTTTTTTTTGAAATGTGGATTGGTCTCTTATCTATCGATAATTAAGGTTTGGAGGTGTGACTCATCACACAACTCGTCAAATTAGCACATCTATTGAGAAGTGTCTAAAATTTGACTTTTTAAAGATTTGACCAGAACTTAATCATGGGACACCTAGATGCAATGAGTGGTAAGTGGACCATTCATTATCATGAGAGATGGGTTCTTGTGAACCACTATTCATGAAACTTAGGTCAATGAGTTTGACTCGAAAACTACATGGTTGAATCCTGATAGCAATATCATAATTTGACACGTTGTGGAAGAAACTTCCTACTTATCAAAAAAATACCATTTGTTGTTTGTAAAATATCATATTTTTATTTAAAATAAAATTAATGTGCAACTAAATGGACCAAATACCTATTGGTAACCATAAATCTTTGATATCTCTAGCTTTTATATTCAACACATATGGACCAATAGTTGAACACAAAAAAACTATTTGTTGTTATAAAAACAAACAAAAATGGATCAATAGTTGAACACTAAAAGTTTTAGAAAATCCTTCACATTTAATGAAAAAATACATGGCATTTATTGTGCTCACCTTTCATATTTGTGATACGACAAACTATTAATATAAAATACTTCAATGCTTGTACATTGCTACCCCAATAGTTGTGTACACATAAGAACAATATTTTTTCATTATGATAACGATATTTGTTTAAATGAGTGTCTTATTTTATTAAATGAGCATTTTAATTTTTAAATGTCACACACATAGTAGATAGTTATGATATTTTATTTGAGACAAAAAAAACTTATTTCAATTTTTCATGAATGTATTTATGTTTTTTTTTATATAACATTCAAAGATTCTCATGTGTTCAAGTATGGGTCCACTTTTGATCAACATTTTATTTTTTTAATTTGTATTTGGACTATTTATTTACAATATATAGTATAAATATGTGGTAATACTGGGTATTATAATCACAATTGACTGCATGACTATTGGACCATGTACGACTATTGCCCCCCCTCCCCTAATCTCTCAACAAAAAACACCGTGCATAGGCATGTAACATTAAAAAACACATAAACACATACATAACATGATGGGATGATGAGGGAAGCGAGGAGATAACGATGGTGTCAACTCATTTTTCCCTTTGCTTCAAATTCGTTGGTGTGGTGGTTTGCGTGAGAAGGTATCCGTGCACTGCGGGTGGGAAGGCTGATGTAATTAAGACATGTGTTTTAAATTGTAACAAGTATTGTTATTGGAAAACACTTTGTGTTGTGGATTTTCTCATTATGCAAGTTGAAAGCGAAAGCTTGGAGAGAAATAGGTGGAGTTGTAGGTAGGGGAGATGAAAAACCAACTGAGGTGAGGGATTTTAAAGGGTTGGGTTATTTTCTTGTAAAGGGTTTTAAAAAATTAAGTGGGTTGCAAGTTTCATAAAACTCAGTGTTTTGCAACCTAGACTTTTACAAAACAGTATGAATGTCTTGAAAATCATTTGTTATAAATAGACCGTAGGAATGTAATGGAAGACACTATTTTATAAACACCCTATGTTTTCCAACAACCATTAACATTTTGTGTTATCATCTTTTTCATTCTTCAGGTTGAAATCAAAATGTTGGAGAGTAGGGGGCGGAGTTGCAGGTGGGGGAGATGAAAAACCAACTGAATTGAGGTGAGGGGTTTCTAACTGATTGGGTTGTTGTTTGTAAAGGGTTTTAAAACATTAAGTGGGTTGTTATTTGTAAAGGGTTTTCAAAAATTAAGCGGGTTATAGGTTTCGTAAAACCTAGTGTTTTGCAACTTGGAATTTTACAAAACAATATGAATGTCTTGAAAATATTTTGTTATTTAGGCCATAGGAATGTAATGAAAGGAACCATTTTGTAAACACCTAGTGTTTTCCAACAACCATTAACACTCTATGTTGTCATTTTTTTTATTATGTAGGTTGAAAGTGAAAGGTTCGGGAATAGGGGATAGAGTTGCAAGTAGGGGAGACGTAAAACCAATTGAATTGAGATGAGGGGCTTCTAATCGATTGGGTTGTTTGTAAATGGTTTTAAAACATTAAGTGGGTTGTTGTTTGTAAAGGGTTTTCAAACATTAAGTGGGTTGCAGGTTTCATAAATTCTAGTGTTTTGCGACCTAGAATTTTACAAAACAGTATGAATGTATTGAATTTTTTTTGTTATTTAGACCATAGGAATGTAATTAAAGTCACCATTTTATAAACATCTAGTGTTTTCCAACAACTATTAACACCGTGTTTCACCACTATCAACAATTTTATTCATTATTTCCAATAATGAAAGGAAACAAAATAGTGTGGAAATGCTTTCCTAATGCTAATACCTTAGAGGAGAAGTGAAAAAACCTTCATTTAAAACTTTCATACACTTAAAATGAGCACATACAGGATAACAAGAGTAACAAAAATAAAACATACAAACAAAAAAGACAACAAATTTACGTGGGAAAACCCTTTCGGGAAAAAACCCACCTCACCAAGAGCAATCATTTTGTATTACAGTAAAATGTTTAAATACAAAGTTAACAAACCTCTCTTAGACTTCCCTTTCTGTTACAATGCTATTGCAACATTCATGGAGAACAAAATCACCATCACCTCGTAGCGACTTCTACAATCATGCGACTGTTACAAGTCTTACATTCATCATACATCCAACTAATCAATCGGGTGTCTTAATTATACACCTTCCTTCTGAGAGACGAATTTGATCGCTTCCTGTCTAAGTCGCCCTGCAATCACGCATTGGGCCGCCTAGGCATTTAATTCTATTTTCCATAATCGGATCCTGTCACCCGTCGAATCGAACCTTGCAGTTAATGCTTTCTCCGCATCAAACTTTGACCAATCAGTCATTGAAAATTTTCCACGTGTCACCTTGCAATTTGTTCACCACTTCCTGTTGAGTCTGATCGTTCAAACAAACATCGAACTCATTTTACCATGCCACCACAAGCCTATTAAACAACCCTCGCGGTAGTGCGGTGTACCGTGCTACTGCCCAACTCAGACTGAGCCTTCGTAGTCTAGCAGTAGACATACCGCACCACCGTGATTGAGAAAAGTGACAGTCGCAATATGGCGGTAGGTGCTTAAACACTTGTCCACCACCTTCCCCATGCCACCGCCAAGCTTAGCTCAACCCTCTGCGGTATGGAGGTAACCACCTGTGTCGGCCATCAAGGCTACCACACTACCGCACCATCACCATGAGGCCACCGCGATAAGGAGGTAGGCTACTCCATTGACTACCACAGCTTACCGCGCCATCGTACTAGGCATTCTTTGCTGACTGTCACTCTTCACTGCATCATCGTGCCAACTCTGAGCAGCCCCTACAGTATCGAGGTAAAAATTCCTGTCGATCGCCCAGTCCACCGTGCTACCACCAACCAAGGAGAGTGACATCGTGGTATGGCGGTAACATCGCCAAACCGTGGACCGAGCAACAGAGGCTCACAATAAAGTGGTAAATTGCAACCGCGCCTTTATGAATTGTTCCTTGCGGTAAAGGCCAGAAAAGACTGCAAATCACCAGGTCTTTTAGAAAGATTCAAGCCATTAATTTGAGGCACCTTTTCCAACAAGCTCCCATTTGACAAAGATTTCCTGGGTTCCTCAGACCTTCAAAATTTTACTGACGATCATAGGCCCCAAGGGCCATCAAATTTGTGCACCATTTGAACTTGTTTGCTCATTGGCTTTTTCAATTCATCAACGACATTCTTCAAGGTATTAAAATTTTCTAAACTGACCTTTCCATCTTCCACCATGTCTCTGACAAAGTGATACTGCACATCGATGTGCTTCGTCTTGGCACGAAAAGTAGGATTCTTTTCCAAACAAATGGCACTCTGACTATCACAACAAATAGTAATCTACCCTGTATTAAAACCAGTATCAGAACACAAATGACTCAGCCTAACAACTTCTTTGCAGGTGTGTGTTGCTGCCATGTATTTTTCCTTTGTTGTGGACAAAGTGACTATAACTTGTCGCTTGCTCATCCAATTGATTGCACCACTATTTAATATGAAAGTGTATCCACTGGTGGATCTTTTTCTATCAATGTCCCCCGCCCAATCATAATCCACATATCCATGAATGTTGAGAGCTCTCTGTGATGCAACCAAATTGCCATGGTAACACATAGCATATTTTGAAGTACCTCTCAAATATCTAAACACTCTCTTCAGAGCATCCCAATGTGTCCTTCTCGAATTTTCCATAGAACGGGTCAGTACTCCCACTGCTTGGGCAATGTTTGGCCTTGCACAGACCATTTCGTACATTAAACTACCAATTGCACTTGCATAGGGCACCCTGGTCATGTCCTCCATCTTAGTAGGATATTCTGGACAATCTTCAACAAATAGCTTTGTTCCCTGCAAGACTGGAACAACTAGTTGTTTGCAATCATTCATACCAAATCTCTCTAGAAAAATGTTAACATACTTACTCTAGCTAACCCAAAGCTTTCTACTCATTTTTTCCCTGGTTATTTCCATCCCTAGAATATACCTTGCTACACCCAGATCTTTCATTTCGAACTTTGCAAACAAATGAGATTTAAGATCAGAAATCATAGTCTTACTATTTCCTATGAACAACATATCATCCATGTATAGGGTAATAATAAGCACACGATCATTTTCAAATTTATAATACACACAATGATCAGAGTTTAATCTCACAAATCCCTTAGACAACACAAAAGTGTTAAAATTCTGGTACCACATTCTAGGTGATTACTTCAAACCATACATATATTTCTTTAATTTGTAGACCAAAATTTCTTTACCTTTTTCAACAAAGTGCTTAGGCTGGGACATGTAAATCTCTTCTTCCAGCTCTCCATGGAGAAACATTGTCTTCACATCCATCTGCTCGATCTCTAAGTCATACGTTGTTGCAAGTGACAACATAAATCAAATAGATATCAGCTTTTCTATAGGGGAAATTCTTTCTCCATAATTAGTTCCCTCTACCTGGAAATATCCCTACAACCAACCTTCATTTATAATTTTCAACACTACCATCTAGACTAGTCTTCTTTCTAAATATCCATTTATAGCCAAGACGCTTTCACCCTTTAGGCAAAGGTACCAAATCCCAGGTTTCATTCTTCTTCAATGATTCCATTTCTTCATTCATGTCTTCCAACAAAGAATTTGAATCAAATATATTAATCACCTCTTTCACAGTCCTAGGCTCATCGGCGCTAGTAATCAAAGCATAGGCACAATTCAAATCTAGCATAGAGAAACCATGCCTATTAGGTTGTTTTTTTTCACGTGTAGACCTTCTTACTGGCCGAGGTTGTGATTCTTCATCTGCAAAACTTTTAGAGCTGCTTGAACTCTTCTCAGTTTCAGGTACGCCATATCCGATGAAGATACATTTAATAGCCTTGTTCTCCAACTTTGATCTTTTCTCATTTGGCACATATGCATATGCCTCACAACCAAAGACATGAATATGTCTCAGAGAGGGCTTCTTACTAGACCAATATTCCAAAGGTGTTTTGTCTACAAGAGTAGAACAAGGTGAACAATTTACCATGTAGCATGTTGTAGCCACAACCTCAGCCCATAACTTCTACTCCAGACCATCACTGCTCAACATACTTCTCGCTCTCTCTATTAACATTTTGTTCAACCTTTCAGTAACCTCCATTCTGTTGTGGAGTATAAGGTGTACTTTTATGCCTTTTAATCCCATGGTCTTTATAGTATCTTTCAAAATCTACAGAACAAAACTCACCGCCATTATCCATCCTCAAAAATTTAATTTTCCTTCCAGTTTGATTCTCTACCAAGTTTTTAAACTCTTTAAACTCATTGAACACTTCTGATTTACTCTTAAGAAAGTATACAAATTCCCTTCTCGAATTGTCATCAATAAAAGAAACATAATATCTAGACTTTGATAACGAGAGAAAATTAACTAGACCAAACACATTGGAATGAACATAATCCAATACACTAGAAGATTTATGAGGACTCGAATAAAATGAAACACGGTGTTGCTTTCCATAAATACAGTGTTCACAAAAAATTAACTTAAGGTTACAATCAACAAGCCCTTCAACAAAATTTATATTTTTCAAAGTTTTTAAACCTTTCTCACCTATGTGACCAAGTCTATGATGCCACAACATGGTCTTCTATGCTAGGAGTTTCACCTCCAAGGCATTTTCACCCAAAGGATCTTCATCATCCTTCTCTATAGGAGTAGCTTTACTTGAATTTACAGAGACGTTGTTACATTGAACATGACATGCATCCAAATTGTACAGAGTGCCAATACATACACCCTTCGCTAGCACCATTGCACCTCTAGCCATCTTACATCCTTTACTCGAGAAAGAAACTTCCACACCAGCATCATTAAGCTTATTGATAGAAAGCAAGTTACGAGCCAAACTTGGTATGTGAAGTACATCACTAATCCCTTTGATTCTTCCGTCAGGGAATTGTATTTTGACTCTTCCACGATAAATAATCTCTAGTATTGAATCACTCGCCAAGTACACCTTTCCACCATCATACTTTTCGTACTTATTGAACCACTCTCTATGAGACGTCATGTGGAAAGATGCACCTAAGTCAACTAACTAGACATTATCTGATGCTTGAGTTGCCAAGGCTGAAATGAAGGCATCTGCATCCCTCTGAGAAGAGTTATTGTCTGAAGAGTTACTCTTCTTCTTATTCTTCTCCTTACAATCCTTTTGGATATGACCAGACTGCCCACAATTCAAACATTTCACCTTGGACTTTTTACCAGGAGACTTTGATCTCCCTTCAGATTTGGATTTAGAATTTTTGTCTTTCTTCTTTCCTTTCTCCTTCGATCTACCCCGAACAACAAGAGCCTCTTTGGCCATCTCTGAAGAATTCCTCCACATCTCTTCTGATAGTAGCGAAGCAACCATGTCTTCCATCTTGAAAGTAGTGGTTGTACTTCCAATAGCCATTACAAGATGATCCCAAGTGTCAAGTAATGAACACAATAGGAGCATGCAACAATCCTCCTCTATCTTCACACCCACAGACGCCAACTGAGAAACACTCATATTAAATGAGTTCAGATGGTCTGCAATAAATGCACCTTCTTCCATCTTCAAGGAGTACAATTTTTTCCTCAAGAATATCTTATTTACTAGAGACTTTCCTTGATAAATGTCACCAAGATTCTTCCATAACGAAGCTGCAGTCTTCTCCTCATGGATGTTCAAGAGTACAAAATTGGCTAGACAAAGTCTTATTAGACCTCTCGCTTTTATATCTGTGAGGTCCCAATATTCTAGCTTCATACCTTGTGGCATAGTTCCAGACACAACAACCCAGAGGTCTCTATCCACAAGCAAGTCTTCCATTTTGAGTTTCCACAACTCAGAGTTGCCGCCATTGAATTTTTCAATTTCTACTCTCCCTGATGTAATCGCCATCTCAAATAGAACTTGGTTCTCACTTTGTGAGAATCCCACTGGAACAGTATTAGAAAAAAAAACTAGCCCTACTAACAAGGATAACACTACTAGACAAGCTCTGATACCACTTGAAAGGAAAAGAAACAGTGCAGAAACAATTTCCTAATGCTAATACCTCAGAGGAGAAGTGCAAAAAATTTCATTTAAAACTTTCATACACTTAAGATGAATACATACAGGATAACAAGAGTAACAAAAATAAAACATACAAATAAAGAAGACAACATATTTATGTGGGAAAACCCTTACGGGAAACATTCCACCACACCAAGAGCAATCACTTTGTATTATAGTAAAACATTTACGTACGAAGTTAACAAACCTCTCTCAGAATTCCCTCTCTATTACAATGCTATTGCAACATTCATGGAGAACAGACTCACCGTCACCCCTTAGTGACTTCTACAATCATGCAATTTTTACAAGTCTTACGTTCATCATACATCCAACTAACCAATCAGGTGTCTTAATTATACATCGTCCTTCTGATAGATGAATCTAATCGCTTCCTATCCAAGTCACCCTGCAATCACACAACGGGTTGCCCAGGTATTTAATTATATTTTCCATAATCAGATCCTGTCACCCATCGAATCGAACCTTGCATTTAATGCTTTCTCCGCATCAAAATTCAGCCAATCAGTCATTGAAAATTCACCATGTGTTGCCTTACAATTCATTCACTGCTTCTTGTCGAGCCAGATCGATCAAACAAACACTGAAATACTCTTATTGTGCCATCGCAGGCTTATCAAACAACCCTCGTGGTAGTGCGGTGTACTGCACTATCATCCAACTTAGACTGAGCCTTCATGGTCTGGAGGTAGACATACCGCACCACTGTGACCGCGAAAAGTGACCGCGACATGGTGGTAGGTGCTTGACCACCCATCCACCACCTTCACCGCGCCACCACCAAGCTTAGCTCAACCCTCCGTGGTATGGAGGTAACCACCTATGTCGACCATTGAGCCCACCATGCTACCACACCATGACCATGAGGCCACCACGGTAAGGAGGTAAGCTACTCCATTGACTGCCACGACTTACCGTGCCACCGCGACATGGCCAAAATACCATCACGGTATGGAGGTAGGAATTCTTCGTTGACTGTCACCCTTCACCGCACCACCATGCCATCTTCGGGCAACCCTACGGTACCGAGGTAAACATTCTTGTTGACCACCTAGTCCACCGTGCTACTTCCAGCCAAGGAGAGTGACACCGTGGTATGGTGGTAACACCACCCAACCACGAACCGAGCAACAAAGGCTCGCAATAAAGTGGTAAACCACGCAACTGCGCCTCTATGAACTATTCCTCATGGTAAAGCGGTAAAGGCCAGAAAAGACTACAAATCGCCAAGTCTTTTACAAAGGTTCAAGCCAGTAATTTGAGGCACCTTTTCCAACAAATAATGGTAGGAAATTAGTGTTCTTTCTATTTGTAATGCACACCTACATATATGGGCTTAAAAACCACAAGGGCTTGGGTATGTTGTGATGTGGGTTGCAGTTTTATAAAAACCCAGTGTTTTCCAACAACCAATTATACACAGATAGTATGATTGTAATCAAAACTTTTAGCTATTTAGATATTTTGAATGCAATGAAAGGCATAGGCTCAACAATTATAAGAACTCTTAGGTAGAGTAAAAATGGAATTTCAATTTCCTAATATAATGGTAAAAGCATAGAAGTAGTAGTTGGAAAAATTCCTTTTTTTTTTCTACACGTGTCTGCAGTTCACTATCTTTTATTGACAATTTTTTCCTTTATTGACAGTAGAACTCAAGATGTTGAACTCAAGGATTCACATTGAATAGCTTCCCAAGGAGTGCGAGCAAAAAATTGGTGGTTGGTTCACGATAGATAGATTGCATTCCATTTTCAAGTTCAATTATCAGACTGTGGAGAATGCAATTTGCAAGGTCAATACATTTTTTATGTCAATGGATCCTACATTTTGCTATTCCAGGTGTGGCATAGCATGTGCTTTCTTTTCCAACTCTATGGACTTGTTGAGAATCCAAACTCTGGTTTGCATTCTCTCTATAAAGGATGTGTGGAATTTTGTGGTCAATACAATGTAGTTGGACAAAGCACTCTAAAGGCATGATGTTAATGAGGGTATATACCCACTTTACATGGTATATTTCTACATTCATTTCTTCAATTATCCAACTTAGTGAGGTGTGTGCAAGCATCATTTACCAACAACCTACAAGATGATGGTCCTAGATTTTTTGACTATGCAATGGGATTGCATGGTCATATTTTCGAGCCACATGTGGAATGAGATATAAGTCAGATGTTTCATGACCTCCACAGATTGATAGTCCATCCCCCAAAAATTCCAATAAGAAATCAAAAGGTTACTGTAGATTTCGGCTTAGGATGCACCCATAGTTTGGATGAGGAGGGAAATGAAAATAACGTTTAATGAGGATCCACCTACAAGGTTCCATTAGATGTTTTCTTATAGTAATGTTTAAATAAAGATAATAGCTTGGAATCATATGTTGTATTACTATTTTCATATTGAGGAGGTTGTCCCCTTGAAGATTCTTTTGATACTTGTTAGAATATTTTTTAATATGTGCATAATTGTAGCTATATCAAAGCATCCTGCTATTTTTATTTTCATTATAATAGAATCCTCATAGCAGTTCACTATTTTAAATTAATAAAATATTTTTGGGGTTTGATCATCATTAAATATAGTGTTGTTCAGTTTTTTTAAGATAAAGGACCCAAGGTGCCTAGAACAACTCCAAATCTATTTTTTGTGTTTTTCACTTTTATGAAAAATGTTTATAACACTGTGTTTTCTAACACAACAGTTTTTCCAACCTCCTTTTTCTCATAACATAATAATACGTTTACATGTGTAGGTGTGCATAGTAAATTAAAAGATCATTTCACTATATTGTGTTTGTGTATATGAAAAATTACAATTTTGAAGACACGCGATGATTTTTTACACTCACTTGAAATGGTATACAAAACACACTACATTTTCTAATGTGTATATTGCAAAATTATAGGATACTTTTAGTTATTCAAAGAAATACAATCAATATTTTCTTATATCAAAGAAAGACAAATAACCATCAGTTAATCACATATGTAAAATTTGGCATACAATGCATAGTTAATCACAATGTGATATCTAACAAAACCCTTTTTTAGTCCTATTTCTCATAACAAGTATGAAAAGGATAACTATTCCTAATTTTCTTAATCCCTTCACTTGCAAAAAATTAGACAAAAACCAAAAAATAAATTTATGAGAATTGTATGAGATGCTACCAATAAAAAATAAGAGGATAAAAAGGAAACTAAAATATAATAGTATACCAATAATTTATTGATTGTACGCAAGAATATGCCATGTGTATATTTATTGATCTATAAAATAGAGAGGTTTTGTATTGCATATAAATTCGTGCAATAAAAGAAAGAGAGAGATGATTCTATAAGTGGAGTTGAACAAATGAAGCCAAGCATTCTTGAAGTTAGCAATTCCATAGAACAAATATAATTGGAAATGGATGATAAGGAAAAGGAAAAACTAGATCTAAGTGCAGAAAAAGAGAATAAGTTCGGTGGAGGTATGAAAGTCTTATCTGAAAAGGCAGACAATTTCTCTAACGAGATTTTCAAAAGAAACATCTGCATAATCTAATGATAAAGGCATTGTAAAAATTGACCAAAAAATAGTTGCAAACGTACATAAAAGTATTCAAGAAATTTCAAACCCTATCCAAGGAAGGGATGATGATGTCCTAAGGGCTAGTGAGGTAGAAAATTATCTAAAGCTTGAAGTAAAATATATGAAAAATAATTTAGAAGATCATGAAAAGGAATAGAAGGGGGTGTTAAGAGGTAAGAGTAGTGGGGATGAGGAAAAACATATCGATGATCAATTTGTAGATGTAAAATAAATAGTTGGAAGTGCTGAAAGTGAATTAAAACAAAAAAATACTAAAACTAACCAATTAGAAAATGAATTAAAAGACAAGAAGTTGTCATGGTCAAAAGGAAAGGATCTTAACGCTATTTGGAGAGAGTTGTAATCTAAAAGAAAAGAAGTTGAGAAAACAAAGACAACACTAGAAGGTGTTGCCTATGAAGAAGGGCACATGTAGATATTAGAAAATGAGTGTTTCCAAGAACCTCACATAGTTCACAAGTTGAAGGATGATATTAGGCTCCTCGAGGATCCATTAGGAAATGTTCAATTTACCTATAATGGTCCTACAAAGCATTTTGATAGCTCAAAAGTCAAAGATGCTGTTGCACAAATTATAAAAGTTAAGGATGCCACAACAATAGATGCATTGGAGGTCATTGGAGGAGGGAAGTTGTCTAATGTGGTAGTTGATACATAAAAACATAGGAAAGCTACTACTTTAAATAGGACATCTACAAAGAAGAGTAGAAATTATCCCTTTAAACAAAATCCAAGCCCATACCATTTTGTCAACAACTCAACAATCAACAACCAAATTGGTGGGCAATGGAAACGCAAGACTGACACTATCTCTTGTTGCATATGAATATGAAATTTCAAAGTAGTTATGCAATTTGTATTTTGTAGTGCATTTGTTTACAACAATTCAGATGTTGCAAAGGAGATTTTTTCTCATATAGATATTTAATCTCCAACTGTAACTCTTGAAGGGGACATATTTTATCCAAGTGGTCTTCTTACTAGTGGAAGTCATAGGTGAGGAGGTGAATTGTTAAGGAAAATTCATGCATTGTCTAAGGTAGAGTCTCAACGTGTTATTTGCCAAAACATGCTAGCAAGAATTAAAGCATAAATAAATGCCTTTCACTTAAAAAAAAAGAATTGAAGTAGAAATTGCAACATTGTTGCCATTGGAAAAGAGGCTTTCACATTTAAAATCTTGCCTAGACCTAAAGTTCTGAGATCTTTCTCTTTTTGAAAATAGGGATCACAAAAATGAGCACCATACATTGACTAAATTGGTTGCTAGAATGGAAAAAAGCTACAAATGTTCAAGCTCAAAGCATTAACAAAAGATGAATATCACTATACTTGTGTTCCTCAACTTGCCGCCCTTCAAAAGTCATTGCAAGATTACAGTTTCATTTTATATATTAATATTTGAAAAATATTAGAACTAATATATATGAAAGGTAATAATTTTCATATCTACATAGAATTGGAGGTTTCTATAGTAATTGATTTTCAATAATCAATTATTATTTTAGAATAAGTAGTCATGTACGAAGTGAGGGGAAAATTCAGTTTTAGGATAAGAGAGCAATAGTTGGGATTTTCTACCATGGCCCTTGCATTGAAATAAGGGATAAGTCTATCAAATTCCATTTTATTGAATAAATGAGGAGATGTTTGGAATCTCTGTAGCTTTCATAAAATCATCTACTGACATCCCACATTGTGTTTTCCAACTTGCAATTATTCAATGCATTGTTTTACCATCATATGAGGAAATTGAAACACAAACTTTAGTCTACCTAAGAGTTATAAATTTTGAAGGTTCCTTTCGTTAAATTCTTAATATCCAAATAACAAAATATTTTCATTGCAATCATAATCTATGTATAATTGAATGTTGGAAAACACTGTGTGCACTATAAAACTATAGCCCTAGTCAACCATCAACTCCATCTGGTTACTTTTATGTATCCCCCACATTGCAAATCCACCCCAAACTCTACACCCTTGATCATTGAAAAAGAATTGAGAAGTAAGTCACAACCCACTATGTTTTCCAACTTGCAGCTAATTTGTGCATTTTTTGTTCCAATCATATGAAGATATTGAAATGTAATGTTTACTCAAACTAAGGGTTGTTATAAAATATGAAGGTGAAGTCTAATACATTGTTACAATCTATAGAACAAAAAGTGCTCATTGTAGTCAGTTGTCTCACTGCCATACATATTATTTGTGTTTGTGCATTTATCAAACATCCAAAGATACCATTTAAGACCATAATTGATTAGAATGTATATATGATGAGAGTAATAGTTGCCCACATTTCTACATAGACCTTTTATCTCTATACATTTTTTTCATTTATGTAATAAATAAAGATTGCATTTGTTTACATTTGTAAGTAAGTTGACATAAATAATAAGACTTGAGGTGGCATTTCCTACCAATATTTTATGGAATTTGACATTGTTTATAATGAAATATTACATGGAAACAAAAAGTTTCATATGAAATCTACAAGAACAGTCTTTTATTTTTTTAATTACGAGGGGTAAACAATTTTGACTCAAAGCTATGAATGGGTGAGGTCACAAATGGGGGACCTCATCCCTAATATAAATCATTAAAAAATACACCCCAATGGGGTTTGAACCTTTATGGAAAGAAAAAAAATACAACTTAACAATTGCACCATGCCACTATTGGCAGAAGACCGTAGTCTTCAGAAATACCAAAATAATATAATTCCACACCATAATTGTTCAGTAATTACATGATCAAAGATCGAATTCAAAATGAATATTCTTAGCCTCTCTCATCCTCTCCTACCCTCTACACACAACAACCACCCCAATAGTTAGTCAACCCTTAGCTCCATCTGGTTACTTTTATGTATCCCCCACACTGCAACTCCACCTCAAACTCTACACCCTTGAGAATTGAACAAGAATTGAGAAGTAAGTTACAACCCATTATATTTTCCAACCTGCAACTAGGTATGTATAGGATCATGATGGGCCAAAAAGTGGCGATATGTAAGTGATATAATGGCCCATGTGGCTGATGACTTTTTTTTTACCCAAAATTGATGAAACGAAAAGGGTTTTTAAAGGAGATTCTTAACTTTCCACAAATAAGAATTATGGTTTACTTTGAATTTAATAAATAATTATTATTCATTTTCTATTTGAATTACGACTAAAGTCTTGATTGATAGGCTAATTGACAAACATTTATAGCTTTCAAACAATATCACATTTTTTGAATCCAAAGCATGCGTCACATTTTATGTTTTGCATACTATAGGATTAAAAAATAAAAAATTGAATTTCATGAAGTTTTGACCAAGTTAAGGTGGTCAAACATACGATTTTTTAGTTTTTTTAAAGTTGTAATAAAACATTCATAATTAATTATTTGCTTGGAAAAGAATTACAAAAAAATATGCGTCACATCGAGACATGAGTCCTCTAATTATATCTAAAATATTATAAATTTTTTTATCATTTTATTGTGGTTAGGGTGGTCAGACAAACACCTACTTCTTATTTTTTCCTTGAAATTTAAGTAATACTGTATTCAAATTCCAAATTTTCACCAAATAATTTTTTTTATTTTAAATAAACTTAGTATTCTAGAAACAAAATTCAATTTGATACAGATTTTATTCTTACACATTTTTGAAATAATATAGATAACTTATTCAAATTTTTAAGTCAAGTTGCTTAACTTTGATTTTTCAAATTTTCATTGCCACTTAAGGGCCTGCTTTTTCCATAATGATCTTGCACATACTCAACTATTTTGTGCATTTTTCGTTCCAATAATATGAAGATATTGAAATGAAATGTTTACTCAAACTAAGGGTTTTTATAAAATATGAAGGTGAACTTCAATACATTGTTATAGTCTACATAACAAAAAGTGCTCATTATAGTCAACTGTTTCATTGTCATATAGATTATTTATGTTTGTGCATTTATCAATCATCCAAAGATACTATTAAAGACTATAATTGATTAGAATGTATATATGATGAGAGTGATAGTTTCCCACAATTCTTTATACACAACATTTACTGCTATACATGTTTTCATTTATGTAATAAATGAAGATTGGATGTGTTTACATTTGTAAGTAAGTTGACATAAATAATAAGACTTGACATGGCATTGTCTACTATTATTTGATGGAATTTGTTATTGTTTATAATGAAATTTTACATGGAAACAAAAAGTGTCATATGAAATCTACAACATAGTCTTTTCTTTTTTTAATTTCGAGGGGTAAATGATTTTGACTCAGAGTATGAACTGGCGAGGTCACAAACGGGGGACCTCATCCCCAATATAAATTGTCAAAAATTAGATCCTAATGAGGCTCAAACCTTGATGAAAATAATAACATTAAAACTTAACAATCACACCATGCCACTATTGGATGAAGACTATAGTCTTCAAACATACCAAAATAATGTAATTCCACACCATAGTTTTTCAATAATTACATGATCAAAGACCGAATATAAAATGACTATTCTTAGCCTCTATCATCCTCTCCTACACTGCCTTTTTTGTGAAATTGAGGATATGCTTAGATGAAATCTTATAAGCTTCTTTGGGTCCTTGGCATTGATGGTGGGGTTATTCCACTTGCATGGATCCTTGATGTTGTACTTGTAATAAGAGGGTTTTGGGAAGCCTTTGCTTTGACCATTGCACTTTCAACACCTTCTGCCTGTAACAAAACCATCAATATAAATGAATATGTTCAAAAATCAACGTATGGATGGAAAAAAATTAAGGTGATATAATATATATGGAATAAAATCATTTATATGTACTGGTGGAAGACAAATACAATTGGAAATAGATGATAAGGAAAAGGGAAAATCAGATCTAAGTGCAAAAAAAGAGAATGGGTTAGGTGGAGAGATGAAATTATTATCTGAAAACATAGAATATCTTTGTAACAAACTTGTCCAAAGAAACGTCGACATTATCTAATCAAGAAGACACTCTAAAATAAGAGAAAAAAGTGAATGCAATGGCACATAAAACCATTCAAGATATTGAAAACTCTATCCAAGAAACGTCACCAATAAGGTCAAGGCCCAATTTTTTTTCTTCTTTGCCAGAAATTGAGAAGTTGGAATATCATCATCCTATTACATCAATGTAGCAAGATGACAATATTCCTATTTCTCAAAGTTTTTCCTAGGAAAACGATCTCCTCCCTAGGCACCCTTTCTTCGTTTCTACCCTATCAAGGCACATTTTCCTGTCCCAAATGGACACTAGCCTACTCATGCCCACAACTTCCTTGTCTATCCTTGCCCTATAATTTTTGGAATGCAAAAAATCACATCAAATTCAAATTCATGCAACAATTCATTCAAAATATCAAAATACATGTTAAAAAGTAGATTTCAAAATTACCCTTTCTTCCACTTTCTTCCTCTGAAGGAGCTAGGGACACTGTTTTTTCTATCACTACAAATAATGTGAGCATTTTTTTTGTTGCAATTAGATGAAGATAGTGAAATTCCAATTTTACTATACCAAACAGTTGATGTTGGAATATGTTGTCATTGATTTTAAAAGGGGATTAGAGGAGAAGTGTATTGATCCTGTGTAGAAGTGCATATAGCTATCATTGATGTCAAAAGTGAAAATCATGCAAAGGAGATTGTTGGAATGATGATAAAGGATAAATGTGAGAGCAGTGGATGTGGTGGGTAATTAGATGGTAAATTTGAGATCATTCTAGTGATGTTCTCTATAGGTCAAGAAAGTGAAGGATGCACCCAAAAATGTGTTATATCTACTCTCAAGTGATATTAGGGTTTACAGATAAACCCTAATGTGTTTTTAGTAATGGCGTCTTCTAGTAGAAATTTTATTTTATCATTGACTACCTATCACAAGTTAACTGGTCACTTAAGTTAAAACTTATGTCATTCATCCTGTGGAGGTGACCAACCCCTCTACCTAGCACTTTAAGGTGATACATTTCCATCAGTTCGATGGAAAATGATTTATTTTCTTAAGTCACAGGATTCCAAGTGTTTTAACCTATGTCATGGGGTTCTAGAGTTTCGTAACCTCTCAAATTAGCAACTTAGCTAATGGAACGATAAGGACTAAGGAGAGATATATCGAAGTGACAGTGCATGATCAGTGAGAGAATGGGAGATGTCTCTTCAATGTGGTAATGCAGAAAGAAAATTAAGTTTTCATCAGTGTGACGAGTGCTTATTAGTGGGACTTACATTGGTGTCTCTTTGAAATCCCAATATCTATATGTCGACATGTCACGGGTTTTCATAACTTAGTAAAGTCCAATAAAGAGGTTTTTAAGTTTGAGTTTGTAGTGGCATTGCAATCTTGCTTGATGAACGGTAGATATTGAGCGAGAAAGATTTGGCGATGCCTCCAGTGTATCTTGGTGGGACCCAACTGGGGTATGGGATGACAGATGATGATGAAGTAGACACATGGCATGACAAGATTGGGAAAATGGTAATCCTCATCCTTGTTGTGGATTATGGAGTAGTGACATGGTGATGAGGTGGACAGGTGAAGTCATCAAGTGTTTTCATCCAAATGGCATTCCATCATCGGTAGGACCCTTAAGGATGTCCCTCCAATGCAGTGATGACCTTCCCAGTGATGTGATAGTGTGATATCACCATGACCTTGAAGAAGGTCTCCCCGATGCAGTGATGGTAACCCATCAGTGAAATAAAGAAGTGTTGATAGGACTTTGAAGGATGTCTCCCCTACAAACCGATGACTATTTCATCGGTGAGACATTAAAATATTTCTAGGACTATGGAGCTAGCCCCAATGATAGGGCAATGGGATATTTGATGCCAATTGTGGGACCTAGTAAGGTGGACATGGCAGTGAGACTCAATAGGTGAAGTGTGTATGTGTTAAAGTTAGAGAGCGAATGATAGGATAACACATGGAAGGAAATGATAATGGATGGTGACGTGGTGAAATGATGGTGTGGGGACCACTTGTCTACAACAACGAATGGTATCAATGTGAAAACCCTATATCAATGGGAGTGGATTAGATGCCTCATCAATAACCTAATGGATATTTCATCGGTGTGACTTTGGTGTATCAAAAATACTATGAAGCATGCCTCCTCGATAGAGCAATATGATAAGTGGAACTTGATAAGAAGGTGACAGTGTTGGATGATGATGAATGTTGACAGATGGTGACTGACAATTTCTTGATAGGAGATTCACATCCTTGTTGTGAATTTCATGGCATATGGGCATGTGTTTCTTCTCATGTTTTAGAAGGTGATTAATATCGAAGAGAATGATGGACATCGGTGAGACTGCCATGGATGTCTCATCGACAGAGTGATACACAAGTTAAGATTCATTGGCATGATAGATACCTTTCGGTGGGAATTGGATGGAAGTATCCTTGAAAACCCGATGGTGGAAATAATCAAAGAGATAAAACATTGATAGATGACATGTGCGGTGAAAGCGAATAACACGATGACAGTTGGTGATCAATGATTGATTTTTTTGCATCCTTGTTGCAAAACAATATTTGTTCAAGGCATGACTTTAACGATGGTGTTATATATTAAATAACCCTATGATCGACGGTAGAGATCAAGCGGTGAAGATCAAATGATGATAAGCGACTAGCATGAGATGAGGATCTTGGTGTGAGAGAGAAGATCAATGACCAATATTCAAAATTGATGATCTACAATAGTCCGGTGTATGTGAAAAAAGGTTTCATCTAGTAACTGACACAAAGGAAGGAGTTTATTGGTCCAACTATACTTGCGATAAAATGAATGAAGATTTGATCTTCAAGGTGGTAGAATAGATTGTAAAAGTGATTAAGATCAAAATCAGATTGAAGGATTAAAAAAGAGCATTAAATGCATAATCAGATTTTAGGGTTTGATAGAGTTAACATAGAAAAATTTTATGAGATTAAATTTAATGTTGTGAGGCTCGATGCAAAGGTTGTGTAATGAATATTTTTGGAAAACCCTAACTAGTGTTCAAGATCAAATTAAATTCTATTATCAAGAGAATGCATTTAATGTGTTCTAGGTTTAGGGCTCTACAGGTCATTTGGTTTAACAGATTCCGTGAATCTATACAGTGTGTGTGTGGCTCGATGAACATACAACTTGATAGAAGGGAAACCCTACTCTAATGTGCAAGCTGATCTGGATGGTTGAGAGAATCTCGAGGTAGAGATTGTAGATCAATGGAGTTAAGCAAAAGGAAAATAACCAGAGTTTGATCTGTAAGAAGACAAGAGTAGTGTGTCTAGAAGAAAGTGAGATTTAAGTCCAACATATAGAGAATGCACATGAAAAGAAGTGCTAGACTATAATACATAATAACCTCTAGGTGTTTGCATTCAAGGTGAAGAGAGTGTGCAATGCAACAAGATAGAACAATGATTGTTCTATGTGCAGAGGAAAGTGTAGGGTAGGTATGTGTTGTTGAAAGTGCAACTTCAACAACATAGTGTAAGTTATAGTGTGTGTAACAATGTACCAAATGTAATGATGCATTATAGGTTATGCAGAACCAATCTATGTATATTTGATCTTGTAAGTTTAGCAAGAGGTTATAGCCTCAGTGTATTGGGTTGTAACTCAGTTTAGGGTGTTGTTGCATCCTTAGAGTTGTAGCTCCTAAAATAGGGTGTTGTAGCATCCTTGAAGTATTTTCTTCTAAAACTAGGGATTTGTTTCTTCCTTGAAGTTGTAGCTCCTAATTCAGGGTGTTGAAGCATCCTTGGGTTGTAGCCCTAAACATTGTAACAAAGATTTGGATTGTGAGGTTGGGTTTGAGTAGTAGATTCAAACAACATCTCTAATTGTAGTTTTTCCCATATTGGGTTTTCCATGTATATCTAGTGTTGTCAGTTGTGGGCATGTGTGTGCTGATTATCTATCTAAGTTTTTATGTTTACATCTTTAGTTTTCAATCTACATATTAAGAGTTTGAGAAAGAAATCTACACAAAGTATTTGGAGCTAAGAATTTTTTTAAAAGGGATAGATTTTGGTACCTAATGATTCACCCCCTCTCAGTAGATCATTGTGTTCCAACAATTGATCTAAAATTTGAAGGTGGACTTCATCACATTCTTGGTGCCTAGGAAACAAAAAAAATCACAAGGAAATAAATAATAGGAGATAGTGTGTTTTCCAACACTACAAATAATGCGAGAATTTTTTTTGTTGCAATCAGATGAAGGTAGTGAAATTCCATGTACAGGTATGTGCAGGATCATCATGGAAAAAATAGACCCTTAAGTGGCAAAAAAATCAAAAAAATCAGAGTTAGGAAACGTGACGTAAAAATTTGAATAAGTTATCTATATTATTTCAAAAATATGTAAGAATAGAATTTTTAGAAAATTGAATTTAGTTTCTAAATTACTAGGTTTGTTTTAAAAAAATAAAAATCTATTTGGTGAAAATTTGAAATTTCAATGCAGTAGTACTTAAATTTCAGGGAGAAAAATAAGAAGTAGGTGTCTATCTGACCACCCTAACCATAATAAAATGATAATAAATTTTTTTATAAGATTTAGATATAAGTAGAGGACTCATGTTCCGATGTGATGCATATTTTTTTGTAATTTTTTTCCAAGGAAATAATTAATTATGAATTTTTTATTACAAATTTTAAAAAATATAAAAAAATCGTATGTCTGAACAACTTAACTTGGTCAAAACTTCATGAAATTCAATTTTTATTTTTTTAATCCTATAGTGCAAAGCATAGAATGCGACACATGTTTTGGATTCAAAAAATGTGTTACCGTTTGAAAGCTATAGATGTTTTTCAATCATCCTATCAATCAATACTTTAGTTGTAATTCAAATAGAAAATGAATAATAATTACTTATTAAATTCAAAGTAAAGCATAATTTATATTGGTGGAAATCTGAGAATATCCTTTAAAAACCCTTTTCATTTCTCATGAATTTTGGGTAAAAAACAAGTCGTCAGCCACATACCCATCATATTGCCACTTTTTGGCCCATCATGATCTTGCACATACCCGTACCAAACAGTTGTTCCAAAATTTGAATGTGGACTTCATTAAATTTTTGGTGCGCGTAGGAAACAAACACTTTTCATAAGAAAATAACTAATAGGGGATAGTGTGTTTTCAAACACTGCAAATAATGCGAGCATTCTTTTTGTTGCAATTAGATGGAGATAGTGAAATTTCATTTTTAATGTTACAAATAACATTTAATACCATTGTTCATTTGAAAGTATCCATGATGATAAAAAAATAGTTTCCCACATGTATACATATACATAACATTTATTTCTATACTCTACTAAATACCATGTGTACAATTAGTCTATTCAATACTATTGACTGTTATATTAAAAATTGTTGAGCTCAAAATATTTAAATGTCAAATTTTCTCTCTCATTTATAAGCAAGATATCATAAAAAATAATATTTTAGGTGGCATTTCATATCGGTATATTTGATATTAAAATAAATTGAATGCACGACATATATACACACAATGAAATGATGCACTAATTAAGATATTATATCTACCTTCACATCCTCCACATCACCCCATGCTTCATTCACACCCTCCTCATCCTTAGGGTCGCCCTCTGCAACCTCTTCCTCTTCATCATGGACTATGGAATGGGCATGATCATCTCCCCGATTATTGACATGAATTGAAGGAATGATATACTATCACAATCAGCATATTCATAACAAAAATGAAAATTTTCAAATAAAATTGTAAAGCATTCTAATTGATGCATTCGAACAAAAGAGTAATTGGAAGTTCATAATCAATTACCAAACACGGTGTTTCCTCAACATTCAATGTTCGCCTAAAACAAGGGGACCTCCTTTGTACAATATTTCCAGTCTCTTAGTAAAAACATTACCACTTTCCAATCAACATCATAATTATTTGTCAGAGATTAAAGTTAAACATTTGAATGCCTCTTGTAATTAGTAGATCTTACCCGAATGTATGTCGAACATGAACATCCTGATGGAGATGTGCCACTACACACCCTATTAGGTGTGCCAACCACCTCAACAATTTTTTTCACTTTACAAAGAACTTTCCCTTTTAAAGTGTGCATCTGTGGTTGGCTATAATATGTTAAAAAGTTGCAAGTGTTATAGATAGTTAAAGCTCCAAAATTTATTGCACTATTTTCTATAAACAAGCATATATTTTTTCAATCATAAGAAAGAAAATTTGAGGGTGTAATTCATTACATTATTGGTGTATAGGAAAAAAAAAAATTTCATAAGGAATTAACAGAAGGGGATAGTGTGTTTTCCAACACTGCAAATAATGTAAGCATTTTTTTTGTTGCAATTAGATGAAGATAGTGAAATTCCATTTTTACTGTTACAAACAAAATTTAACACCATTATTCATTTGAAAGTATCTATGATGAGAAAAATAGTTTCCCACATATATACATACACATAACATTTATTGATATACTATATTAAATACCATGTATGCAATTATTCTATACAATACCATTGACTGCTATATTAAAAATTGTTGAGCTCTAATGATTTAAATGCCAAATTTTTTCTTTCATTTATAAGAAAGCTACCATAAAAAATAGAATTAAAGTGGCATTTCCTATCAGTATATTTGATATTAAGATAAATTGAATGCACATAATATACACACAACTAAATGATGCATCCATGGTTGGTTTTAATATGCAAAAAGTTGCAAGTGTTACAGACATTTAGAGTTTCAAAATTTATTGCACCATCTACTATAAGAAGGAATATATTTTTTCAATCATAAGAGGAATTTGAAACACACTTTTTAGTCTACCTAAGACTTGTGTTAAATTTTGAAGGTGCCTTCCATTACATTCTTTTTGTCTAAATAAAAAAAATTTACAATAAATTCATACTATAAAAAACATTGTCGGTTGGAAAAGAGATGCTGTTATGGAACCTACAAACCACATAGTTTTATAAAACCCTATACATGTAACATTCAATACATTCATACCATTTTGTAAAATTCTAGGTTGGAAAACATTGGGTGTTATAAAAATTGTAACCCACAGACTATTCTAAAACCCTTTACAAGTAACAACCCAATTGGTTAGTCACCCATCACGTTAATTTGGTATGTTTTGTGATTGTATTGAGAACCTTTTTCTTCGTAGATATCAAGGATGTAATGAAATTAGAAAACACTAGGTGTTAAGAAACATGCAACCCACATAGTGTTATAAAACCCTCTGCACATAACTTTCCAATTGGTTAGTCACCCCTAAGCTCAATTTGGTTAGTTTTATGTATCCCCCACTTGAAACTCCTCCCCATGCTCTTAACCCTTTCTATTTGAACATGTAGAATGAAAAAAATGACAACCCACATTGTGTTTTCCAATCTACAATTATTTTGTGCATTTTTTTATTTCAATCAAATGAAGAAACTGAAATCCAATTTTTATTGTGACTAAAAGTTATATATTTTCAAGGGAACTTAATTAAATTTTTATTGTCTACAAAACAAAAGGTTTCCAAGACATTCATAGTGTCAATATAATTGATGGTGGGGGATACATAAAAGTATCCAAAATCACTTGAGGTGTGACCAACCAATTAAGTTCTTACTATGTAAGTAACCAAAATGTTTTCATTACATTCATGCTATCTATGTGTAATTGCAGGCTTGAAAAAACTGGGTTTTATGAAATCTACAACCCAAATGTTGTTTTAAACCCCTTTACAAGTAACAACCCAATTGGTTACTCACCTCTTAGGTGAATTTAGATAGTTTTATATACCCCCCAATTTTAACTCCACTTCATGCTCTCAAACCTTCATCTTTCAATGTGCAAAATGAAAGAACTCACAACACAGAGTGTTTTCCAACCTCCAATTATTTTGTGTAATATCATCTTTGAATACATATTCTTGAAAAGAAATACTTCTTACAATTTAGAACACAAGTCTTACTCTAATGCCTCCAATTCTCGCAGGTGCACAAAATTTAGTGAAAATGATAGCTTCTCACGTAAGCCACCAGGTCAGTGAGTTTTATGGTTGAAATATCACCATGAAATCACACCATACCCAAGCCCTTGTTTTTTTTAATCCTGTATATGTAGGTGTGCATTACAAATAGAAAGAACACCAATTTATTGCCATTATTGGCAATAATGAATAAACTTGTTGATAGTGATGAAACATAGAGTGTTAATGGTTGTTGGAAAAAATTGGGTGTTTGTAAAATGATGCCTTTCATTTCATTCCTATGGTTTAAATAACAAATTATTTTCAAGACATTGATACTATTTTGTAAAATTCCAAGTTACAAAACACTAGGTTTTATAAAACCTGCAACCCACATAATGCTTTAAAACCCTTTACAAGTAACAACCCAATCGGTTAGAAATCCCTCACCTCAATTCGGTTGCGAAGATGGGTTTTTATTTATAAGTTTTGAAGTTTTTTCATTTGGCATTAGTGTGTTGAGGGTTTTATAAAATTGGGTGGGTTGGAGGTTTCATAAATCACATAGTCACCTCACACTGTGTTTAACAACTTGCAATCATATTGTGCATGCATATTTGGGTCATATGAAGAAATCGAAACACAAATTTTAATCTATATAAGGATTGTTATAAATTTTGAAGGTGCCTTTCAAGACATTTATACTATTTTGTAAAATTCTAGGTTACAAAACATTGGTTCTACAAACTTTGCAACCACATAATGTTTTAAAACCCATTACAAGTAACAACACAATTAGTTACAAAACCCTCACATCAATTCAGTTGGCTTTTTGTCTCCCTCACTTTCAACTCCACCCCTTGCTCTACAACCTTTCACTTTCAACTTGTAAAATGAGAAAACCCACAATATATAGTTTTTTCCAATAATAGTACTTGTTACAATTTGAAACACATGTCTTAGTCACACCATCCTTCTTGCTTGCGATGCATGAATAGATTCATGTTTTGTAATAAATTGTTAATGGATTTGAATGTTAAGTTGAATGTAGCTTAAGGGATTTACATGCACATTGCAGCCAAAATAAATGGTGACCAAAAGCCTCACACATTGTAACCAATAACAACACCTAACTCAATTATTCTATCCTACTTACAAAAAAATAAAAAATTAACAAAGTTGAATGTGGTTAGGAGTTTAAAATGTTATGTTTTTTACACACATCTTGATTTAAAACAATAGAAGGTAGTAAATGCATATAACTAAAAAAAATTCCCTACAAGATATTTATATTCCTAATATTTTATAGGTGTATATTTATTTGACCACCTACTTCTAACAAACTTCAAGTAAATATTAGTCAAAATTAATACTACTCACACCTAAGAACAAGAAATTAATCATACATATCCATGTTTACACCTGCTTTTTTCCATGCCAAATATAAATAAAACAAAAGGTTACAATGACTAGAAAAATTAAAAATATCAAAGGACAAACCACACACATCCATATATAGACATTCTCTTTTTCATGCCAAAAAATTCTCATTACAAGTCTAAACAAAACAAAAGGTTGCAATAACCAAAAAAGTGAAAACATTGAATTATAAACTAATCCCACACATCTATGTTTAGAATTGTTCTTTTTAATGCCAAATTTGAATAAAATAAAAGGTTGCAATGACTAGAAAACTGAAAATATTGAACAAGAAACCACTCCTATACATCTGTGTTTAGACTTACTATTTTTCATGCAAAATATAAACAAAATAAAAGTTTAGAATTACTAGAAAAATGAAAACAATGAACTAGAAACTAGTCCCACACTCATGTTTAGACTTTCTCTTTTCCATGCCAAATCTCAACAAAATAAAATGAACTAGGATTACTAGAAAATTGAAAACATTAACAATGAATTGGCTTTGAGTCGAGTTCATAAAAAAATTCAACATATGAGGACCTTCACAAATGTATATCACAATTATTTTCTAATAGAATTTCAAAATCTATAAGACATTCAATTTATTGGATATCTTTAAACAATGTGAAAATTGAGATACATATGTTGATTTATTTTATAGAGATAACTAGATTGCATAGATATCAACATCTCAAATACTTTATATTTAGGGGTATGTTTAGGTTTCTACATATTATTCTATATATATTACAATCAACATAACCATTGCACATCCTTCTAGTGCAAGTGCTAGTAATTATGAATGAAGAGAAAATATAATTTGTTATAGTGCTATTTAGTTTTATTAGATAATTTTTTATTAATAACACAATTAATTAAAATAGTTAACTAAATAATAGAATCATAAATATTACTTTCGTAAAATTAAATGTAAAGAATGAAAGTTATTTACCTATGGGAATTATGATGAAGAATTAAATTTAGTATTTTATAGTTAGAGTTGTTAATTACATAAATTTTGATATTCTTGGAGTATCTCAAATCTTTTGTAGACTTATAATTTAATGTAAGTAATTGATTTCACAATTTTGGGCTACTTCTTGTAGTGTAGGAAAAAGTAGCCATTTTTCGCACTTAATTTTGGGATGAATAACATTAAAATGAACCAAATCTTTCCTTGATCTAGTGTTGTAACGTGTTTTACACATTCACATTGACTTTAGGGCCCTTTTGAGTTAAAAAGGCCTAATTTTTTCTTAATTTACTGTTGTAAAGTGTATTTATCTACAAATTCGAATTAATTTTTGGGCCCTCTTACATTTATGACCTTCATATCATCATTAATAGGCCCCTAAGACCCTTATTATGAATCTCAAGGCTTATTTCAACTAAGATCCTGACATAATCAACATATACACTTAATATCCTAACCTCCCGACATTTCCTTTGCCTTTAAAGCCATGGTGGGACCCATATGCCACCTTGGGCATATGAGTCCCACCCAGATGGGACCTATATGCCACACGTAGTGTATGAGTCCCGTTTGGCCCCTTTTAAAGGTTTTGAGCAGGAAATCAGTGTTTTGGATTCAAATTTTATGAATGTCAACATTTGGGATCTAATAAACAGTAAATTAGATGGAATGCCTATATAAACAAGGTTTCAAATTATTATTTAACCTAAGAAATCATAATATCAACTAAGAAATCAAGAGTCAAGTATCCTAAGACCTCACAAGATCATCATAGAGTATTGAATATCATTTCTAAGGCATTCAAGGGTAGATTTCTTCATCATTTGTTGTAGCAAGTCAAGATCGATTATCATGTCAAAGACATAATGCATCAAGCATGTTATTGAGCTAGTGTTGTGATGTATCATTCAAGATCCAAGTTAAGCATTTTGTCATGTCCAATTCAAGATCAAGATCTACAATCTACATGGCCACTTCATGTTAGATTGTTGATTTACATTTCAAGAAATCATTCAAGGTATCAAGGTATCATTGTTCATGTTTCATATTTCATGTTCATGTTTTATTTTCCCATGATAAGGTTTAATTACCTAAACGGGGTTTGACCATGGAAAACCCCTATCCCCTAACAATCAACAAGTTTATCTCTCTCTACATGTGTGATTGTAGATCTAGATGTTTTGGAGCATGAAGAATCTTTAAAGACTAAGTTGCAAGATTGACGGAAGTTGTCGAAGTTGTCTACTTACTTGTAAGACCATATTAAGTCATTTACAGGCTAGAAAACAAGCTTTTAGACTCAAATATTTGATAGGAGAAAAGCTACACGAAATCACCAAAGAACGCTATAATTTTAGCCTAACCCTAATACTATGACTAAAGTGCCACCTTGGGCATATAAGTCCCAATATTGGATTTTTCCAAATTTTAGGAGATTCAGATCAGTCACTAAGAGATTCTAGTTTCCGCACAAAAACCCTAGTCTGGGAATAAATCACCCAAATTGGTGTATGAGTCCCATTGAGCATCAAACAATAGAATTTCAAGGTTTTGGAGATTTTTTTTACCCAATCTTTATTCTAGGTGCACCTTTATTCATTCTCAATTTGTTATCTTGATTTTCAATTTTATTTCTCAGGTCATCTAGTTAGGTTTTGCATGTTACATTCATTTCCTATCTTTCCAATCCCTAGCTTGGTGATGAACCCCCTTTTAGTCTTTAATCACACCCTAGGGCACCTTATTGTAGATCTCTTTCCCTCATTTCCATCCCTAGATTGAGATATCTAAGGTTTCCTTGAATGAACTAAAAGTGAAATAGGAATAAGAGGTTCTAAACCCTAGTTGTTCCATCTCCCAAAAGGTGGAACCCTATTTCCTCGTGTTTATTTTGGTGAACCTATCCATCATAGTCCTAGATCTAGCTTACATTAAATTTTTAGTAGGTCTTGCATTAGATAATTTGCATCTAGGTTTTCTAAATCTCGCATTAGTGAAAGTGCATATAGGTTGCATTTTTGCATCTTGCATCATTAAATTTCATTTAGAAAACTATAATTGCACTTAGTCTAGACATCATACAAACCAAAAAACCTAATATTCACTAAAAAAATTCTGAAATTTGTGCAAAAAACCTAATATGGGACTCATACGCCCCTCTAGGAAATTTTGTCCCACTATAGGTGGTTTTGCCTGAATTATGGGTATTTTGTGTTGACTGTTTATTGGTATTTGAACACTTCAAAAAAAATTATTGGGACTCATACACCCCTTTGGGCAGATTAGTCCTAGATCAGACCTAAGACTACCTTTTACAACATTAAAAACATCATTTGTGTGTTTTTGTTCGTTGTTGTTACCTATCTATTTCAGTTTGCTGAGTTTTTGTTTCATTAATTTCATTAAATCTAGCTTAATTTGATTCATTTAGTGCATTGTCAAATTTCAAAATTGCATTTACAATAGTTCATTTTCAGATTGTTTGATAGTGTAATCAACAAATTACCTTGTTTAGAATCTAAAAATTGCATTTACACATTTAATTCTAGGTCATTTTATTGTATTTTAAATCTCTTTCCATTTTGAATTTGTATATATTACTTGTCACAAATGTTAGTATCTATCTTTTCCAAGTTTTCAAAGAAAAATTTCATCAATAAGCATGTTATTCATTCATTCAATACATTTCCTAGTTATGAGAGTCTCTTAGTGCAAGAGAATGAAAATGTTGACGCTTTCCTTAAACCTACACCCCTTCTTATTTCTGCTATTTGTAGAAATGATATGATAGAAGAATATGAAAGCATAGAAAATCATGATAATCATATTTTCTCTTCTCCTAATACCTCTCCTACATGTGATAAAGGTATTTCAGTGTTAGAAGATGCACTCATTAAGAATCATGACAATGTTGAAAGCTACTCTTCTATAAAATCTTCTACATTGGAAGATATTATAACACAAGAGAATGAGATCATAGACACATTTATAAACATCACCCTACCTAATTTCCATTCACATTTTACTTGTGAGAACATCTTGGTGAAAGAGGATGCAGTTTTAAGGAACCATGACAATCATATTGTAACTGAAGATGATAGGTTGGTGTTAGATGATAAAATATTTAAGATTTATGACAAACCTCTTTATGTTCCTTCCCATACTTGTCCTATTTTGGATGACATTATGGGACAAAGGAATGAAATTATGGACAATCTTGACAATCACATTTTTTCTTTTCCTAGCATCTCTCCTAGTTGTGAATGAGATACTTTAATGTTAGAAAATCCAATCGATGAAAGTCATGAGAATCTTAGTTTCCTCTCTTCCCTAGGGAAAACATTACTAATAAACAAGACAATCCAGCCATTGATAAATCCCTTACTTGTGATGAAGTCATTTTAGAAGAACTAACCTTTAAATATTTTGAACATCTAGTTTTTAGTTCTTCGAAAAACTCTCCTCATAGGGAGGATATCATGGTGGAAGAAAATGACAACATTAACAAGAGTAATTTAGATTCCTTAGATGATGGTGAAAATATTACACTAGACTCACCTTCATTAGAAAGACATCAAACCGAAATCACCGAGGTTATGAATGTACAAGTGTCCATTAGATCCTCCTTGATTAATGGACCTCCTACATACCCTGTGGGACATCCTAAGAATCCTCTAATTGTTTACCCACCCTCACAATGACCACAAACTCAAAACAAACCCAAGCTTATCCTTTACCCACCTAAGAATAATATTTTGTAGCGATCGAGATATAATACCGTTGCTCATACATATAACAATAGAAACAATCCACAACTAAAAAGACCAACTCCGATATCCTTACCTTTGCATAAAACTATCTTGCCTAGTGCCCCTCGTTTGCCTTCACATAATGAAAACGAGTACAATCTTGTTGAACAACTAAAGAATACTCCTGCTAAGATATCATTATGAGACCTTATTCAAGCCTCCCTTCATTATCATAACATGATTCAAAGTTCCTTACAAGAAGTTCCTCCCCCCCTAAGGTGAAATCATGAAATTAAGTAGCAACCTAAATTCAAGCTATAACTTTGGTCAACTTAGATATTACTTTCCATCAAGATGAGTTACCCTCACTAGAAATGCAAAAACAAAATGACGCTTTCAAGATAATAGCCAACTATGATTGGTGGGGAATAAAATAAACCTTGTTGGCAATTGCTTTGACCTTAATGTGTGTAGTGTGACACTTTTGGATAGAATAGGCATGGATAAATAAAAAATTCAACCTATCTCTTTATCTATTAGTGGATTTGATAATGTGGGAAAATGACTACTTGGTGTGATTACATTACCTATTACAATTGAAGAATTTACATTTCAAACCCCTATCCATGTCATGCCTCATGATATTTCATATAATATTCTTTTAGGAAAACCAAGGATCCATGTAATGAATGGAGTGCCTGTAACTCTTTATCATATAATGAAGTACATCTACAATAACAAAGTGGATATAATCAAAGCCGACCCTAAACCAAATAGTTGTTTGAACATTGAGAAAGGCAAGGGGAATCCTTTGGAAACAATAAAACCAACTACACAAGTAGAACTCATGCAAGAAAAAGACAAAGAAAAACATATTGAAGAAGTCATGAAGTTATTAGAAGATGATTGGGGTTCCTTATATTTCACATCATTCATGAGAGAATACAAGATCACAATGAAATATTTTGGAAAAGGAAAAGAAAAAGAAGTAATTTCAACACAAAATTTGAAAGAACCTTTGAAAGAATCCACCTCAACCACTTTAGAACAAAATAAAACAAATTACACAACAAAATTTGACGAAGTTGATTATGAGCAACCACCAAATCCGAAAGAAATGAAAAAGCTTTATAGAAAAGGTTATGAACTTTTGAAACAACTTGGGTATAGTGGAAAAGGATGTGGTGCTAGAGAACAAAGTATTTGTGCCCCTATAGAGCCTAGAGCACACAAGGAATGACTAATGGTCCTGGTTATTGTCCCTCAAAAGAAACAAGCAAGCCTTTGATCAATATCAATGCTATTACAAAAGATTCCTCCAAGAGAAATTTAACATTAGTGCATCCTAAACTGATAGACACTAGTGGTCTTGATTATTATCATTTGAAATAAATGAAAGAAACAAATAAATATTTGCTTAATATAAATGTCATCACGCAACACACTAATGATTGGAATTCATTGGATTTTACACCTTCCTTTAAAGAGGAGAACAAAATCTCGCAATTTAAAGAGTTTTGTGTAGGTATGACACCTTGTACTAAGCAAGAGATATCTTTGTCAAAAATTAAAGGAACATACTCTACTATTGATCAAGAGAGTATCTTGTCGAGAATCCTCCAAGATCGTTTGATTTCCATCCCTCAAAGAACATGAAAGAAATTTTACTACAAGAATTCATTTGCACATTTCATAGAGTTTATGGTCATTCTACTAATGAATGTAAGGCTTTGGGTAAAAAAATTCAACATCTTAAGGAGTGTGGTGCTCTTCCTTGTGTTGAGGCACCTAGTTCGTCTATTTGATACTTATTTTCATCTTATTTGGCTCATCCTTGTCCTACACTAAGTGGGGGAAAGGGGTTAAGTAGCCTTGTGCTCGTATGCCACTTGTCATTGTCTCTTTTGGCTAGTTGACTAACTTCCATGTATATATAAGATAAAGCTCGGGATGTGAATGACATGCCTTAAGTTGGTTTATGTGTGATGTACTAAGTTAGGTTTAGTATTGCAACCCTTTATTCATAATATAGTTTAATTCGGGAACATATGACTTGGCATAGGGCTTTCTAAATAACCTCTCATAGCTTCTTATACTTTAAATCAATTTATCCTATGAGAAATGGTGTTAGCAACCACTTTAAAGTGGGGGCATAAATCAACACTCGTGTTTCATTTGTTGGAGATTATAATCACACCTACTCACTTAAATTTGTCAACTGTTCTTGATAGCCCCATATCCTCTGTTTTGTAGTCATATCTCCTCTCAACATTAAAGACCAGCATTAAATTCAAATATTGAAATGGATTCGAATGAGTTTTTACTTGGAGTGCAAACTGTCAAGTATTTAAAAATGTATTTTATTACTTTGCTTGTTGTGCAAGCTTTCACTGTAGATGATATTTTTTCTAAATATAGTTGAATCTATGCATTTTTTATTTACTCTCTCAGCAAAGTTCGACTCTCAAGAGTTGTAACAAGGAAGATGGTAGTGTGCTGACGTATGTTTGTCAAGAAGCACAAGCTCAATCGATAGTCTGAGTATGTAATGGTAGCATGTTAAGAATAATTTTGTTTTGCTGTAGAATCAATTGAATATAATTTTTGAATCTGATTATTTGAAGTTGTTTATGAATGAGCCCAAGCTCAGATGTTGGAAAATAATTGCAATATTTTTATTCTGATCAATGAAAGTCTTATGTCTATTTTTATTTTTTTTCACCTACCATCTCATTCCTTCATTTGGTATCAGAGCAAGGTCGGTCAAGTTCACTGGGAGTAGAAAGATTCATGGATGGCTATTGAAAAGAGGCCAGTCCAACAATGTGCGGAATGTTGTTAAGAGTGAGAAACTTGTAGAAGAAATGTCTGTTGTTGTTTGTCAAGAAGACAAGAAATGAAGTTGTATGTATGGCTACAAATATAGTTGTTTAACAAATAATTTGTGGGTCTATCAAGTGTTTCCAACCAAGATTAAATCACTATTTTATGAAAGGAATCATAGATTTTATTGGAGTTGTTTGAATGTAGCCAAGTCATGTTGTTGACTTCTATGAAGAAAGTCATTTTCAAAGAAATATTGAAGCTACTTATTTGCATAAGAGGATGTTGTATAAGGTTCATGGTTTGGAGAGAAGATGTTATATGTGTTTTGTTTTATTTGCAGCCTAGTAAAAGATCTTGAAGAAATCTTGTAGCAGAAAGATCATGGAGTGTTGCATCTTGAAGTCAGAGAAGTCGAGAAAGAGGCACAAAATATTTTTCAAAGTTTACTGTTGCAAGGGAGAGCCAGCAGTAGTTGAAGACAAAAAGGTTCATCGAGACAAAGAAGAAGACAAGAGGAAGTCATAGTTTTTTGTTGAAGTTAAATCGCATCTTGGTAAAGTCATTCCCCCAAGTGGAATAAAGAGTTAGTTGTTGAAGATTAGAAGATGCAAGGAGAGTTGCTGTGAAAGGCCAGTTTTTGATGAAATTCAAAGGTGATTACAGTGGTTGCAATTCAATGGTCAAAATTTTTTCTTAGAAATCAAGGTCACTCGCTGTTTTTTTTGTTTTGAAGATTGTTGCAAAAGGGAGAAGTTATTGGTAAAGAAAATCCATGTTTTTGAGATAGAAAAGAGTTTGAAGTTGTCAATTTAGAGAAGAGAAGAGGTTGTTAGTTTTGATTGTTGGAGTAGTTTTTGAGAAGAGAAGCCTTTATTGGAGGCCATACCCAATGTATGAAGGACAATATAAGAAAGAAATCAGTCTAGCTCCTGAAGCTATAAATTCAGCTCCCATTAGCTCCTGATGGCTCCAAAAGCTTTAACTATTCAATTTTTGATAGCTCCTGATTGCTCCTGACAGCTCTTGACAGAGCCCTTTTTCTTCATGACATTTTTCTATGTGACTCGGATGTATTCCAGCTGACCCACATGATGTTTAATGTTGGTTGGTGGCATTTTAAATGTGTTTATTTTGCATGGGTCTTTTATTTTCAAAAGGTACAAAGTTTAAAATCCACACATTAAATTTTAGAGGCTTTTTATAAGTTATTGAAATATGGAAAGTAAATGGTAATTACTTGACTTGGAAGTCAAGTTATCTGAAAATGTAGTTTGTAAGTTTTCATTATTTTCTGATTTCTTGGGAGCCAAGTTTTCCCGTAAGGTACTTTTTGTAAGAGGTCTCTTTATTATTTTTGAGAAGAGGAAAATAGATGGATTAAGGAGCAAGTTTTCTATAGATGGCTATAGAATGCTCTATAGAGCAAGTTTGAGCAGCAGCTCATTGCAATGAAACATTTTGGATGAATGAAATTAGTTATTTTGTTGAATCTATTTTGTGTGTTCTAAATTTATGTTTTATTCTTGATTGAATATTGGTGAGTCAAATCATTTTTCAAGATTTGATTTCTTCTCCTCTGCCTCCAACCCTTCATCATTGTGTGATTTTTCTTTCCTCTTGCAATGCATCATTTTCTTGGTGGTGTCATTGGGCTTGATTTCCTCTCAGAGTGTGATATTTCTTTGAATTGTCCTGTCTTGGAGACATTAAGCACAATGTTCCCTAAGAAGTGACCTTACATTAATGTGTTTGAATTTGGGAACACTGAGAAGGGGGTTGAATAAGTGTTCTAAAATCTTCAACTTTATTAATCTGATATATAAACAATTTCAACATAAAACCAAAGGAAGGATGGAAACACACAAACCAATCATTCAAAACACCATAACACAAGAATTTTACGTGGAAAACTTGTCAGGGGAAAAACCATGGTGGAGGTCAATCCATAATTTGAGTACTCAAATATATGTTTTACAAAATGGGAATGCACTTACATTCAGGCACACTGCCTAGAGCTCACTGCTCAAAAAGGGAGGGATCACTTTCTTAAAAAGTATTCAGAATAAATCCATCTAACAGATTGAACAGAAGAAATAGAATCTACTCATGCCTGGTTACAGTTTTGGTTAAGCACATTTGTCGATATCTTGACCTCTTCACTGATTCTTCTCTTCTGCTCTGCACTAGTATAATTCACATCACAAATCTTATATACGCAGGTGAAATCGCTCTACTATCCTTTTGGTTTTAACATCATACACTAATACACTTTGCATCCATGCCACATTCATGTCAAAATGATATAACCAATCACTTATATATATCTGCAACAAGAGATTCAATCATCCCTATGTCGGCTTTAATAAAACATAAAATCATTTTCAATGGTTGGCTAAATCCACAAACGATTGTCAATGCGCACCATGCAAAGTCGGCCATAGCATAGTGAGGACATAAATAAACATGTTCGAACACATAAAAATTTAAATAAGGGTATGTGTAGGATCATCATGGAAAAAACAGGCCCTTAAGTGGTAATAAAAAGATAGAAAATTAGAGTTCGACAACTTGACGTAAAAAATTGAATAAGTTATCTATATTATTTCAAAAAAATGTAAAAAAAAAATCTGTAGCAAATTGAATGTAGTTTCTAAACTACTAGACCTTTATTTAAAAAATAAATCTATTTGGTGAAAAATTGAAATTTCAATGCAGTAGTTTATAAATTTCAGGGTAAAAATAAGAAGTAGGTGTATGTCTGACCACCCTAACCACAATAAAATGATAATATTTTTTATAATATTTTAGATATAAGTAGAGGGGTATGTGCAAGATCATGATGGGCCAAAAAGTGGCAATATTTGAGTGATATGATGGCCCATGTGGTTGACGACTTTTTTTTTAACCCAAAATTGATGAAACGAAAAGGGTTTTTAAAGCAGATTCTCAGCTTTCCACCAATATAAATTATGCTTTACTTTGAATTTAATTAATAATTATATTTTTTATTTGAATTATGACTAAAGTCTTGATTGATAAGCCGATTGAAAAAAATCTATAGCTTTCAAATGATATCACATTTTTTGAATCCAAAACAAGTCACATTTTGTGCTTCACATACTATAGGATTAGAAAAAAGAATTGAATTTCATGAAGTTTTGACCAAGTTAAGGTGGTTAGACATACGAGTTTTTTATATTTTTTAAAAGTTGTAATAAATAAATCATAATTAACTATTTACTTGGAAAAAAATTACAAAAAAATATGCATCACATCGAGACATGAGTCCCCTACTTATATCTAAAATCTTATAAAAAAATATTATCATTTTATTGTGGTTACGGTGCTCAGACAGACACCTACTTTTTATTTTTCCCTGAAATTTAAGTACTACTGCATTGAAATTTCAAATTTTCACCAAATAGATTTTTTTTTTTAAAAACTTAAACCTAGTAGTTTAGAAACTACATTCAATTTCCTATAGATTCTATTCTTACATACTTTTGAAATAATATAGATAACTTATTCAATTTTTTACATCAAGTTTCCTAACTCCAATTTTCTGAATTTTATTGCCACTTAAGGGCCTGATTTTTCCATGATGATCCTACACATACCCAGAGGACTCATGTCCCGATGTGATGCATACTTTTTTATAATTTTTTTCCAAGTAAATAATTAATTATGATTTTTTTATTACAACTTTTAAAAAATATAAAATCTCATTTGTCTAACCACCTTAACTTGGTCAAAAATTCATGGAATTTTTTTTTTTTTAATCCTATAGTATGCAAAGCATAGAATGTGACGCATGTTTCAGATTCAAAAAATGTGATACCGTTTGAAAGTTATAGATGTTTTTCAATCAGCCTATCAATCGGGACTTTATTCATAATTCTAATAGAAAATGATAATAATTATTGATTAAATTCAAAGTAAAGCATAGTTTATATTGGTGGAAAGCTGAGAATCTCCTCTAAAAACCCTTTCCGTTTCATCAATTTTGTGTAAAAAAAAATTTGTCAGCCACATGGATCATCATATGGCTTACATATTGCCACTTTTTGGCCCATCATGATCCTGCACATACCCATAATTACTCCTTAAACATCTGCAATGACTATATCCACCAAGTCGGCCTTCTAGCACTAATAAACATGAAATTGATAAATTGGATCTTCTAATTTGTATACGAGTGAATGCGTACCCAGATGATTCTTGGATAAGATAGTACAAACATAAAAATACTTTTCTTTAAGATCCATAACATAAAATGATAAGCTGATAATGCAAATGGGTTCATCTTTAGTCGGATACCATGTTCTTCATTTTATCTCCCGATATGGATAAATACCGAAATGTGGACTGGATCAATGACTTAAGTTGCCATCAATGACAACACCAGATGCAAAAAATCTCTAGAAGCAATATGCCAACAGTCTCCCCCTTTGGAATTGATGGCAACACTTAGTGAAAAATGACTAAGTGTCAGAACAAACATACTGCAATCCTTCAATACTTCAAAAAGTTATAACTGACACAACTCCCCCTAAGTTTGATAAAGAATTTGTCATTGCTCTCTCTCCCCCTTTGAAATCAATGATAAACCGAAAAAAAATTCTTATAGTAATCCCTTATGGAGTGTAAACAAAAACTTACTTATTCAAAAACTGGTTCAAAACTTTGAAGACATACATCTGTTGCTTGAATTAAAAGATCATTTTGTACTTTTATTTTATCTCCAGAAGAAAATTCTTCTATGATTCTATTGCAATCCTAATGATTATGATCATGCTATTTTTTTTAGATGTTTGGTTGATAATCTTGATGAGAGATTCCAGAATAGTGATTGTTTCTTCTAGTGTCTCTCATTTCCTTAGTATTTCAATCAATTGTTCCAGTTTGCATTCTGTTATGTCCTTTACTTTCTAAAAGGTGTCAATAATCCTATTTTTGGTGTTCTAGACATTTGTATGCTTTATTTTTAGTTCTTGAATAATTTTCTTGATTTCACCATCATGATCCTGAAACATATCAAAGTTTTGTCCAATACTGTTCAATTCTATTTCAATTTGTTCCAACTTCTCTTTATGCTTGCCAATTGCATGAGGTCAATGAAGACAATAGTTGTAGATGCTATTTGCTGAATTTATGCACTGCCTTAGCTAATTCATGTGCCCTTTTAACTTGGTGAGAGATACTCTTACTGCTTCTTTAGATGTTATATTACTTCTTATTCTTCCCTATTTTGAGACTCAGATTCCATGATTTCCTTGATGCATTCAATCATTTCTTTTGGCAAAATATTTTGCAAATTCTCCAATTTTATTTGGTTGTGCACAACATGAGCACTTAGTACACTTAAAATAATATCTTATTCATATGAAGGTCCGATAGACCATTATTTTGCAAGTTTGCACATTCCATCTTTCTCATGAATAAGTTGTAGTAGTTTTTCTCTGGTTTGGTCATCTTCATCTTCACTTTCTTCTGTCTTAGCCTTTTCTTGTTTTGGTTCGACTGATTCCAATTATTTTCCTTGGGTGTCCTTAGTTTCCTTATCATATTCCTCATTTGGTATATCTACAATCACTCGTTCTTTTCTTTTCCTTCAATTTTTGGAATCTTAAATGTCAGAGGAGTACAAACAATGGTTTCTTTTTCTCTTTTGTTCTTTCTCTCCACCTCACCGAAAGAGGAACCAAATTCAAGAGCCCTTGCCAGAAGGGAAATACAAATTGACCCAAAATTTCCTAGCAAACCTTTCAAGAGACTTTCATATGCTTGATCACAATTTTCCAAACTTTTAGAGTGTCTATAAATTTGTTTGCACACCAGTTCATTCTCTTTCCATACCACATTGTTGTTCATCGATAAGCAATTCAAAAAGTACATTACTAGACATATAACCAAGGTGTTATGCCTTGCATATCTATCCCATCTTTTTCCTTGGTCAAAAGGGGTCCCCCTTGTTGTTCTTTATCCTTAGTTGTTTTTCAAACAAAGTTTGGAGTCATTTTGTTTCAAACACTTTGTTTATTTTGGTTTAGTCTATTGGAAGAGGAACCATAATTGAATCAGGTTCTGAAAGTTCTTTTGAAACTTGTTTTGGTTCCCATCCCGACGGTCTTTTCTTTTGGCCTTTTGTTTTGTCCTTAGTGGACCTAGAGCTGGAGTGGGTGTTAAGTTAGTCTTTATCAAAAATTGCAAAATCATAATTGATTCCGCCCCCGCCTCTGCTATTTCAAAATTTGGTTTTAGTCTGAGTCCTTGTGTTTAGTTTTATTATGTCGGTCTTTTGCTTTACTTTTTGTGTTTGGTTTTGTTTTATGTTTAGTTGGCGGACCCGAAACCGGAATGGGAATGAAGTTGCAAAATTTCTTAAAATTTTTGAATCAGTTTTCATTTTTGATTCCACCCCTGCCACTTTTGGGTTGTTGAATTTTGACTGAAGTCGCACTACAGTGAAGTGTTAGTTCTTGTTCAGATCTGACTCCGCTTTAAACTGCATTCAATGCATTAATGACAACTGCTTGTGTAGGTAGAAATCATCATTTTTACCTTCATTAAGGATTAAACGAATCATTATTATCATTGTTAAGAGATCAAAAAGCATGAAAGAGCAGCAACGGAGTTCGTTTGAGCGTATCAATTGAAGGAGGAGGAGGTTATTGCTTGTGAATCAGTTCATAAGGTTAGTTGGGTTCTTTTGCGTTTGAGGTAAGGTTTCTTATCATTGTTGTTCTTTGTTCATTTACTGTTGTGGTTTTTATATCTACTAGGGCTTTGAATCATTTCATTTTAAATAGATATGTGGTTCTTCGTATGATTGTTTGAGTAGGTTCTTGCTTTATTTTGTTTGTCTGGTTTATTCTTCATTTCTTGTGCTATCATTTTTTATTCTTGGTGTTCAGGGCACGGTCGCTTTCACATTTTAGTCATGACCGTGTCGTGCTATTTTGATTTGCAGTAAGTTATATTAGGCTGGGATTTTAAATGACATTGGTTAAAATTAGGGATCTATAGTGAGGTAGATTAAATTCATGTTTTTACAGTAAGTTAGGGTTAGATTCATCGTTTTTACTTAGGGTGTTGTCACGTATTCAATCTGGTAAAATGACAGGGTTTAAAATTTGTTCCCTAGTTTTATTGTGTTTGTTAGATTAGGGTTTCGTGTGTTTCTATGATCACATTTAAATGATTAAAATATGATGCCCTAAAAATCAATCTTTCCTTATTGTCATACGAGCGTAGTTTTATTAAAGCCTCTTTTCATTTAATATGACCTTAGTTTTAATCATGGAGTTGTGTGTTAAATTGATAAAATCTTTGATGACGTCATGGTCAACCTAGGCGGAGACAGGATCGAAATCGATCTTGAACTTGAAATATTCTATTTTGGAAAAAGTATCGATTCCATTTCCATCCCGTCACTAGCTCCGCGTATAATGAGAAGTCTGCTTTCGAAATAATGATAACCTGGACAGAAGTGGAGGTTGAATGGAAATAGAATAGGAATATATAAAATCTGAAGAAAACCAAATACGTTTTTCATTTCGATCCCGGTTTTGACTCCGAGCGCGTTCATTGTTAGTGAAATATCTATATCAGTTTTGGCTTTGACTCCGGTAGTGTTGTTTAAAAGAGACTATTTTAGAATATGTTTCTCCCTGGTTCTGCTTCCGGTGCATATATGAAAAGTTATGGTTTTTAATGCATGTTTTATGATGATATTTAAAGATCTAATTACAGCTTTTGCTTGCAAGAAATTTGAAGGATGTCAGGAACATCAGGGGAAGCTGCTCAAAGGAACCAACCTACAGGAACATCAAAGGCTACACCTAAACCAAAGAAGTTGAAGCTAGAACAATTGCCTTATACCTTGAGGTATAATCACAGAAGTCTGGTTGTGAAGGTGAGCAAGGTGGAATCAGACTAGTCAGACATCACTGATACAAACTTGGACTAGTACAACTTTGAGAAGTTACATGTAGACACCTTTGCAGAATGAGAAAATCTAACAAGAAGGACACAAAGGATTGTTGATTTCGGCTTGGCACATATTATTGTATTTCATGTATCAATCAAGTGCCTAGAGTTGATCTTAACAGCAGCTAGTGCCTATAATCCTGCAACTAGACAGTGTATGGATTCTCAGAATAATGTAATCATTGATCTCACTCCTCTGGCATTTCAAAATATATTTAATGTCCCAAATCCTAAGAGTTTGGTGCAGTTGGATGAGGCAGAGGCCTTGGAGAAATATAGTGAGTATAAGGACTCCAATAAGTCTCCTCTAAACAAAAAGTGGTTGAAGATAGAAAAAAAATCTTTAAGCAAACATGCAGACCAGCCAAAGAGGGTAGATTTCTATAAGGAGGTATTAGGTCTAATCATTATGTTGTCTAGGGCCTTTGGGAAGAGAGATACATTTCAGTTCAAGGAGTGGATGTTTCCTTTCATCCATACTATCTTAAATGAGCCTAAGAGTTTGATTGGCCATTGATTGTGTCAAATGTTGTTCATGATCAACTGACTAGCATCAGGCAAACTAAAAGCTTCTATATGACTTCTTACATTGTATATGCAACAACAAGGTTGGGTATTTTCTTAGGTTTGAAGAAGGTGGGCGTAATGGGAGCATTATGATTAGTTATCTCTTCAAGTTGCTGAGACTCATTTCATAAGAGTCAATGATGAATTTATATATGTGATCATCAATCAATTGAATGGAGATGCAGGGTACCAGTTAAGTCAAGAAGCCATGGAATTCATTGCTGAATGGGGATGTTGGTACATTCAATACCCCAAATTCACATATTTCAGGTTAGCTGGTTTTGAAGGCCATCCACATTTGCTTCCAAGGTGCTGCAATAACAAAATAGTGTTGATGGAGTTTGTGTATTAGGCTCTTGGAGTTAATGCTCGGTTTGGGATCAAACATAAAACCAGATGTCATAAGTCTCCCATGAAGTTGGGTGAGTATAGCTGTCAACACTTGGTAGGAGCAAAGGTGGTCTGTAGTGAATTGGTATAGTTGAAATTGGGTTTATACACAACTCGTAAGTATTTTGATCTGAGGGGTAAGATGTATGCCTTGTTGCCTTCGGTGTTTACCAAACATTTCAATTTGTTAGAAGACTTCTGGAGTGATCGACAAGATGAGTATGATTTAAGAAAGAAGAACTATGAAAGCTTATCTGTCTCACTCATGTCAGAGCTTGGTGTTAAAGAGAACATTCCTGATACATTGGTGGATGATGGAATTGTATTGGATCCATCCTATGAGGCTTTGAACATTGGCACCAAGAGTCTAGATCCAATTGACTGGGATGTTGAAGAAACTATTGATATTAAGTAGATTGGAAGGACGGTGTTTGATAGGAGTGTGTAGTGGTTAATGTTAAGAACCAAGACTCCTCAAGGACCAGTACTTAAAAAGGGTAAGGGATATAAAAGTATTAAAAGGAAGACACCTCACAAAGAGCCATTGGAATTCCTTCCTCCAGACATCGAAGAGATAGAACTTGAGGCGGTGGAGGATGAAGAAGAAACACAAGAAGGGGATGTTCCAGTAGGATATGTTGTTTCAAAACCTACACTAGGTGAGTCTTCCACACAAGTCCCACCTACAAAACAATAGAGAGGAGAAGTTCAAGAAGGAGCTCTTCATAGCATGGTTGAAGCTGCCAAGGGAAAAGAGGTGGAGAAGGAAATTCTGGAGGTTGGGACAGATTCAGATTGGACTCTGTCAAAAAAAGATATGCAAGAAAATGTGCCTCTAGAGGAGGATATTGAGCAGATTTTAACACAAGAAGATCAATGGAATTTGTTTGAAGAGGAGAAAAATGATTTTGATGCAAAAGTTTTAGCATTAGAGAAACAAAAGGAAGTGGATGCCAAGGTACAAGATGATGCTATACTGCACCTACAACAATTAAAAGCCAAAAAAGTTGAAACTAAGGCAACAACTGATGAAGTGGAGAAACAAAGAAGGAAACAAGAACATGAGCTCAAGGTTAAAGAAGAGAACAACAAGTTGGAGCTAATACAAAAAATTCATGACCTTGAGGAAGAGAAGGCAAGGAACCGAAGGGAAAGATAATCTTAGTTGCCAAGTTAAAACTTGCAGAGGAAGCTCACCAGAAAGAAGAAGAAGCAGAAAGTTTAAGAAAGGAAAAGGATGTTGAAGAGCTGGTTAAGAAGCAGCAAGAAGAAGAGGCAAAGGCAGAAAAAATTAAGGCCTTAGAGGCGGAAAAATTAGAAAAGGAAAAACTAGAGGCTTTAGAAAAAGAGAAATTAGAAAAAGAAGCTCTAGAGAAGGAAAAACTGGAAAGGGAAAAGTTAAAGAGGGATTGGTTGAGGAAAGAAGAGGAAGATAAGAAAAGGCAGCAACAAAAAGATAGGGAAGAGGCTGAAAGGCTTGTGCAGATGCATATATTGCAAGAACAACAAGAGAGATCAATGGTTGACTCTCAACCCCAGGTAAATATGCAGCCACCTTCTATAGTTATTGCTTCCTTTTCCTCTATGATGACTACTGCTCGAAGTGCTCCCACTTGGTTAAAATTGGATTTATAGAAGAGGGCAGTAACACCTTCACAACCTCTGAATTGGGAGGATATGATGAAAGGAATTGAACAAGAGAGGCTTAAAAAGAAGGCCAAGATTCTACATTCTACCTGACTCACAGACAAAGGAGAGATTGTTGCTGAATATGCCATTCCGATGATAGAAAAGGAGGTAGGGGATATGCAGCTCACAAATTATCAGTTGAGTACTGTCAACTTGGGAAGGCCCACTAGGAATCAGCAGATGAACCTAATTGATGTGGTGGCCTCAACAACTAAATCAGGAATGATAAAGGATAAACAAAATAAGGATGAGCTTAAGGCTAAGTTGGATCAATTAAATTCATTCTTGAAAAGTGTCTCCTCTCCGAGATCACAACAGGTAACAACCATTGAGACTCCTATTTTGTTAAATAAAAATGCGATAGATGATTTGGTGCAGGTAAGAGGAAAAGAGGAGATGGTAGACCGATGGGTAGACAAGTTGAACCGAGAGGTAGGTGAAATTGTGGTTGAAGGTTTTGAGGTTTACAAAGGCACTGAAGCATTGACAAAATAAATGCATCTATACATTGAGGCATCGGAGAAAAAAGAAGAAGAGTATAAAGAGTATAGTCAAAAATTAGAAAAGGTTAGTGCATTTCCTTTAACTACTCTTCTTGAACAATTGATACTTGAGGAGGACAATAAGGGTTTTGTGGAGAAAACTTCTCGTATACTCCGTTTTAGAATGAACTTCTTGTGTAAACATAAGGATGAGGTTCAAGAGGCTGTTAATAATCTGACTGAGCAGTTTGAGGAATTGGAAGCAGTCATTGCTATTATTGTAGATGTAAGTGTGTTAAGGAAATAAGGCATTCCTTTGGATCAGATAAAAGAGAAATGGGATGAGAGATTTAGAGGACTCATGCAAAAATAAGATAATGAAGAAGATTTGATAATAGATCGACTAATGGATGTGAAGGAAGAAATAAAAGCTGCTAGAAGAGAGTTGATAAAGATGAAAGGTATGAGGGAGTTTGCTGCAGTAGAATTGGATGAAATCAAATTTGAAGATAGCTGGATTGATCAGCCAAAATTAGATACATTACAACAAGTCTTTTCCAGCTATGATGAGTTCATTGCAGATCCATCCTCACATGCATAAATCTCCCGCATGCATGACTTTTTCTTCTTTACATGTTGCATGCAACACTGACAGTTTTTGGAGTGCATGACTTCTTTTCCTCTTCTATTTTCTATTCTCTAAGTTTAACTAAATGTCTAATGTAAGAACTCAAGATCAAATTGATCTAAGTTTCCAAGAGAATTTTTAGTTCCTAAAAGGTGGATGACCTAAAATAGAAGTGGAGTTCGAGTTTTTGTACATCTATAAATACCCTATGGGTATCATATTGTAAAGGTCAGCTAATTGAGAATAGAATTGGCTTACCTAATGCTAGGAGATAGAATTTTGTAGTGATCATTGAGAGACATTGTTACTAGATGCTTTACAGTTAATAAAAATTACCGGTTTTCTTGCAATATGGTGTTAGAATTAAATTGTTTTTTGTGAGAAGGCTGATAAGTTATAATCTATCTATATGCAATGATTGTGTTGAACATAAAATTTTCTTCAGTGATGAAAGTCATTTAAAGGAATCAAATTTAAGGATTATCTTATTAGATTATCATTGAATTAAAGTTATTAAAGTCTGTTGATCTATGACCTTGGCAATGAATGGATGTATGTTTTGAAATCTTGAAGATAGTTGTGATAAGCGAATAGTGGTATTAAATTAAGCACCTTAGATGCATGCAATGGTATAGTTTATGCTGTAAATTGTGTCATGCTTTGGTTTTGTGATTTGTTAAGAAAAAATTCATTGTTGAAGGTATATGTCCGGATGCTAGATAAATTTGATTCATACTTATTGGTTTACCCCTTTGTTCTATCTTTTTCTTTTGTTTAAAACCCCTTTGTTCACGAGAATGATTTTGATAAAATGAGTCATTGCTTGAATATTTTATTACCAGCACATGCCCCTTGAACATTATAGTTTCATGAACTAATTGAGTGACACTAGACAGTTGAGAACCAACTACCAGGACCTTGGGAGTTAGGCCACTACATGTTGTTTTTCTTTTTCAGGAGAAATCGAATAGAATTATTCTATTTTAATGTTGTTTGTGTCATTTTCACCATCAACAAAAGTTGGTGCTAGAAGGAGGGCTTAAAAAGACAAGTTGGCTCGCATAGTGTCTTTCTCACTAGAGAAATATGGAAGGATTTTGAGATCCTCTACTGACCCTGAACCTTTACAAGAATTGCAAACCCCGTTTAGACCAAGACCTCATGCTCGTAGGGTTTTGATACCTATGTTGCCACCACCACTTACTTCACCTGGATTTCCTCCAAATCCACCTACACCACCACTAGTTTGACCTTCATTATCGCCTCCAATTTGGCCTATATCACCACCTGTCCAACCAATCCCACCAATGGCTTACTTTATGAATAATCCCTCCCCATTAGGGACTATTCCTGGGGAATTCCATGATTTACCAAAGAACCCAGAGAGGTTCTGTCTGAAATACATGCATGGAGAGTCAAGAAGTGCTGAGGAACATATACAAGCATTCAAATATGCTTGCACCCGAGCTCAGGTTGCTCATCAAGATGATGTATGTAGATTGTTTCCCTATTGTTTAGGAGATATGACATACAATTGGTATCTAAATCTGCTTCAGGGATCTATTATGGGTTGGACAAATCTAGAAAATGCTTTTATTAATCAATTCAGGGTTTATGTGGATCCTGCAATATTATATCACCAATTTTCCACTATAAGGAAGGAACATCATGAACGATTGCCCTTGTTTAACACTAGGTTCCAAAGGACGTATCGTAGGCTACAAGATCCTTACTTAGTGCCAGAGGGTATGGCCATACAGGCATATTTGAGAGTTGTTGATCCTTTGATTGGCATGTTCTTGCAAAGAACTTATCAACCTACTGAGATTGATTCACTGTCTAAGATTTATCATTTGGCCATCAAATTGCAACAACAGATAAGTTTGCAATCTGGAGGGCTAGGAGTAGCTCTTCTTGCAATGAATTATCAGATGCCTAATCCACCGTTATACAATACTGACCCAAGGATGTCTTATTCCCAATATGGACCTGTATCTGAGTTGCAAGCTCCACCTATTGTACCCTTCTTTGGAAATAGCATGCAAGATTCCTCACATCAACCACAACAACAACAACCTCAAAATCAAACACAACAAGTGGCAGGATCAACCCATGTCCATTCCCCAGCCATAGTCCAAAATGTGCAGAATGAACAAATTGTTCAACTCACAAGTGAGTTAGAGACTCTCCAGAAGACTCTCTCTCAAATGTCAAATGACATGGCACAACTCAAACAAAACCCTCCCCATAATCAAAACTATAATTACAACAACTAGGGAGGTTATAACTATTAGGATAATCACTCCAATCAGAACCAAAATCAGAATAGGAACTTCTAGAGTCAAAACTCCTCAAACCAATATTACCAAAATCAGAATAGAGGATATAATCAAAGGTTCAAAAAAAAAAACAATAATAGGCAGTGGAATACTGGACCTAAGAATGGGGGAGTTCCTCATAATTATCAAGCAGGTGAAGAAAGACCACATACTGCCAATGTTGCTGATTTGAATTTTATGACAAACTGGTGTAGGCTGCATGATACAACAACACATTCTAAGGTAAATTGCTCAGAAATGGAGAAAATTGTGAAAATTGCACAGGCTGATGCCCATCCTCCAGCAGGAAATACCAATCAGGATAATGGGCCAGTCAACACTGCCATGACTTATGAAACCATTGAAGAAAAGTATCAATTCCCTATGCAAGGGGATAATGAGCCAGAGGAAGATGTCTATGATGCTCAAGCTTTCCAATCTAAGGTGGTCACTTTCTAAGGAATCAGAATAAGGGGCCACTCACTACATCTGCACCCCCAAATAACATGGTCCCACCTAATCAGAATGCAAATAACAATCCACCACCACCAAAGGGCCCTTCTGATTCTTAGAATAGAGGTAATCTGCCTCCTTTTCCTAAGTATCAAGTTAGGAATGATTCAGAGTTTGACTTTGTTGCAGAATTACAGAGGCAGAAGACAGTACTATCTTTCTTTAACATCATGAAGTGGTGCCCAGCTCAACGGGAGGTGGTATTAAAAGCTTTGGAAGAGGTAGATCACCTAAAAGGGAAAGGTAAGGTGACTCTAGAAAAGGAGACAAATGCAACTATGTATAAAGGTAAGACCAATACCCCACTTTTTCTGTTAAGTTAAAGAATCTTTGGAAAGAATTTACACAATTGTTTATTAGATTTTGGAGCATCGGGAAATGTCATGCCTTATTCGATAAGTAAAAAGTTAGGATTAAGTCCTATCCCAACCAATAAAAAGGTGATTCAGTTGGATAAAACCGAAGTTAATGTGGTAGGTGAGTTGAAGAATATGCATGTGCAAGTTGGATCAGACCCAAGGATCCAGACCTATATAGATATCCAAATAGCCGATATCCCAGAAACATATGGTATTCTCCTAAGTCGAGAGCTAATGAAAAGCATAGGGGGATATCTATCCTTGGATTTCTTGCACATGTGGTTACCATGGAAAGGGGTTGCCACATAGATTAGAATTGAAAGTGAACCCAAACTCAAACACATGATCACAGAGTATGATGCTCCAAATGAAGTAGCATTCTTTGAGACTAAGATAGGTGTTTACAAACAAGAGGAAGTCCTTAATTTTTCTGTAGTTAGTCCTGATGATACATTACCTTTAGATCATAGTGACCTGATGATTCACGCTAACCAAAAGGTGCTAATAAGTAAATTGCAACAAGATAGGCTGGTTTTAGGAGCATAAACTAATTTGAGTAGTTTGTTGCTTCCTAATTGGTGTAGGATTCACTATCATAATCATTCGGAGTTAACATGTCAGTCATGCCTAGATATTCTAGGTCATGTAGATCAGCCACAACAAAAATACCAGGAGGAATCTGAGACTCCTATCAATGAGTTCTCTTTCAAAGTTAAGGATGCTACCATTCTTACTCGGGTTAACTTTTCTCAGAAGGAAAATTCCTCATCAGTAGAGCAGACTCCGGTTTTATGTTCTGAAATTGAAGAAGAGATTAAGGTAACACAGTGCCTTCTCAATGCACTTGCCCCACATACTTTGCCAATGACAAAGGTGTTGTTGAAAGATGAATTAGGGGGTAATTTGACCCAAGAAGGTGTTCAGGAAGTAATTCCTGGGCAGGCTAAAAACATGGGAAAATCCTCAACTCAACTTTGTCTCGAGTTACATTCTGACAAACAGCTAAAGTCCGAGCTACCATGCATTTTAGGTAAGTCATTCCCTGTTACTTCTAAAAAGAAAGAACTTCCAGCTAAAGACCAATTATGGACTCTGAAATTTGATGGTTCTAAATCTAAAGTAGGAAGTGGGGTAGGGATTGAACTAACTAATCCAAAAGGAAAAACTTACTTTGCTTCTTATAGATTGCAGTTTGGTTGCACTAACGATGTGGCTGAATATGAAGCACTTGCAAGAGGGCTTATGTTTGCTCATAAGAAGAAGGTTACTGCTCTTACAATGATGGTAGATTCTGAGGTGATTGTGAAATAGGTACGTAGCCAATACACATACCATAACAAAAGATTGGTTGCATATAGAAACAGGGTTTGGAATTTAATTGAAGATTTTGATGCCTTTGGGATTACTCTCATTCCAAGGGAAGCAAATCAAATTGCAGATGCTCTTGTTGTCACTGCTAGTACACTAGAGCCTATGCAAGAGTCAAATCTGAAGAGGTTTTCTGTGGAATTGATTTCAGTCCCGGCTATTCCTGATAATGTCAGACACTTTCAGGTATTTAATGATGATCAACACATTTTAGCCTTTTTGGAGAGTTTTGATGTATTTCAAGGATAGATAATTGATGAATTTGACAGAGATCAGGGAGATTGGGATCTAGAAAATAACAGTACAGAAGGGATATTGGATTTAAAGAGCAATAACATCCCAAAAGGGATGATAGCATTAGAAAGAATATTTGATTCAGATCCACAAGCTTATCAAAGAATGCCTACAAAGAGTGAGGGAGGTGAATATGAATCTATTAATTTGACTCACTCAGGCCCAGAAAGTAACGTTCTTATAGGGAAGACTTGTCCTTAGGATATTAAGGATGATATAATAAAAGTCTTGAAATAGAATATTGATGCTATTTCTTGGAGCTATGATGACTTGAAAACTTTTGATACATTTGTGATCACACATATAATTCCTCTCAATCCAGAAGCTAAGCCGTTTCGCCAAAAGCAACGCTCGGTCAATGAATTAATTGAACCTCTGATTTAGAAAGAGGTGCATAAAATTTTGGCTACAAGAATAGTCTTTCCAGTTAGACACTCTACTTGGGTGGCTAATCTAGTTCCTGTAAGGAAGAAGAATGGTGAGATCAGGTTATGTGTGGATTTTAGGAATTTGAACAAGGCCTCTGAGAAGGACAACTATCCATTACCTTCCCTTGATGAAGTATTGCAAAAGGTTAATGGATCTCAGATGATGTCTTTCTTGGATGGGTATTTAGGATACAATCAGGTCCTTCTAAGTCATGAGGATAGGATGAAAACTACTTTCACTACAAAATGGGGCACATTTGCCTATAGAAGGATGCCTTTTGGTCTAATCAATGTTGGTGCTACTTTTCAAAGGTCGATGAATGTAGCTTTTAAAGATCTAATATGGAAATGTATAATCGTCTATGTTGATGATTTGACCATCTTCTCTAAGAATAGAGAAGATCATGCTACTAATTTGGAAAAGGTGCTAAAGAAATGTATAAGTTATGGTGTATCCCTCAACCCAAAGAAATGTGTATTTGGAGTTTTTAAAGGAAAGCTTTTAGGTCACATTATATCAGAGGAGGGGATTTCCATAGATACTGACCGAGTGGAGGCCATTTTGAAATTGACAAGGCTAGGAAGTAAGAAGGAAATGAGATCTTTCTTTGGGAGGATCAATTTTGTTAGGAAATTTATAACAGGGTTTGCAGAGATTGTCAAACCCCTCAACGAAATGATGAAGAAGGATGAAAATATTGAATGGAGTGAAGAGGCTAAGTCTGCTTTCATGAAGATTAAACAATCTATATCTGAGGCACTTGTTTTGACAAGCCTAGATTATCTAAAACCCTTCTACATTTATTCTTTTGCTTCTGAAAATTCATGTGCCACAGTTTTAACACAGAGAAGAGATGAAAATGAGGAGAGACCTATTGCTTTTATGAGCTCTCCATTTAAGAATGCAAAAGTAAGATATTCATCATTAGAAAAACAAGCCTTTGCATTGGGATGAGCAATAAAGAAGTTTAGGCATTACATAATCTGAAGTCAGGTTATGGCCATAGTCCCAGATTCAGTTGTGAAGTCTCTCCTGATGCAAAGTGAATTAGGGGAAAGAAGAGGGAAATGGATGGAAATCTTACAAGAATTTGACTTGGATATTCACCCAATGAAACTTGTTCGAGGTCAAGGTTTGCCAAAGGCAATGGCTGAAGTGTAGATAAGTATAACTTGTCAATAGTACATTGTCCAATCACTCACAAAGGATCCTTGGTATATAGATTTAGTCTTCTTCCTCCTCAATAAAAAATGTCCAGAAGGAATAAATGCTACTCAAAGGAGAGCATTGAGGATGAAGAGCACCTATTATATGCTCAAAGGGGGATCAGTCTATAGGAAGAATTTTCAAGGAATTTATCTACGTTGTTTGGATCAGCAGGAAGCTAAGCATGCCATAAATGAATTTCATGGCAGGCACAAAATAGGGCATGGATCAACTGATGCTTTGGCACATCAAATTTTAAGGTCAGGCTATTATTGGCCTTATGTGTTTAGAGATGCACATCAACACTGTAGGACTTGTCATATATGTCAAACCTCTACACCTAGAGAAAGAAATCCTGCAATGCCCCTACAACCAGTGGATGAGGTAAGGCCATTTGCTCAATGGGCACTTGATTTTGTAGGTGTGATTAATCCAAATTCTTCTACAGGACATAAATTCATCTTGACTGCAATTGACTACTGCACATGTTGGACGGAGGCACAACCTTGCAAGAATAGTACCACGGAGGTGGTCATCAAGTTTCTAATTGAGAACATCACAACCAGGTTTGGAGTTCCATTTGCTCTGGTATGTGATAACGGCCTTGCTTTTTCTTCTGCCGAGTTCATTTCATGGGCCTATGAACATAAGATTGTGTTGAAATATTCTTCCAATTATTACCCTTAGGGAAATGGAGTGGCTAAGTCCACAAATAAGAACTTATTGGAAGTTATAAAAAAGTTGTTAGAAAGTAACCCTAGGGACTGACATACCCAGTTGAGATTTTCCTTATGGGCAGATCGAATCAGAATCAAAGTAGCCCTAGGGAATTCACCTTTTAAGTTAGTCTATGGCCAAGATCCAATCTTCCCTATTCATTTACAAATACCCGTTTTGAAGATTATGCAAGAATTTTACTCCAAGGATGATAGGATTGAGGTTAGACTGCTTGATTTGTTAAATATGGAAGAACAAAGAGATACTACTTTGCAACAATTCTCTAAACATCAGGCCATTGTCAAACGCTGGTTTGATAAAAGAGCCAAGATAAAAGCCTTTAGAATATCAAATCTTGTGTTATTATGGGATAAAGCTAGAGAAAAGAAGGGAGATCACCAGAAGTTTGATAGACTTTGGTTAGGTCCTTATCAAGTGGCTGAAATATTATGTGAGAATGCTTTTCGTTTGAGTACCTTAACAGGAGAGCTTGTTCCATTACCAGTTAATGGTCAGTTTCTCAAGCACTATTTTGGTGCATAAAAGGTCTGATGTTTTTGGAGAAGAATGTATTATACTATATCATATGTAATTAAGTCTTTATTTTAGTTAAGTTTTCTTATTATTGTTGTTTTGTTGTTGTTTTCTTTTTTTTTGTTTTTGTTGGTTATTTTATTGTGTTTTGTTTCATTGGGGATCTTTATTTTGTTCATCTCAAGACTTGGAGTTGTTATTCAAAGTATACTATTGGTACTAGGAGAGAAATTGGTTTAGGTATTTTCATCATCATCATTGAGAAGGATGTCATTCTGAAACTAATGTCTTATGATCATTCTAGATTGGGTTTGAGAAGTTATTTAAAGATAAGAAGATACATTGTGAATATCTCATGAATTATCATAAAAAATCTGTCACCAAATTGGATAAAACATCTGCATGAGTAAATACATATCTGTTTTAGAGTGACTCTACCTTTGATTCAAGTAAAAAATCTGATTCCAAGACTATCATGAAATCCATTGTAGTTCTCAACCCACATTTTAGATTCATTGAATATGAGTATTGAGAAAGATGCATAAAATAATTTCCACAAGTGAAGTAAAAAAAAAAAGAGAATGAAAAGAAAGAAAGAAAAGGAAAGCTCAATATCAAGTGGGTAATCAAGTATCTCTATTGGGGATATGGACGCCTATCTAGCAGTAGAGCAATGCTTTGTGAGAAATAGAGGCATCTCCGTCGGGGCTATGGACGTCTATCTGGCAACAGAGCAATACCCGGGATTTTACTGCACGATAGTTAAAAGACTCAACTCATGTAGCTTGAATTTTAGGTATGGTGGTTCAAAAAGTAGAGAAAGTATCTATGAAGAATGATGCGCAAAATAGGCACACACTCAGATTCAAAGATAAATCATAAGCACATACATCTGAGATTCCAGCTCAAACTTATCCTAAGTATATCTAATCTTATTCCAGTTAAAATTTTATAAGCCAAGTAGTTTTTGGGTGACTGAAATTTTCTTTGGGTATCTTGAAAATGGGTGAACCATTTTCCCAACCGAGTCGCCATTTGTTATGCCTTGCATAACCACCCCATATTTTTCCTTGGTCAAAAGGGGTCCCCCTTGTTGTTCTTTATCCTTAGTTGTTTTTCAAACAAAGTTTGGAGTCATTTTGCTTCCAACACTTTGTTTTTTTGGTTTAGTCTATCAGAAGCGGAACCATAATTGAATTGGGTTTTGAAAGCTCTTTTGAAACTTGTTTTGGTTCCCATCTCGATGGTCTTTTCTTTTGGCCTTTTGTTTTGTCTTCAACGGACCTGGAGCTAGAGTGGGTTTTAAGTTAGTCTTTAACGAAAATTGCAAAATCATAATCGATTCCGCCCCTGCCTCCGCTATTTAAAATTTTGGTTTTAGTCTAAGTCGTTGTGTTTAGTTTTATTATGTCGGTCTTTTTCTTTAATTTTTGTGTTTGGTTTTGTTTTATGTTTAGTTGGCGGACCCGGACCCGGAATGGGAATGAAGTTGGGAAATTTCTTAAAATTTCTAAATCAGTTTTCATTTTTCATTCCACCCCCGCCACTTTTGGGTCGTTGAATTTTGACTGAAGTCACACTATAGTGAAGTGTTAGTTCTCGTTCAATTCCGACTCTGCTTTAAACTACATTCAATGCATTAATGACAGCTACTCATGTGGGTATAAATCCTCATTTTTACCTTCATTAAGGATTAAACGAATCATTATTATCATTGTTAAGAGATCAAAGAGCACGAAAGAGTAGCAACGGAGTTCGTGTGAGCGAATCGATTGAAGGAGGAGGAGGTTATTGCTTGTGAATCAGTTCAGAAGGTTAGCTGGGTTCTTTTGCGTTCGAGGTAGGGTTTCTTATCATTGTTGTTCTTCGTTCATTTATTGTTGCGGTTTTTATATCTGCTCGTGCTTTGAATCATTTCATTTTAAATGGATTTGTGGTTCTTCGTATGATTGTTTGAGTAGGTTTTTGCTTTATTTTGTTTGTCTGGTTTATTCTTCATTTCTTGTGCTGTCATTTTTTATTCTTGGTGTTTAGGGCACGGTCGCTTTCTTGTTTTAGTCACGATTGTGTCGTGCTATTTTGATTTGTAGTAAGTTAGATTAGTTTAGGGTTTTAAATGACGTTCGTTAAAATTAGGGATCTACAGTGAGGTAGATTAAATTCATTTTTTTATAGTAAGTTAGGGTTAGATTCATCGTTTTTACTTAGGGTGTTGTCGCGTATTCAATCTGGTAAAATGACAAGGTTTAAAATATGAGCCCTAGTTTTATCGTGTTTGTTAGATTAGGGTTTCGTGTGTTTCTATGGTCACATTTAAATGATTAAAATATGATGCCCTAAAAATCAGTCTTTCCTTATGATCATATGAGAGTAGTTTTATTCAAGCCTCTTTTCATTTAATATGACCTTAGTTTTAATCATGGAGTTGTGTGTTAAATCGATAAAATCTTTGATGATGTCATGGTCAACCTAGGCGGAGACGGGATCAGAATCGATCTTGAACTTGAAAAATTATATTTTGAAAAAAGTATTGATTCTATTTCATCCCGTCACTGGCTCCGCGTATAATGAGAAGTCGACTTTCAAAATAATGATAACCTGGATGGAAGCAGAGGTCGAATGGAAATATATAAAATCTGAAGAAAACCAAATCCATTTTTCATTTTGATCCTAGTTCTGACTCCGATCCCGTTCATTGTTAGTGAAATATCTATATCGGTTTTGGCTCTGAGTATAGTAGTGTTGTTTAAAAGAGACTGTTTTAGAATATGTTTCTCCTTGGTTCCAATTCCAGTGCATATATGAAAAAGGTATGGTTTTTAAAGCATGTTTTGAGATGATATTTAAAGATCTAATTAGAGGTTTTTCTTGCAAGAAAGTTGAAGGATGTTAGGAACATCAGGGGAAGCTGCTCGAAGGAACCAGCCTGCAGGAACATCAAAGGCTGCACCTAAACCAAAGAAGTTGAAGCCAGAACAATTGCCTTATACCTTCAGGTATAATCATAGGAATCCGGTTGTGAAGGTGAGCAAGGTGGAATCAGACTGGTCAGACATCACTAATACAAACTTGGACCAGTAAAACTTTGAGGAGTTACATGTAGACACCTTTGCAGAACGAGAAAATCTAACAGGAATGACGCAAAGGATTGTTGATTCTGGCTTGGCACATATTACTGTATTTCGTGTATCAATCCAGTGCTCGGAGTTGATCTTAACAGTAGCTAGTGCCTATAATCTTGCAACTAGACAGTGTATGGATTCTCAGAATAATGTAATAATTGATCTCACTCCTCTGGAATTTCAAAATGTATTTAATGTCCTAGATCCTAAGAGTTTTTTGCATTTGGATGAGGCAGAGGCCTTGGAGAAATATAGTGAGTATAAGGACTCCAATAAGTCTCATCTAAACAAAAAGTGGTTGAAGACAAAAAATAAATCTTTAAGCAAACTTGCAGACCAGCCAAAGAGGGAAGATTTCTATAAGGAGGTGTTAGATCTAATCATGATGCTATCTAGGCCCTTTAGGAAGAGAGATACATTTCGGTTCAAGGAGTGGATGTTTCCTTTCATGCAGAATATCGTAAATGGAGCCCAGCAGTTTGATTGGTCGTTGATTGTGTCAAATTTTGTTCATGATCAACTGACTAGCATCAGGTAGACTAAAAGTTTCTATATGACTTCTTACATTGTATATGCAGTAGCAAGATTGGGTATTTTCCTAGGTTTGAATAGGGTAGGCATAATGGGAGCCTTGGATGGACAAACGAAAGTATGGGAGCATTATGATCAGTTATCTCTTCAAGTTGCTGAGACTCATTTTAGAAGAGTCAATGATGCATATATATATGTGATCATCAATCAATTGAATGGAGATGTAGGGTACCGATTAAGTCAAGAAGCCATGGCATTCATTGATGAATGGGGATGTTGGTACATTCAATACCCCAAATTCACATATTTCAGGTTAGTTGGTTTTGAAGGCCATTCAAATTTGCTTCCAAGGTGCTGCAATAACAGAATACTGTTGATGGAGTTTGTGTATTAGGCTCTTGGAGTTAATTCTCAGTTTGGGATTAAACATAAAACTAGATGTCATAAGTTTCCCATGAAGTTGGGTGAGTATAGCCGTCAACACTTGGTAGGAGAAAAGGTGGTCTGTAGTGAATTGGTATAGTTGAAATTGGGTTTATACATAGCTCGTAAGTATTTTGATTCGAGGGGTAAGATGTATGCCTTGTTTCCTTCGATGTTTACCAAACATTTCAATTTGTTAGAAGACTTCTGGAGTGATCGGAAAGATGAGTATGATTTAAGAAAGAAGAACTATGAAAGGTTATCTGTCTCACTCATGTCAGAGCTTGTTGTTAAAGAGAACATTCCTGATACATTGGTGGATGATGGAATTGTATTGGATCCATCCTATGAGGCTTTGAACATTGGCCCTAAGAGTCTAGATCCAATTGACTGGGATGCTGAAGAAACTATTGATATTAAGCAGATTGGAATGACAGTGTTGGATAGGAGTGTGCAGTGGTTAATGTTAAGAACCAAGACTCCACAAGGACCAGTACTTAAAAAGGGTAAGGGATATAAAAGGATTAAAAGGAAGACACCTCACAAAGAGCCATTGGAATTCCTTCCTCCAGACATCGAAGAGATAGAACTTGAGGCGGTGGAGGATGAAGAAGAAACACAAGAAGGGGATGTTCCAGTAGGATCTGTTGTTTCAACACCTACATTAGGTGAGTCTTCCACACAAGTCCCACCTAAAAAACAATAGAGAGGAGAAGTTCAAGAAGGAGCTCTTCATAGCATGGCTAAAGCTGCCAAGGGAAAAGAGGTGGAGAAGGAAATTCTGGAGGTTGGGACAGATTCAGATGAGACTCTGTCAGAAAAAGATATGCAAGAAAATGTGCCTCTAGAGGAGGATATTGAGTAGATCTTAACACAAGAAGATCAATGGAAGATGTTTGAAAAGGCGAAAAACGATTCTGATGCAAAAGATTCAGCATTAGAGAAACAAAAGGAAGTGGATGCCAAGGTACAAGATGATGCTATACTGCACCAACAACAATTAAAAGCCAAACAAGTTCAAACTAAGGCAACAACTGATGAAGTGGAGAAACAAAGAAGGCAACAAGAACATGAACTCAAGGTTAAAGAAGAGAACAAAAAGTTGGAGCTAATACAAAAAATTCATGACCTTGAGGAAGAGAAGGCAAGTAACCAGAGGGAAAGAGAAATCTTAGTTGCCATGTTAAAACTTGTAGAGGAAGCTTGCCAGAAATAAGAAGAAGCAAAGGAAGAAATACTTAAGGCCTTAGAGTCGAAAAAATTAGAAAAGGAAAGACTAGAGGCTTTAGAAAAAGAAGCTCTAGAGAAGGAAAAATTGGAAAGGGAAAATGTAGAGAGGGATTGGTTGAGGAAAGAAGAGGAAGATAAGAAAAGGCAGCAACAAAAAGATAGGGAAGAGGCTGAAAGGCTTGTGCAGATGCATATATTGCAAGAACAATAAGAGAAATCAAGGGTTGAATCTCAACCCCAAGTAAATATGCAGCCACCTTCTATAGTTATTGCTTTCTCTTCCTCTATGATGAATACTGCTCCAAGTGCTCCCACTTGGTTAAAATTGGATTTACAGACGAGGGCAGTAACACCTTTAGAACCTCTCAATTGGGAGGATATGATGAAAGGAATTGAACAAGAGAGGCCTAAAAAGAAGGCCAAGATTCTACATTCTACCCGACTCATAGACAAAGGAGAGATTGTTGCTGAATATGCCATGCCGATGATAGAAAAGAAGGTAGGGGATATGCAAGTCACAGATTATCATTTGTGTACTGTCAACTTGGGAAGGCCCACTAGGAATCAACAGATGAACCTAATTGATGTGGTGGCCTCAACAACTAAATCAAGAATGATAAAGGATAAACAAAAGAAGGATTTGCTTAAGGCTCAATTGGATCAATTACATTCATTCTTGAAAAGTGTCTCCTCTCCAAGATCACAACAGGTAACAGCCATTGAGACTCCTATTTTCTTAAGTAAAAATGAGGTAGATGATTTGGTGCAGGTAAGAAGCAAAGCGAAGATGGTAGACCGATGGGTAGTAAAGTTGAACCGAGAGGTAGGTGAAGTTTTGGTTGAAGGTTTTGAGGTTTACAAAGGCACTGAAGCGTTGATAAAATAAATATATCTATACATTGAGGCATCGAAGAAAAAAGAAGAAGAGTATAAAGAGCATAGTCAAAAATTAGAAAAGGTTAGTGCATTTCCTTTAACTACTCTTCTTGAACAATCGATACTTGAGGAGGACAATAAGGTTTTTGTGGAGAAAAATTCTCGTATACTCTATTTTAGAACGAACTTCTTGTGTAAACGTAAGGATGAGGTTCAAGAGGTTATTAATAATCTGATTGAGTAGTTTGAGGAATTGGAAGCAGTCATTGCTATTATTGTAGATGTAAGTGTGTTAACGAAAGAAGGCATGCCTTTGGATCAGATAAAAGAGAAATGGGATGAGAGATTTAGAGGACTCATGCAAAAAGAAGATAATGAAGAAGATTTGATAATAGATCGACTAATGGATGTGAAGGAAGAAATAAAAGCTGCTAGAAGAGAGTTGATAAAGATGAAAGGTATGAGTGAGTTTGCTGGAACAGAATTGGATCGAATCAAATTTGAAGATAGCTAGATTGATGGGCTGGAATTAGATACATTACAACAAGTCTTTGCCAGCTACAATGAGTTCATTGTAGATCCAACCTCACATGCATAAATCTCCCGCATGCATGACTTTTTCTTCTTTACATGTTGCATGCATCACTAACTGTTTTTGGAGCACATGGCTTCTTTCCCTCTTCTATTTTCTATTCTCTAAGTTTAACTGAATGTCTAATGTAAGAACCTAATATCAAATTGATCTAAGTTTCCAAGAGAATTTTAAGTTCCTAAAAGGTGGATGACCTAAAATAAAAGTGGAGTTCGAGTTTTTGTACATCTATAAATACCCTGTGGGTATCATATTGTAAAGGTCGACTAATTGAGAATAGAATTGGCTTACCTAATGCTAGGAGAAAGAATTTTGTAGTGATCATTGAGAGACATTGTTACTAGATGCTTTACAGTTAATAAAAATTACCCGTTTTCTCGCAATATGGTGTTAGAATTAAATTGTTTTGTGTGATAAGGCTGATAAGTTATAATCTATCTATATGCAATGATTGTGTTGAACATAAAATTTTCTTCAGTGCTGAAAGTCATTTGAAGGAATCATATTTAAGGATTACTTATTAGATTATCATTGAATTAAAGTTATTAAAGTCTGTTGATCTATGACCTTTGCAATGAATGGATGTATGTTTTTAAATCTTGAAGATAGTTGTGATAAGTGAATAGTGGTATTAAATTAAGCACCTTAGATGCATGCAATGGTATAGTTTATGCTGTAAATTGTGTCATGCTTTGGTTTTGTGATTTGTTAAGAAAAAATTCATTGTTGAAGGTATATGTCTGGATGCTAGATAAGTTTGATTCATACTTACTGGTTTACCCCTTTGTTCACGAGAATGATTTTGATAAAATGAGTCATTGCTTGAATCTTTTGTTACCAGCACAGGACCCTTGAACACTACAGTTGCATGAACTGATTGAGTGACACTAAACAGTTGAGAACTAACTACTAGGACCTGGGGAGTTAGGCCACTACATGTTGTGTTTCTTTTTCAGGAGGAATTGAATAGAAATATTTTTTTTAATGTTGTTTGTGTCATTTTCACCATCAACACAAGGTACCAAACCTGAAAGGGTAATTTGTCATCTTCATCATTTACATATTTTCCATCAGTTGATCTTTCAACAATCTACAAAGGTCAAAATCCCTATTTGTCGTTATCATTTTGTGTGAAATGTAGACCCCACCTACCGAGGTAGCTCCTTCTGTATTCCTGAAGAAGATTTTGTAGGATATTTCATATGCAATGTACCTTGTCACAAAGTTTTTAATTATTGAGATTATTAGTGCCCTTTGATCTCCAATAACTCTAGTTAGGGTTTTAAATTCTTTATTCTGGATAGACTTCTTTCTCGGTATATCCCCAACTTTGCATAATCCAATTAAATTCCCAATTAATTATTTTAAAATGTGGTAGGGTTTGTCCAGAATTAGAGTATCATCATTCAATTTTATCAAAATAAACTTAATGATTTCTACGTTCGGGTATGTGTAGGATCATTATGGAAAAAAACAGGCCCTTAAGTGGCAGTAAACTTTAGAAAATCAGAGTTAGGCAACTTGATGTAAAAAAATGAATAAGTAATCTATATTATTTCAAAAATATGTAAAAAATAGGATTTGTAGAAAATTGAATGTAGTTTCTAAACTACTAGGTTTATTTAAAAAAAATAAAAATCTATTTGGTGAAAATTTGAAATTTCAATGCAGTAGTACTTAAATTCCAGGGAAAAAATAAGAAGTAGGTGTCTATCTGACCACCCTAACCACAATAAAATGATAATATTTTATTATTTTATATATAATTAGGGGACTCATGTCCCGATGTGATGCATATTTTTTATAATTTTTTTTCCAATTAAATAATTAATTATGATTTTTTAATTACAAATTTAAAAAAAAATAAAAACTTGTATGTCTAACTACCTTAACTTGGTCAAAACTTCATGAAATTCATTTTTTTTTAATCCTATAGTATGTGAAGCATAGAATGTGACACATGTTTTAGATTCAAAAAATGTAATATTGTTTGAAAGTTATAGATGTTTTTCAATCAGCCTATCAATCAAGACTTTAGTTGTAATTCAAATAGAAAATGATTAATAATTATTTATTAAATTCAAAGTAAAGCATAATTCATATTGGTGGAAAGCTGAGAATCTCCTTTAAAAACCTTTTCCATTTCATGAATTTTGGGTTAAAAAAAAAGTCGTGAGCCACATGGGCTATCATATCACTTAGATATCGCCACTTTTTGGCCCATCATGATCCTGCACATACCCGTTCTTGAAACAGGGAAATTCATTCCAAATGTCCAAATTTTTGTGTTTAGCTTCTTTCAACCATTTCAATTCATCGGGAAACAACAAGTTCCTTATGACTCTAATCTTTTCACTATTATAATCATCTAGATTGATCATTCCTTTGATTTGTTCCATTTTTCCTTTTGTACTTATGTTTCGTTTCTATCAAGCGCACACCAAATTATATGAAACTTTCTAAAGTACCTGATGAATTAGGTTTTCGCTATCGAAATGTCATCATGCCTTTGAGATTCTGTTGCAGGGCGCTCTCCTTCTTTTCTTTGATAAATTGGAAAATGAGGGTTTCAACATGTCTTTTTGTAACTTTGCAACCTAACTTTTTGTTGTAATAAATGCTTTTGCCCTAGGTGTTTCAGATAACCTATTTTCTCAATCAGCGAGAGAAAAATTCTTTTGCGGACCTATGATTTCTTGAATTTTCTTGTGAACGTTTTCCAATGCATATGCATATCATTAATAATGTTTTTGTCAATATTTCGCATTTCGGTGCCAGCTATGGACGAGGGGAAAAAGGATTTTCTTGAAAAACGCCCCTAGGCCAATGGCTTGAGATCAATTTCTAGAGGAATTACTAGAAGCAGGTTCTGGTACAAAACTATTTCCTGCATCAAACTTGATCTTTCTTACCCATGTCTTCTTTATTTGATCTCTTATTTCATCTGCAGTCACTTTTCCCTTTTCTTTATCATCTTTCTGTGTATTTTTTCCTCTATATGTCAAAACTCTTTTATCCATATTTTTTTTCTACATAATCTTGGAGTGTGACAATATTTGTTGCAATTGTAGCACATAATATTTCCTTGTCTAGACCAATCATTCCATTGATTTCTTCTTGATATGCATTGGTCAACAATATGCCCAAATCTTCCACAAGTATAACATTCAACATTCCTTCTACTGACAAAGTTGTTTGACACATTTCTGCATTCAATTGACTTATGACCAAATATTTTTCAATTGAAACACTGACCGAAGAATGATGGATCACTTGATTTCATTTTACTTCTACATTGAGCTGCCATATGACCAAATTTATTGCAAGCAAAAAAGTATCCATTAAAATTTTTAGCATTAGGTTGACTTACCGGATGCCTTTTTGCTTTGTTCATCAAATTTCCATGCCTGAAATTCCTTTGTCCAGATCCAGAACATTCTCCTTTCTCATATCCAAGGCCTCACTTGTCATTTGTGTTCTTCTATCCTTGAGTCAGCTCATCAAGCTTAACTGAGCTAGTCTTAAAATTCTCCTTGTATTCATTTGGAGTAGTAAGTTCATCCCTGAGAATAACAATCTATTTTTCAAGCTCTTCTTCATTGTTTTTGGATTGTTGTAGTTCAATCTGTAGCGGAATGAATTCTTCATTTATTCTTCTGCATTGATTAGATTTTTTCTTTTAAGGGATGAGAAAGGTTCTCCTCATTCTTCTTTCTTCCTTCAATCTCCTTAGTCAGCTTCATCACCATAGATTCCATCTCATGTTTTAGGGTAGCATTGTCTCTGGAAATATTTTCAAATTCTTTAGTTATTTCCTTCAAGGTTTGATTTAGGTGAACATCATCCCTACTTCTTCTCTCTTTTTTCTTAATTTGATCACATAGTTCCTTTCTATTTTCCTTGGATTTAACAATCTGATCCTTAAATGTTTGAATGAATTTCTTAGCATCCTTAAGATTTTCTTTCAATTCTCGAACTTCTTCTTTGGACTGATCAAGATCATAAAGCGCCACCACAAGTTGTTGTTGAAGACTACTAGAGTCCATTACATTCCAAGATCCACTTCAAGCTACTAAAATTCTTTAGAGGAACTAAGCTTTGATACCAGTTATTGGAATATGGGAACATTGAGAGTGGGGGGTGAATTAGTGACCACGGTGGAGGTCAACCCACAATTTGAGTACTCAAATATAAGTTTTACAAAATGGGAATGCACTTGCATTCAGGCACACTGCCTATAGCTCACTGCTCAAAATGAGAAGGCTCACTTCCTTATAAAGTATTCAAATTAAGTCCATCTAAAGGATTGAATTGAATAAATAACATCTACTCATGCCTAGTTATAGTTCTGATTAAGCACATTTGTCGATCTCTTGACCTCTTGTCTGATTCTACTCTTCTTCTTTGCATTGCTATAATTCACATCACAAATCTTATATGCGTAGGTGAAATCACTCTACTATCCTTCTAATTTTTGCATCATACACCAATACACTTTACATCCATGTCACATTCATTTCTAAATGATATAACTGATCACTTATATATATATCTGCAACAAGAGATTCAATCATCCATATGTCAACTTTAATAAAACATAAAATACTTTTCAATGGTCGGTTGAATCCACAAACAATTGTCAATGCGCTCCATCCAAAGTTGTCCATAACATAATGAAACCTAAATAAACATTTCCAAACACAAAAATATTTAAACAATTACTCCTTAAACATCTGCAACAACTATATCCACCTACTCGGCCTTCTAGCACTGATAAACATGAAATTGATAAACCAGATCTCCTAATTCGTATACCAGTGAATGCGCACCCAGATGATTCTTGGATAAGATAGTACAAACATCAAAATACCTTTCTTTGAGATCCACAACTTAAAAATGATAAGATGATAATGCAAATGGGTTCATCTTCAATGAGATACCCTGTTCTTCATTTTGTCTCCTGATATGGATAAATACCGAAATGTGGACTAGATCAATGAATTAGGTTTCCATCAATGACAACACCAAATTCCAACAATCTTGAGAATCCATATGCAAACAAAATGTACCTTACACTATTTTTTATTTACAACATCTATTATACAAACACCTTGTATAACAGAGTTTGCTTGCCTGTGGGGCCATCTTGTTTGTTCATGTGTGCCTTGAAGCATACAAATATTTTCTTGCCTCATGAATCTTGTTGTCTTGTTGTGTGGTTTCTTATCAAATTTATTAGGAGGCATAGCTTGGGTATGTTTGTATATATGGGAGAAAAACTTAGGTGTGACTTTCCCATAACCACTTGCTTGTGTGTGTGAGTGCATACAAGCCACGTGCATATGTGTCTCACCTCATTGAAGGCTCATCTAGTGGACAACCTGAGGTTCCACTAGCCCTTGTGAGCATGCATTTGGTTTGCATAGTGGACAAAGTTTTCCACATGTAAGCCACCCCTTTCTGGATACTCACCCAACAAATAGTCTAAAGTTTCATTGCCTCATAGTGAGCGTGCATTTTTGGACAAACAACTTAGATATGATCCACAACATGTGAGAAAATGGTGAAAGCTTGATTCACCTTTTTCTTTATTTTTCTTTCGTCTTTATGTCTTTGACATTGCATGTTTGTATATCTTTTTTTGTTGCATATCGTACACCTTGCATCTGTCCCTTTGTGCTTGTGTTCGTTTGACATAGGGTCTTGGATCCTAGGGGCTTGGCCACCTCTTTTGATCTTTGTTATCCTATACCATCTACATTGGTACATTTAGAATCCTCTTGAATGTATACTTTAGTGTGAGTTTGAAGCGAATTTCTCCTCTCACTAAAGTGGGGGATAAATTTTGTGTAGGAAAATATAGCTCTTTTTCACACTTGATTTGGGGATGATTAGCATTAAAATGAACCTAATGTTTCCTTGATCAAGTGTTGTAATGTGTACTACACATTCACATTGGGTTTAGGTCCCTTTTGAGTTAAATAGACCTAATTTTTCCTTAATTTAGTGTCGTAAATTGTATTTATTTACACCTTCACATTAATATAATCATTAATAGGCCCCTATGACCCTTTATTATGCATATTGAGACTTATTTCAATAGAGATCTTGACATAATCAATAAATATACTTAATATCCTAACCTCTTAATATTTCCTCTGCCTAGAAAGCCCTAGTGGAACCCATATGCCACCTTGGGCGTACGCATCCCACCCAAATGGGACCTATATGCCACAAGTGGTGTATGAGTCCCATTTGACCCCTTTTACGATTTTTTTTGGGAAATCGGGGTTTTGGATTCAAATTTAATGAATTTCAGAATTTGGGATCTAATAAATGGTATATTAGATGGAATTCCTATATAAACAAGGTGTCAAATCATTATTGCACCTAAGCAATCATAATATCAACTAAGCAATCAAGAGTCAAGTATCCTAATAATTCACAAGAGCACCATAGAGTATTCAAGATCATTTCTAAGGAATTCAAGGGCATGTTTCTTCATCATTTGTTGTAGCATGTCAAGATCCATCATCATGTCAAAGAAATAATGCATCAAGCATGTTGTTGAGCTAGTTTTGTAATGTAGCATTCAGGATCTAAGTTAAGAATTGTTTCATGTCTAATTCAAGATCAAGATCTACATTCTACATGGCCACTTCATGTTAGATTGGCGATTTACATTTCAATACATCATTCAAGGTATCATTGTTCATGTTTCATTGTTTCATCATAAGGTTTAATTACCTAAACAAGGTTTGACCAAGGAAAAACCCTATCCCCTAACAATCAACAAGTTTCTCTCTCTCTACATGTGTGATTGCAGATCTAGGTGTTTTGGAGCATGAAGGATCTTTAAAGACTAAGTTGCAAGATTGAAAAAAGTTTCTGAAGCTGTCTCCTTACTTGCAAGATCATAAATAGACACTTATAGGCGATCCAGATCAATCACTAAGAGATTCCAATTTCTTCACAAAAACCCTAGTCTAAGACTAAATCACCTAGACTGGCGTATGAGTCCTAGTGAGCATCAAAGAACTGAATTTTAGGGTTTTGGAGCTTGTTTTACCTCATCTTTCTTCCAAGTGCACCTCTGTTCATTCTTAGTTTGTTATCCTAATTTTTAGTTTCATTTTCGAGGTTGAATCTAGTTAGGTTTTGCATGTTACATTCATTTCTTATCTTTTCAAGCCCTAGCTTGGTGGTGAACCCCCTTTTAGTCTTTAACCATAGCCTAGGACACCTTATTGTAGATATCTTTCCCTCATTTCCATCCCTATATTGAGATATCTAAGGTTTCCTTGAATAAAATAAAAGTGAAATATGAATAGGAGGTCCTATACCCTGGTTGTTCCATCTCCCAAAAGGTGGAACCCTATTTCCTTGTGTTCACTTCTATAATCCATTTATCAAATGGCTACATTGTTAAAGTTTCAAGTTGAATGATCAACTGTTACCACTCAAAGCCATATTAGCATAATTTTTTCAAGGCAAGGAAGACATAAGAAAGACATAAGCCTAGCACCAATTTTCTAAGGCAAGAACCATGCATTATTAAGGTACAAAAACCAAGATTTTATGGTGCCATAATAGTAATAGAAAGGACAACCACTATATGTAGCACCATTCATTGCTAATGCAACCAACAAAGCATGTAAGATGTGAATTAACAACCTAGATATAGTAGTTTACAAAGCACATAAAAGGCTCTAGCCCATCAAGTGCCATGGATATAGGAGGAAGACGGGAAAATAAGTAGAACAAAGGAGAAATTATTTTTAAATGAACAAATAAAACAACAATTCATAAAATGAAAATGGCATCCAAAAAAATGCACCTATCAACCTTTGGCGAGAAGAAATTCATTGGAACCTATTCACTTTCCCCTTCGTTTTGTTAGACCCATGGGTTTTTGTTTATTCACTATTGAAAATGACTTGATATAACTATCATTTGAGTTTACCACTCTTTCAAAAAAACATACTTCCTTCATTCGAAGACTCCCTTCAAACGAAGGCATTCTTTTATTAAAAAATATTTTATTAAAATACCTTTGAACAAAGGTTATGTGGAGAGAGGCTTTGTTCAAAGGGTCCCCTTGAAAAAAATGGGTTTATCTTCGAATGAAACCTCTTCGTTCGAAGGTCTACCTTCGTTTGAAGGTATTTGTAATTTTTTTGGGCCACCTACAATTTTTGTTCATTAATGGGTTTGTAACCCACTATTGTGGGTTCACTCATTAGCTATTTTTGGGTGTCTACAAATAATTTTTACCTTATAAGGAGAGTCTTCTAATTCTCAATCCTTGAATTTATGCATCTTACCAAAATACATGGGTCTAGGTCAATATTTGGTGATAAAAATCAAGACTAACGTACTAAAATTCTAAAAAGAAAAATATGAGTGTTTATGGCTTCCAAGATCACAAAATCATGTGAGGGAATAACATACACACTCAATATTCAAGTTATGAAACTTAAATAAGCCACTTTTGATCTTAAAGGTCTCTCAAGAGATAAGAAGAGAGCATATGTTTAAATCACAAAAACTTAACACATAAGATGGGAAAAAATATTAGTTCTTATAGAAAATAAAGTGTGATTTTTACATTATTTTCAAGCCTTAGCAACCAACACTTGTGCAAATAATGTTAGAAGTTTGATTAATTTGGTCTTTGGCATTTGAATTTTTTGTAAGTTAGAAAAATACTTATAGAAATGACAATATCAATTTTATAGTTTAACAAAGTTTCGCATAAATTATATCTTAGATGAAAAATAATGCCAAGAACATACTTAACCCTTGTAAATGTTAGAAATTAACAATAAATAGATAATAAAGAGCACTTAAAATTAACCACAAGAACATTCAACAAAATTGAAACTATTAACCATTGTATCATTGCAAATGTGACAATTGTATCTTCATTATCCTCATTAATTTCAATATTAAAATAAAGAATAATTATTTATAAAATCTAATCCATGATTGAATGAGAGGATTTATGTTATTCTAGAGATTTATATAGTTATGAGTTTTGAATAACTCTTTATGGATAGAAAATAATATTAGATCTAAGTAAAATAAACCTTAATTTGAAAGCCAACTCAAACAAGAAACTACTCATATATTTTTAAGATCCAAGTCAAATAAACACTATTGCACTTATTTTTAAGATCCATGTCACATTTATAACAATTCAAAGAAAAAAATACTACAAAATAATCAAATTGTAATGCAACCTAAGGCTAAGATAAACTCAACACAAGGAAGTGACATAAGAGCTTTGCAACAAATTTCCTTCTAATAGAGTAGTAATAACAATATTAATGATCTTCAAAAAAAATTAACATAAATCCCTTACAATAGAGTAGAAATAACTCTTTGCAATTGAAGAAAAATACTTTGCAACATCATCACCAAGCATTGAAACCACAAAAGATCTTGGATACACAGGAGTTTAAGAATGTGCAACATTAGAAAATACAAATTCATTAATAGTAGTGGTCACACCAAAAAATATTAGATTTACAATGGTATTCTCTAACTTATAAATATATTTGGCTATCGTGAAATTTGCATTGATTACTTTTCAGAGAGTGTGGTTTCATGTGGCCAAAAGATCAAATAGGTCTTGATTGTGAAATTTATTTTGATTATTTTATAGACTTATTTTGGAAGCTTTGAAGCTTCATTTTTATATTTAATTTTTGGTTGAGAGGATGGACTATTGAGATTAGTTTGAAAAATCTATGGTGGAGGTTGAATAAGATGATTTCCCTTTGGATGAAGAAGAAGATGAATGACCATAATTAAGTTTGTTGCAATCAAAAATAGGAGGGAAAAACAATTAGTTGATCATTTATTCCTACAAATGATTGAGGAAATATAGATTAATAAAACTAATAAAATATTATTTAAGTTAATTATATATGAAGTGGAAATTGGAATAATATTATTTAATTAGTTGGTGATAAATATAATTAATACAATAAGATAATAAATTAATTAAATAATGATGAAAAAATATTAATATAAAATAGGGTTTACATACACTAACATTGATATGATGTTACAATGATCTTAGGAGTTTACATCAACTGACGTATATTTATTTAATTAACTAATGATGACAAAATATTAATATAAAATAAGTTTTACATACACTGACAATGATATGATGTTAGAATGATCTTAGGAGTCTACATCTATTGACCTGAAAACATATATTTATTACAACACTTAGAAAACAATTCAATTAGACCTTAATTAACCTCAAAGCAAGAGAGCTTATTTAAAGAGCTTCGTCTTGATGAAAGGTAAAGAAGTTAGTTTGGACATAGTGTCACAACATGATCTAAAAATTCAACATGATGATCATAACTCTCGTCGACAATCAAATACTCAACAATCAAGTCTTTTAAAAAACCCAGTAACAAAAAAGATCTTAAATAACTAATACCGATAAATAAATAATAACATCATCAATCTTGAAAGATATACAAAAATCCATTAGTGACCTCTTCACTCTTATTGCCTTTTCAAATCTCATACCCTCCCCTTTCTTGACATTTGATAGGGACACCTATTAGACTTATTCCTCTTCCATTATTTCTTATAATGAAAAGGAAGGTTGAAAGAGATTACATATATGATACAACAACAATTATTAAATGAAGCTTCTTTAATATATAATTAGCTTCTTTAATATATAATTATTTATTTTCTTATATTTTAATCATTGGAATTTGTGTGATCCTTACATAATTTTGATATAGACATTACACAAAATTAGGATTTGGGTGATAAGTAGAAATCTAAATGCATTAAAATATACACTAACCATTAAGATGATTTCAATGTGAGATTATTTAAATATGATTATGTACGTAGACATGACTCTACAAATATTTGATCTTTACAAGTATTATAGTCATCTAAAAGTCTTATCGCGGTTGTCCCATGATAAATTAATTATTTGTTTAAATTATAATTTAATAGTAACATAAGTACACATAAAGTGGCCAATCTTTTTCTTTTGCCCCACGAAAACGATTAATATATATATTTTATTTTTTCATGCTTTACAAGTAAACAAATGACTCCATTATCACGATTAAAGTGGGCATGTCACCATTGCTTTAAAGTTCCCACTTGCTTACCATGGACGACAGAATTATTATTATTATTAAGATTTTAATTTGCTTTATTTGATTTTAATGTTATAATTTATTTTAAGGGGTATATTTTAATTTATCCATGTACATGTTAAGATTATTATATTAGTTTTTTTGTCCAATTTTGTATACCTTAATACTATTATTATTATCATCATGAAAAATTTAATTAGTTTTTAATTTGGTCTTCAAATTTTAAATCATTTCACATCATTATGTAATAATAATATTTTCACACGTGTTTTATAAATAATTATAAAGTAGGAAGTATATTTTATTTTTTCCACTTGCATATCATGATTATTATCTGAGTTTTTCTTTCTCAAAGTTTGTCAATATTAATATTATTAAATTTGATAGCATTAATTTTATTATCATTATTGTTAAGAATTTAATTAGTTTTTAAATTTGACTTCAATATTTAAATTATCACATCAATATGTAAAAATGATATTTCCCACACGTTTGAAAAATTGTTGAAGGTAAGAAGCCTATTTAACACTATATTTTTAACTTATAAACCTCTTGCTTATTAAAAATTATTTTGAAGCATATTCTTGTAAGAAAACAAAAAGCTTCTTATACAATATTTTAGGGTAAATTAATCAATCCATAGTGCTAAACAATTATCCCTAGAATAAAGCGCTGAGATAGATTGTGTTATGAAACATGATAATAAATAAGTGTTAAAACTAATGTGTTAAATCTAAAGGTTGGTAGTGTTGAGGAATAGCTTTGATTATTTTCTATGCGAGGATATTCTCCTTAGTCAAAATCCTATGAAACATTTAATGATGCTGGTTATGTGATCAGTGTCTTCAAAGGAACCAAACTATGTTTTTTTCTCATCAAATTGAAAAAAATAATATCTATTATCATTTACATCTACCTATGTCTCTTATTTCAATGGATAAATTATAACGCTTGATGAAGAGTAGAGGACAATGCTCCCATAAGATGTATGGACAATGATGCCTAAAAATAATATTGTATATAATAATCACTTAGTCTTCACATAGAAAAATGTAACAATAATAAGAGGAAAACTAATAGTTCACTAGGTGATTATTGCCACACACTGTCAAATTCTTTAATAGTGAACTTTGATTTTTGAAAATGTATTGAACTAACATTGTCTTTATTCTAGAATTCCTTGCTAAAAATACTCAAAATAGATCTATTTTTAATCAAAACTCTTTTGATGTTGTTCTCTCCAAATTTAAATACAATATAATGGTAAATGTTCCTAAATAGGACTAGGTAACTCATGAGGCCCAAATGAGACCTTAGAAGTATTTATAAATAATCTCTAGAATGTTAGCCACATCTATAGGATTGATATTTGATAATATGATAGGCTCTTATAAGGCTTTCCTTAAAATACTTGTACATATATCTCAAATGTATGCATGAGAACTTGTTGGCAAAACAAGGATATACTTGACTGAGACGGGGGGTGAATCAGTTGTTACCAAAATCAAACTTATACAATATTAACCAATCCTTATATCACAGATCTGATAATTAACAGTGCAAGCATAAGAACAACACATCAGAGACACATGGACACCAAGATTTTATATGTGGAAACCCTATTACGGGAAAAACCATGGTGGATGTTAGTCCACAAGATTATACCTTGTTAGAAGTATAATGAAGAAAAAAAAGAGAATGCACTTGCATTCAGACACATTGCCTAGAGCACACTTCTCAAAGGGAAGGCTCACTACCTTCCGATTAAATCCATATGATGAATTTGAGCTGAAAAAATAGCTTCTACAAAAGCTTGATTACAATTCCATTTAGGCACACAAAAATTATTCAAACTCTTCCACACTCTGCTCTAAATGATTTGACCTTTATTTGCACTTGTACTACTCTTGTACACTTGAGCACTTCTCATAAATGAGGAAAAATATCTTGTATATATATTTGCTACACATATTTGCATCAACTATTCAGTTGACCACAAATAAAGAATAAATTACAATTGTCGGCCTTGATACATGAATAAATTTCAATGCATACCAACACAAGTCGATCACAACATAGTGAGGACCCAAACAAACATCTCCAAACATGAAAAACAATAAAATTTTAATCCTCATGGATCCGCAACATACTAACACCACAATGTCGGTCAAGAACATGAACACTCGAGCACATATCGGAAAAATCTTTGACCATGAACACTCCAATCACTGCGGAGGTACAACAATGATAGATTATGATCTAGAATCATCCATGAACATCATACGTACATGCACAACACATGAGATTACCATAATTTCATCCGCTTTGACCAAGAATACCATATATAGAAACTGAATAACTGTAGGCACACATAAATTCATAACTTCCACAAAACTTCATGTGCACCTCTGAAACTTTCGAACAACATACTAGAAAGGTTCAACAACAAACCCTTTGAAGCACACCTTCAGATCTTCAACACATAGAGCTTTCCAACATTCTGACCTTCTCAGCTCCACTAGCTGCTTGTACTATATTTTTTACAATTTTCTCAATCTCCTCGACATATATAGCCTTAAGTAGATTAAAATGCTAATAGTGTTGACATAAATGACAAAAATATATTAGCAACACAACCACAACATCCAATAGATCTGAAATATGATTTTTTAAAGATTCTTATACATTTAGTCAATCAAATCATATCCTTTATGTGCTTGTTATTTTTTTGTATAAAGAGGGCAAAAATTTATTACATCTAGAAAATGAATAGTACAAGGCAATCAAGGTCCAAAACAAGCACCCTAAGAGAAAACCAAGAAACAAAGAACCCACAGATAGTCTAGAAAGATGGAGCACAACCAAACCATCCACCAAGAAAACTCAAGCACCCATGTCCTCCAAGATAATCCTATCAAGACCTTGTGAATAATCTTGGGATAACTGCTCCCAACCTTCAACCTTCCAGCCACCAATCTCCTCAAAATTCCATTTGGCCAAACAATCAACAACCATATTCCACTCTCGAGAGATATGGATGAAGGAAATAGATTCCAACATGGAACTTAGACACTAAATATGCTTAACAACAGAAGAAAGTTTCCAACTAACCCCATCCAACTTCTACTCAGTCAAAAAATTAACCACAATTTGAGAGTCCGACTCACATATAATCTTATGCCACCCAAGAGCATAAGCTTGCCTAGTAGCTGCCAAAATTTCTAAACCTTCCATGAGGTTGTTAGATTTATTCCCCTTATGATTGGAGAAGAAGAAAATGTCCCTAATGGAATTGTCTCTTCAGATACCACCAATCCCAGTAGGCCCAGGATTACCCCATGAAGAGACATCAGTATTGATTTTTAAAACATCCCCCGGGGGAGGGGACCATCCCCATCTCTTTGAACATTCATTTTGGCCCAAATACCCCTTCTAACATAGAAAGAGTTAAACGCCAAACCACACAAGCTCAAACTATTCACAATCTCTTCATCTCCCCTTTCTAAAGGAAAAGACACTTCATACTTAGCTTCCACAGTCTCTTGTATCATATTGAAAACTTTATGCCAATCTTGTTGAATCACCAGCTTATTGCCATGAAAAATCCTATGATTCCTCACAAGCCAAATCTACCAAAGGTTGAAGGTGGGACCAATATTCCAAAAAATCTAGAGGAAATAATATTTTTTTGAAGGCTTCCCCAAATTTTTCCATAAATCAATCAAAGAAGAAGCATGAACACAAGGCTGCCTCTAAATAACCTACTAAAAGTGCCAAATAATTTTTAAAAAAAGACATTGGAAGAACACGTGGGATGAATCCTCCTTGAAGCATCTGCAAAGAACACAAACCGATGGACCCCAGAAACCACACTTGTGAAGATTACCCCAAGTCAAACATCTATTCCATGCAAGCATTCATATGGAGCAATTGCACTTGGGCCAAGAAAAAATATTCCAAACATTTTTCTACCATGAAAATTCCAACCCCCCATGTTTTTCCTATAGATCATCATCTGATAGCCACTAGCTACCATGTAGACCGGCTTAGGATCATGGATCCATGAGAAAATATCATTCTCACTTATAGAACTACAATCTCTACCAACAAGAATATTACTTAGCTCAACACGATCCTCATCCAAAACCCTATCCATCCACTCACTAAGGTCCTTCCATCTAGACACTTCCGCAAAACCATATAAGTGAATAGATTTAAAATCCTCAACTTGAGACCAACCAGTCTCTAGGAAGCAATGGAAAAGATCTTATAGATGAGGATACCTATGCATGATAGGAGAAAAACCGTACCAAGAGTCAAACCAAAAGAGAGCATCTGACCCCCTTTTACAAATCCAAAACAAACCATCCTTGAACAAGTTAGCTCCTTTCTTAAGAGGTCCTCAAATCATAGATCACTTACCAAAGAGTAGAAAACAAGGAACCTCCTCCTTCGACACTCCCTTTAGATATTTTTTAGAAATAATCCTAGCCTAGACCTGGTTTTGTTCATTGCACCATCTCCAATATAGCTTCCAAAAAATAAAGCCAACCTAAAAAGGCTAGCATGTCATAACCCAAGGCCTCCAAGTTGTTTCAGTCTACAAACGGTCTCCCAATTCACAAGGCTTCACTTCAAGCACACCAAGGTGCTAGCCCATAGATATTTCCTAGTGAGAGAGTCCATATCCCTAATAAAAATTTAAGGAGAAACTTGTAACATACACTTTTAATTTAGAAGAAGGCATGCACCACCGACATAAGAAGCTATACCCAACCTACAAAAAAAAAAAAACTTGTGAGTCCAATGACTCACTTTCATACGAAACTTGTGTAAAAAATTCTACCAAGAACCCCTAAGCAAGGAACCCATGGAAAGAGGAATGCCAAGATATGTTAAAGGCAACCACCCAATCTGATATCTAAAGATATGGGTTATTTGTTGATGAATAGGTTCCAGAGTGTTAAAGAAGAAGATAGAGGATTTACCTTCATTGATCTGCCAACTTTAAGCTATGAGGTAAACATCCAAAACCTTATGGAAATTAGTAGCCTCTTTTATCTTGGCCAAACCCATCAGAGTAGTATCAACAACAAATTGCAAGTGAAATTGATGATGAATTCCATTACCCAATCTCCACCCATGTATCAAACCCTGATTAACATAGCTTTGAATGGCTCTCCCTAGATCCTCAAATGGGAGAATAAATACGTGTGGAGATAGAGGGTAACCTTGATGAAGACCTATAGAAGCCTTGAACAAGGGGGATGGATCCTCATTAACCAACATATAGAAGGAAGAGGACATGATGCAACTCATTACCCACTTAAACCACTCCTCAACAAAACCAAAATCCCCAAGCACTTTCTGTAGAAAGGACCATTTGACCCTTTCATAGGATTTTTTCATGTTCAATTTGATAAACATATATTTTTCCTTAGATGCCACAATAACCACACCAATCCAAGATTTTACTGTCAATCACAAAGCCTCCTTGTTCCTCATAGACCAACCTACTAATCCACCACTTCAATCTTTCTGCAATCAACTTGGAAATAATTTTATAGATCACATTGTAAAGGGAAATAGGCCTGAATAAACTCAGCCTACCTACTCCATCACACTTGGGAATATGAGAAATAAATTTAGAGTTTAAAGCATTCACCATTTATTTTCTCCCCTAAGATTCACACACCACCTCTAATAAGTCCAAGTTAATGATTTCCCAATTTTTTTGAAAGAATTCAATCAAAAACCCATCAAGACTAGGTGCCTTTCCTTTCTTCAAGTGAAAAATAATATCCTCCAATTCCTCTAGAGAAATAACCTACTCATAATATTCTCATTCATTTATCTAGAGACCAAATATTGAATACAAGAAAGAATATGATTTTCTTCCTCCCCCACATTAGGGAAGTTATCCTTGAACAAATAATCAAAGTACTGAGAATCCTCACTAGAGATATCCCCTCGAGAGGTCAGATGATTAATCCTAAAATTCACAAGATAAGGGATTGAGTTACCATGTCTTCTGGCCTTCACTGAGTTGAAGAAAAAGTAGTGTTTCTATCCTCTTCTTGCAACCACTCAACCCTCGTCTTATGTTTCCAAAAAATCTCCTCACACTGCTCACAATCCTCCAAAGCTTTCAAATCCCTTGACTCCTCCATGAGAGATTCCTTAGACAATCCATGCTCCCTAATCCTATGAGTAATGTCATCCAAACTAGCCTAAGAAACAACCTAAGAATGAAAGACATTTCCAAAATACTACCTATTCCACCTTTTGAGCTAATACTTCAAAAACTACAACCACTTGACAAAAGAGTACATTGTTGTGCCAAAAGTAGCTCTATCACACTACCACTACTCAACCATATGGTTCTAAAGAGAGGGATCTCATAGCTACATGATTTGATAGTTGAAAGAGGGATTATGGGAAACACTAGCCAAAGAAGCAAAAAACTTAATTGGCCAATGGTCAAACACCCTCTAATATAGAATCTTTGAGCTAGAAGAACAAGATCCACTTATCCAAAAACAAGACACCGAGAACCTATCAATACTCTCAACAATTCGATCCTTACCACACCTCTTATTGTTCTAGGTAAATTGATCATTTCCAGATTTTATGTCAACCAAATTTAGGGAGGAAATATTATCTCTAAGAAGATAGACAAACAAATCCAACCTCAACATTTCTCCCTTATTTTCCTCCAAATTTATAATAGCATTAAAATCTCAAACAATAATCCAAGGATAAAGAGGAGAAATACTCTGGATAAATTGAATATGACACCATAAACATTGCTTACCAAGAAAATTGGTTGGGGAATAAATTTTGGATAAAAGAACAATCTCTCTAGACTCTGAACTCATAGCAACCATGGAAATATAAAAATTACTAGAAATACACCAAAGAGGGAAAAAATTTAGGGGGTTCCATAATTAAGACACACCCCCAAAATTACCCTGAACACCAATATGCCGACCTTGGCCTTGCCACTAGAGTTTGGGCACTAAAATACTCATAATCTCCACAAAAAAATTTAGTTTCCTGAATAAACAACATATCAGGTGAATGACTTCATACCAAATCATGAATTACTTTTTGTCTAGGTCCACTATTCAAGCCCCTCACATTCCATGAGTGAATAATCACCTTTAAGAGGTGGGAAAGTGGGGTCAAGATTTTTGATAGACCTTGACTCAACCAGTGTTTCACCCATCATCTTAATTTTCACCAAATCTTTGTTCCTCCTAGCCTTGAGGGGTTTCTCATTAGCCCCTTTCTTTTGGATTTTTTTAGAGGATCCCAAAGGGAAAAGAAGCCTTATTACCTTTCTCTAACTCAAATGTCATATTCTTCAGAGGGGAAGTATTCTCAACCTCAAGCCTTTCTAAAGCACCAAGAACCACAATACTAGTTAGAATCACGATGCTTAGATATGTATCCATTCAAGTGAGTGACATACCCCCATCCTATGTGTCTTGAAGATCATCGGACTTGGGACCCACCTGAACCTCCTCTAGAACAACCAGTTCTAAAAGTATCATACCGCGGTTCACCTCCTATTGATCAAGATCATCCAACACATAAAAATGATTAAAAAATTCCTCGTCTTGCCACTCCTTGAAAGTTATTTTTTGACCATGATTCATGTTACAATGCTTGATAGGTATAAATAATTATTTATTAGGAACTTAACCTAGAATAGGAGCCTTGCCCTTATCCTCCATGAGAGGGTTATGAGGTGGTTGATTTAGATGGGGCTCCAAAGAGTGAAGCCTCTAGGATATATCTTCTGCAAATGACCATACTCATGACACAACTGATAGTTAAAGGGGAGAGCCTCATAATCCATCTGCTACACCCATGAGGAAGAACCCACAAAAATTTCCAAAGAATATAGAATAGGATTGCTCAAATCTATTTCAATAAAAATACATACGGAAGTCAATACCTTTTTATCTAGCATTTGTTGAGAAGGTTGCACTAGTTTTCTAAGCAACAAAGAAACCATATGTAATATGTCATTCCACCAAAATTCAATCAGGAACCTAGGGAGGTGCACCCAAATAGGAACCCAATTCAAAAGCTCCTCCATAGGGTTGAATCAAGTATGTCATGGATTGATAAACAACCCAATTTGAATATAAAAATATAGACCTCCCTCAACAAATTTGTTGCAATTAGCCTTGCAGCTGAAAATGACCATAAAAAAATTGTTAGTCATCATCATCACCTCCATTTTTCCCTCAGGGTTCCATGTCTATCTAGTCTAGGACTCCAAAAAAGGGGAGAGCGACTCGCATCCCCATGAAATTGCATAGTAAATCATGATTTAAATAATACTCAACATCCTCTGCAATAGACTCTGGTTGAATCACCAAAATTGGTCTATCCTGGCTCCTCTTCGAGCATCCATTAGTTTTCAAAACATAAGGACCTCCAGATGGAGCCATCCCCACCACCCCAAAGCCTTTTATGAAAAAATGTTCTCAACATCAATCCTTGATGAACATAGAGATTTCACACACAATGATGCTTAAAAATCCATAGAGGGTTTAAAGCTAGATTCTTCACCTAAAGCCATACTCGAGAAATAGAAGCAAGAGAATATGCCTTATGCCTCCCAAAACCCTTGAACCAAGAAAACAACAAATAAAAATAAATAAAGAGAAATATATTTTTTTCAAACACCAAACCCCCCCATTCACAAAAAAAACCAACCCACGCTTAAACACTCCCCCACACATCGTATAGCCACCCCTCATGCACATGCACTGACTAGTTTGCAACATGTAGGTCACAGGCCTAGTTATCCATAGCCCCATGCAAAATCCATCCAATGCAACTCCATATATATGTACTTGTTATATCAACTTAGGTGGAAGAGGAAATACCAAGAAACTAAATAGAAAAAATGGCTAATTTGATATTAAATTTTATCCTCTAGCCATTGTTTTAAAATTATTACCTATAAAATAATAAAATATTATGATGGAAATTGGTTGAAAATATGAGGGATATATATAGGTTAATTGAGTAGGACATATAGTACATTAAGGGGGACAGATGAAGCCATGAGATGATCAATATATTCCTAGTAAGTTACATAGTGTGAAACATAGCTTGGAAAGGTTTAGAGTTAAAGATCTCATGAACATCAAGTGATGATAGGACTGAAAAATTCATGAAATATGGCATGTCCATTATAAGGATAAATAAATTAAGGCAATGAGAAATAAATCTAAGCCATATTAAGGAAATCAAAGAAGAATTTTTCCTTTTTAAGAATATAGTGTAAGGAACTAAGATTGCAAAATGATTAGATCAAAATAATTAATAGAAAAATATTTGATAACAAGTGAAATCAAATTATTCCTGTCAAGTAGAAAGTTGACATAAATAGTTCCTACATTATACCTATGAGATAAAAAAATGCACATAAGTTTAGCTCTACATAAAAAAACAGGAAAAATGAATAAAATAAAATATGCCCTAGGATAACCCTTTCAAGAGAAATATATCCTCGATAGAACACCTAATGTAATATTAAAAAACATATTAATAATAATACCTAATGCAATATTGTTAAAGGAGCCCGCACGAGTAGTAGAGTTGGCTTAGGTTGTGGGTTTGCTCCTCACAGGTTCTAGGTTTGACTCTGATGCCCTGACTTACCTAATGCATGTGGTTTATGGGCTATTGAGTGCATCCCTGGGGGACTAGTCTCACCTCATCTCACCCTATAAAGGGAAAATGATGGGTTGAGTCATGGGGATGCCCCTAGGTTACCAAAAAAAAACACCTAATACAATATTAAAAACATGTTAATACTACATTCATAGAGTATCATTGTTCTATCAAGATAAAAATGAGAACATGATTGGATTCTAGAGTCAATATAATAATATATTTTCTATCTCTAACACATGGTGAAAGACTATGGCCTAAGGCTTTCCTTGCTGGAAAATAATTACAAGTAGTTGCACAAGGAAATGGATACAATCATCAATCTCAGTAGGGAGAAATTGGGGTCTTCGGTAGAGGGTCTTGTCTTCCTCAACTAGAAATCCAAAGAATGGATGGGTAGATCTCTCTTCCGAGTGGCCAAATAAGGATTTGGGGGAAAGTGTTGACAAGGAGATAGAGGCTATGGATATGGGTATAGGGTTGAGTGTTTGCACTTAGAGTAAAAAAAATAAATGAAAATTAGTACCAAGGGAAGATGTGGAGGATGTCATGTAGTTAAATAAGAGGATGATCTCCAAGGACTTGGAAGTGGCTTGGATGCTTAAGGAAATTATCTTATGGTTGTTTGTTTCTTTTCCTTTGTTTTGTTGTTTGTTGTTGCTCCATGCTGATGGTGTGTTGATGTTTCTATAATTAGCTTGTTTTGTGGTTTTTCAGGGTTGGCAACCTAATGCTTTATCTTTGCTTCCATTGTTCCTTTTTGTACTGGGTTTCAATCTCCTTTCAAAACTTGTTTATCATTAATCAAAAACACATAGTGAAATTTTAAAATAGTGTCACACTTTTTACCAACAAAAATTGGGACTCTTTTCTAAATTTAATATATAAAAAACACACGATAAAAAACAAACCTAAGAAAAATATTGCAAACCAAACCATACCATTCTATCCAACTACTCTAGTTATGTCAAGTATATTCCCTTGCAAATCCCCATAGAAAAGAGACATCACAACATATATTTATTCAGCCCAAAGGTAAAAAAAAGAATAGATCAAAGAATCCACATTAAAGTAAACTTATAAAACTACAGGAAAGTAAAATGAACAACCATACCCATAACCAAGAACTTAGAGCCACTAACCATCCCTTATACTCCTAAAAAAGATCCTCATACCTATCTTATACATATAATAATACAAAGGAAAACAAAACCATGCCATGCACACCTCAAACTAGTCCTTAGAACTAACATCCACAACACAAAAATCATTCACATGAGAAAATAAAATGTATATAAAAAACCAAGTTGGAAATACCTATTAGATTTCTCTATTGAATGAATCTTATTGAGATTTGGGTATGATATTGTTGTTGGTATGTGTATTCTGATCACACTCTAGGTTAATATTTTTGTCACTTTTCCTGATATGGTTTCCCCCAAAATTAAAGAAAAATTGTTAATAATTCTTGTTGGAAATTAGTTTGTAACTACTCAGAAATTAATTATTTCTTGTTGCACAATGAAACACCAACAGTCAAACAATGTGTTCAGCTGATTACATGGAGCAATTCATATTTGGATGAAGATAAAAAGTAGTGAGTTAATTTTGAGGTACATGCAACAATGCATAAGGAAATTCAAAGCATATTTTGAAGTTCCAAGTTTTAGTATATTATTGTAGGTTATATAATTGAATTTTATAGATGTTTAATAAAAAATAGACTGGTTGCTATTGTGGACATAGGCCAACTGGTGAACCATGTTAAAAATTGTTATCTTGAGCCTCCATGAATTTATTTATTTTTCATTTAATTTTGCATTATAATTGGTAATTTAATTTTTGTAGTCTATTGGAAAATCCTAACAATTGATATCATTGTAGTGGTGTTTGATAGTTTAGTAGGAAAGTCTCATAGTTAATTGGGAGCAATTTTAGAAGAGGGGAAATTAAAGGTTGATAATTTTAGTGGCCAAAATTATCAATTATGGAAAATGTAGATGGAGGATTATTTGTATAAGAAATATTTAAGGTAATTGTTGAAAGGAAACACAAAGAAATCGTCAACAATGATAGATGAAGAATGCAATTTTTTTGACAAAAACAAACTAGGGAGTATTCATTCATTCTTAACATCATCGGTGGCATTTAATATTTCAAAATAAAATACAACAAATTATTTAATGCAAACATTAGCCAAATTATATGAAAATCCTTTAGCTTTGAATAAGGTATTCTTGTTGAAGAATTTTTTTAATATGAAAATGGTAGGATGTTCAATTATAGATCATTTGAATAAATTTAACATAGTTATAAGTCAATTAAATTTTATAAATGTTATTTTTGATGAAGAATTTAGAGCTCTCTTGGTTTTATGGTTTTTACCTAAATGTTGGAATAACTGAGCTATGGTAGTTAGTAACTCTATTGATGGTTCAAATATATTGAAATTTGATGATGTTCGTGTGATTCTAAGCGAGGAAATTTAAAGGAAGAATACAATTGAAACTTCAACATAGGGTATTGTGTTAAATTTAGAAAATAGGTGAAGATCAAAAGAGAGAGGAAGAAGTCTTGGAGGTCATGGGAAATTATAAGGAATATAAAAGAATATGTCATAATATGGAACTATGGAAATACGTGTCACTTGAAGAAAGATTGTTGTGTTAGAACATAATGATCTACTGAGAGGGGGTGCATATGTAGATATTAAAACTTTTAGACTTGAAAACCTATTTGTAATTTCAACCTTACAATCCAAATGTGCAGATTAAAATATAAATGAATATAACAATCACATGCAAGTCAAACCACAACTCACAACACTAGATATATGCGGAAAACCCAAGATGGGAAAAATCATGATGAAAAAAGTTGCTTGAAGCTACTGCTCAAATCCAACATTACAAATGAAATATCTCTTACAATGTTTAGGGCTACAACCCAAGGAAGCTTCAAATCCCTAATTTAGTAGACACACCTTCAAGGATGCTGCAACACCCTATTTTAGGAGCTAAAACTCCAAGGAGATTGCAATTCCCTAAACTGAGCTACGACTCAGTACAATGAGGCTACAACCTCAACATAATTATAAGTTCATATATGCATAAAATTAGTCTTTACTCAACCGAAAAAATGCACCATCACATTCAATAAATTTTTGCACACCCTACACCATACACTATTGCTATTGAGGCTACACTCTCAACAACACTCCCTTGAATGCAAAATGTAGATGATGATATGTGTTGTGTATATGTTACATTCATATGTCCATTCAATATTTGCACTCATAGCACACTCTCTCCTATTCCAATTCTTGTAGATTACTCCTTAGATAATTCTTTGATTGTCTTCTTTTTCTTCTCTCAACTGATCTGTAATCTTTGCCTTGAGATTATCTCTACCATCCAAATCATCTCTTGCATACTATTAGGATTTTATTCACATACTAACTTCACCAGAAAGCTACATGTTCATTGATCCACAAGACAACATCCAAATCATCATTAGGACATTTGATAGGGTTTACTAGATATCATCATACCTTGCATCAAGCGACACATCATTTAATTCTATTATAAAGAATTTTCCCAAATTAACCATATGCCAAACCCTAGAATTTGATATGAATTAAATGCATTCTCTTGATTATGTGATTTGATTCTAATTTCGATTACCTATTAGGGTTTTCCAAAAACCTTCATTCATTCTCTTGTTCATTCAATCTGATTCGATCTTCAAATATTTTGCAAACTGTTTTGTCGCTTATCAGATAAAATATTCATTTTAAATCGATTGCTTGTGTAGCTGGACCAATTAATTACTTCCTCTATGTCGGTTACCAGTTGAAACCCTCATTCACACTGTTGTGTCTCTTGCATATCTTTATCTTCAAATTTGGGTCATCAATCTCTTTCTTCATGCTAGTTCATCCAGGAACCTTTAAAACATAGCCATTTTATTGTCTTCTTTAAATGTGCATTGTTGATCCTCTACTCATTGGCGATAATCATTAGATATATTCCTTTTGATCTCCATTTCCAAACTCCTTCATACATCACTTTCCATACGTGGGGTCCACTAAGACATGCATCTAAAGCCCACTATCCCATGAGCTCTAGCAATGGGCCCACACAACCTTTGTGGGGCTTGTGAGTTGTTTCCATTTTTCATCCACATCATTTCCACACAACTCACAAAAATTATGTGAGTTGGTATATCAAGTAATTAAAAACCATCACCTATTAGCTTTTGTCACAACCCGTCATTGTTACCAGCTTATCGAGTCTCACCAAATTATGATGTCTTCATGTGATGCCTTTGTAGGCCCCACCTACTTCATCCATCGTCATTATCCATCCATCATGGATTAATCTCCAACACTCCTCTCTAACCCCATGGATCTTGATTGAGCCCCACTAAATTCTCAATGAGGTATGTGGGAAACTATCACATTTACACTTCTGATGTAACCCCACAACCTTGAGCGCTAAGCAGAGGGTCTAATCATGACTTCAATGACATAAGTTGTAACTTATGTGACTGGTTACCTGTTATTGACATTCAATGTTAAAATAGAAGAAAATTTTTCCCACCATGACTACAAATGTATTAGGGTTTATTTGTAAGCCCTAGTATCACCCAAGAGCAAAAATAATGCATTTTTGGGCACATCCTTCACTTTCTAGACCTATAAAGCATATCATCAGAATTCTCTTGAAAAACCTATATCAAATCTACCACCTAATTGGCCATTGGATCCACTTCTCTCACATTCATCCTTTGTCATCATGCCAACAATATCCTTTGCATGATTTTTTCTTTTGAAATCAATGAAAACTATATGCCAACAATCTCCTCCTTTGGCATTGATGGCAAGACTGGAAGTTTACATACAAGAGATAGCATTGAAGATCTGTGTCAACTTAACTATTCTCACAACAACATAAAAAATCCCCCTGTGACATACATCTCATCTCTTCTCAGTATGATTCACATTTATATTTTATCATCCTTTGATGTCAATGGAAAATGGTACACTCCCCCTGAGGAAATGCTCCAATTGTGACAAACTATGCAACCATCAAGTTGTTAGAAATTTGTAGAACAATATTTTATTTGAATTGATCACATCATTCTTAACCAGGGTCAAATAAATGATCAATAAATCTCCCCCTAGATATATTCCCTATCACTAGTGTTTAGTGATATGAGGTGGGAGAAACTACTCCCAAATTTTGCCTCAATTATTCAAACTGCTATGTAGGAAGAGTCTTTGCAATTATGTCAGCCACCCGTTCCTTTGTGGGAACATACTCCATGTTGACTTCCTTTTCAGCAACCTTCTCTCTAATGAAGTGATACTTGATTGATATATGCTTGGTTTTGGCATGCATCACTAGATTCTTTGATATGTTAATGACACTGGAATTATCACAAAGAATAGAGATAGGATCTTTGTATTCCACTTTGATGTCTTTTAACATCTGCTTCATCCACAAGACCTGTGCAACACAATAAATGCAACAAAATATTTTTCTTGTACAATAGAAAGAGTGAGAATCTTTCTTTTTTCTCATCTAAGAAACCAATTTTTTCCCCAAGAAGAACACTACACCACTGGTACTCTTCTTTTCATCTATACTTCCTTCCTGCCCAATCTGCACTTTGATGTATTTAAGAATTATTTTCATTGCATTGACATGAGATTCCTTTGGGGCAGCCTGAAATCTTCCTACCATACAAACTGCATGCATTATATCTGGCCTAGATGCTGACAAGTATAGCAGACTTCCAATCATTGATCTATCCAAGGTCTAATTTTTATTAGGTGAATCATTTTATTTTCTCAACTTACAACCACTAATCATGGGAGTACTGATAGGTCTACAATCCTCCATGTCAAACATTTTAAGCACTTCTTTTGTATACTTGGTTTGTGATATAAACATACCTTTATCAATTTGAGTAATTTACAAACCAAGAAAAAAAATGAGTTCTTCTAGCATGGAAATTTCAAACTCATCTTGCATGTTTGTAGCAAATATTTCACACATTTTATCACTAATACCACCAAATATGATATCATCTACATATGCTACAACAATGATCATATGCTTACTTTCAAATTTGAGATACAGATTGCTATCAACGCAATCTTTCTTGAATCCTTGTTGTAGATATTGATCCAATATTGAATACCAAGCCCTTGGTGCTTGCTTCAAACCATATAATTCTTTTCTCAATCTGCAGACATAATCATAATTCTCTGACAGATGAAAACCTTTTGGTTTTTCAATATGTACTTTCTCTTCTAGGTTTCCATTCAAGAATGCAAACTTGACATCCATTTAATATACTTTAAATCCTTTGTAGATTGAGAATGCAAGGAACATTCTTATTGATTCTAACCTTGAAACAAGGGAAATTTTTTATTCAAAATCAATCCCTTCTACTTGTGCATATCCTTTGCACACTAACCTTCATTTGTTTCTAACCACAACTCCATCTTCATTCATCTTATTTCTGAATACCCATTGGGTGCCTATTACATTCTTTCTTGATGGACTAGGAATTAATTCCAATTTTTTTTTTTTCTATCTAATTGAGTTCCTACTCCATTGCTATCATCCAACTCTCATCCTTATTGACTTCATCAAATATTTTTGGTTTAATTTGATATAAGAAGGAAAATTTCACCTATTCCTTGTTCTTTGCAAGTCTTCTTCTAGTCTGCACACCTTCATTCTTATCACCAATTATTTGATTTGTAGGATGATCTTTTTGCACATATTTTGTAGGAGCGAATTCAAACTCTTGCTCATTCTCTTCTTCTGCTACTACACCTATATCCTCATCATCTAATTCTATTTCAAGATTATTTATGTTGGACTTGGCCTGATTTGTATTTTTATCAACCTTGACATGTACGCTCTCTACAATTTTATGTAATCTCTTGTTGTAACATTTATAAGCTTTTCTTTGATTGGAATACCCCAAAAGTATCCCTTCATCACATCTTGACTCAAAACTTCCTAAATTTCATCTTCTCTTTTAATATAGCATTGATTGTCAAATACTTTGAAATGATTGACTAATGTAGGCCTACCAAATGACAATTCATATGGCATTCTTCCACTATTAAATCTAATAAGAGCTTTGTTTTGAATGTATACAACAGTTTATACTACTTATTTCCAAAAACTATCTATCAAGTTTTCCTCGTTCAACATGGCTCTAGCCATCTCCTTCACAATCCTGTTTCTTCTCTCTACCACACCATTTTGTTGTGATGTTCTTGGAGCCAAATACTAGTGTTTGATTCCATGATATTCACAGTACTCTTTGAATTCACTTGATGTAAACTCTCCACCTCTATCTGATCTAAGACATTTGATCCTTCTCCCAATCTCATTTTCTACCACTTCTTATAGAGTTTAAACTTTTCAAAAAATTTAGCCTTCTTCAAAAATGTGACCCATGCCATTCTGGTATAATCACCAATCAACAAAATGAAATATATCACTCCTTGAAACACCCTTCTCTTCATGGGGACACATAGATCGGTATATTATCTCCAATGGTTTTGTAGTAGAATAATACTTTGTAGGAAACTTGAACTTTGTTTGCTTTCCTTGTTGGCACCCTTTGCAGATTATGTTTTTAGGCTTTGTAACCTTAAGGCATATTTATGACTAGACCTTTTGATCTTATCTTTACCAAGTTGTCAAAGTTGACATGTCCCATTCTTTAATGCCACATCCAACTCTCATATGCCTGGCTGATTAAACATGTTTGGCCTTGTACATTACTGATATTTTATAGATTATTGTTGGTCCTCACACTTTGAGCAATTGTTCTACCATTCTTTCTTATCTTACAACCTTCATAACTAAACACAAATTTTTATTTGTTATCACACATCTAGCTGACACTAAGAAGATTATGTTTCAGAACTTCAACATAAACATCTTTGGCCTTATTATTCCCATCTATGCTAAGAATTCCTTTGCCACAAATCTTTATTGCAGTATTATCACCTAGAATTATTGATCCTCTTTTTCTCATTTCAAGTTCAATGAATTTATTTTTATCTCCAGTCATGTGTTTGGATCAGCCACTATCAATTACCCATAAATCTTGTTTATTTACATGTAGTGCTTTTTGAGCAATCATGGATTGAGTAGAATTTTTCTCTTTCTCCTTCCATATCCTCTTGGGCTTATTTTCAAAATTTCCTTCTTTTTTCTTAGAAATTTCCTTTTCCTTTTTAGCTTTGGGAGTTGTGTTTTTTTTTCATCTATCTTAGAAGTCATATTTTCTTTTTCCACTTTAGGAGGTGAGGATTTCTTCTTCTTAGATTTCACATTTGGTCCTACAATTTTTTCTCTATAATTTCTAGCTATATGACCAAAATTGTTACAATTATAACATACTACATTCATGTCAATCAAAGGAGAAAATGATTTTTTTCTTACAAAATTTGTTTTCCTCCTTGGAATGACTTTACATTCTCTAGCCTTATGACAAAAATTGTTACAAGGACAACAATATGCATTAAAGTATGATGAGTACTTGGTCATGGTGTTTCCTATGGCTGCATGAGGAGATCTTCTTTGTTTAAGCCTCCTTGGATAGTGCACTCTTGTGAATCCATCATTGTCTGTTCTCTTACTATTCTAATTCTTCTTTTGTTGATGAGGGACTATCTTGTTAAATTTCTTGTCTTTACTAGCTTCTTTTCTTTATTATATTTCTCAACCATAGCTAACTTATTTTCACTTTTAGAGGCTTCTCCTTTGTCATATTTTTCACCATTGAGGAATGATTTTTCTCTACTCTAAATCTTTCATAGAGCTTAGATGAGGCATCAAAAAAATAAAATTTTCCTTTTTCTAATCCCAAGCCATATTTCTCCTTATTGGTTTGGTTTTGTGTACTTAATAATTCATCAACAATATTAGTACATCCTTTTAGTTTTAGACCCTTATTGATCCTCTCCTTAGCTTTCTCCAATTATTTTCTAAGAGCAACTAATTTTTCTTCAAAATTTATGCATCTCTCTACTTCAAATTCTAGCTTGGACTTCACTACTTCTTCACCCCTTGTAGCTTCCTCCACTTGTAGTTTCCGATTTACCACCAACTTATTTGATTCCTCAAGTTCTTGAGTTAGCTTAATGTTCTCCTTTTGAGCATTCTTTTTCAATTTCTAATTTTCTAACTTAATATCATCATATTATCTCTTAACTCATCACGGTCTTCAAGAGCAATAATTAATTCTCCTTCAAGATCAACAACTGCCTCCTCTTCTTCTTCTTCATGTGAGTCCTTAACTTTTTCATCCTTCTGATATTGGGTTGTATTTTTCATGAAGATAAATTATTTCTCACTTTATCTCACAACTAAATCTTGATCTTGATCCTCATCTGAACTATCACTAGTGTCAGAAGCATCACTATCTTCTTGAATGCATATAATCCTCTTCTTCTTCTTCTTCCAATAATTCCTTCCTTTAGGATAAAACTCTTTCTTCTTTTTACTATCTCCTTCTTGTTTAGAGTTATCCAATTTATCATATGGACATTTAGATGAAAAATGGCCTAATATGCTATAAGTTAAAGCATTTGAAGGGTAACTTACCTTTATATTTGTTGACTCCCCTCCTTAGTCTCCTTATGAAGTTTTCTTCTTCTTCATCAGTTTCTTCATTATAAAAAGTATTGATTTAAAATGTGTCCTTCTTTTCTTTCATAAAAACCTTAAATGCAGCTTCTCTCCTAGATTATTCAACATTTGGCATTCTCATCTCAATTGTAGTAATTATTCCATGCACTTCATCAAGATTAAGTTTATAAATTTCTCTTCCTTCTTCGACAAAAAAAATCTTGGAATCATATTTAGTTGTCATAGACCCGAGAACTTTCAACACATCTTATTTTAGTTATACACCATATCCTTTAATGGCGTTCAACACATTATCAACTATCTGAATATAGTCTATAAACTTCTCTTCTTCAAACATCTTTAAGCCTTCAATTTTTTCTCTCAGCACTTGTAACTTTGCCAACTTCACTTTAGTGTCACCTTCATAGATCTTCTTCAAATTTTCCTAGACATCATAAGTAGTTTTACAATGCATAACTTTTCCATGGACATAATCAAACAAATTATTCATAAATGAAAACCAAGCTTTCTTATTGCTCTCATAATCCTTCTTTCCTACAATATTAGTAGGAATAGTATATTTGACCTCGATAGACATCCAAACTTCAATTCCTAGAACCCAAGTATCTGTTAGAAACCCTAGATCAGACATGCAAACCTAAACACCTTCCACAGAAGAGAAAACATAAAAAAGCAGAGCTTTGCATGCGATGTGCAAATTGATATATTTAGGAATTCAATATTACAATGAGATGATTTGCTTTATAAAAGCAAAGTATGCAACCTTAATGTTGACCTAAAATTAGCTCAACCTAAGTAAAGTTATGCAAGTGTAATTAAATATTAATTACACTAACACCCCCCCATAAGTGCAACTTAGGGAGACTAAATAAGCATGCACCTAAAGCTAAGATGAATGCAAGAATGCATGAATGGGTCCCAACAACAAGGCCTAATCAGGTACCCATGTACAAATGCAATAATGAGGTAGAGAAGGAAAACCCAGTGGGACAACCCCCCCTACAATGAGATGACTATTGCAAAGAAGCACTAGAAGAACACTGTGGAGTAACACTGGAACCGCAATCCGGCAAGCAAGGAAAGATACTTCTGTCTACAAGAAACCATATCGGAATCATAATAATGTGACAGCAGACCCGATGCCATGGAACACTCGAAAACACCAAACTGGAACAACCTTGGAACCATAGAGCAACAGTAGATGATATGATGATGACAGAATCTGGAAGCCGTGAATCTCGATACCGATGCCAAACTAAGACTGAAACTCTTCAATGGGAAAAAGTACCATACAAACTCAGGAACAATAACCACAAATTTAGTGGCCCTCAAACTGAGTTGGATCCGATGCGGATCACTAACCATAGGCTCTCAATCTAAAGTGTGAACCAAAAGGAATCTAATATGTGTCAAGCTAAGAAAAAAATGGTGGCCAAAAGAAACTAAGAAACTAGATTACAACCCATGCGAGTTGCCATCAAAACATGATGAAGATTATTATGCACGAAACCCCCTCGATGGAACTTTATATCAGTTCATTTATTACAATCCCCAATGACTGAAAAAGGAGAGAATTCATAATATGCATAAATAGAAAATGAAAATAGACCTCAAATCTATGTAGAGGACTGAACCAGCTTTCCAACGCCGCAAGAATGGAGAAAAAAGGATCACCGAGTCAAACGATATGCCCTCCGGAGTAAAAACAACAACATCTGAGTTCAAATACCTGTAAAATAAATCTGGAGCAAAATCTAGAAAAACTAAAGTGTTGAATAGATCGGCGTCAGAATCAAATTTCCAACGGTATCTTGTTTGTGAAAAACGGACACCGTACACAAAAGTTACGCCCGATTTTGTAAAAGTGCTCCAGAATGACCAATAACGCTTGCAGGCAGCCTAGGGGGCTAAAAAAAATGGGCCCCTGGTCTTGCATGTGACTAGGGGCTGGCGGACAGGGGGTTGGGGCGGAGCCCCTGTTTTCCCATACAACCGCCGCTGCAGACGCAATGGTGACCTCCGTTTCTGCTCAAAATGCTTTAAAAAAATGGCTACCTCCAGAGCTTCCAAAAAATCACCAAACATGAAACCCTCACAGATCTGGCAAATCATAACCAAAATCTGCAAAATGAAAGCCAATTCTGACTTTTCCCAATGCTCTGAATCCAATGGCGAGGCCCGATCTGATCCAGGATGTTGCATAAATGAACTCAAGGCATAAAATCCTCGAGGAACCCCGAACGAAATCTGCAATGGTTTTCTCCAAAATTTGAGAAGGGGCTGCATGTCAAGGCTCTGATACCATGTTAGAAACCCTAGATCAGAAATGCAAACCTAAACACCTTCCACAGAAGAGAAAACTTAAAAAAGCAGAGCTTTGCATGCGATGTGCAAATTGATATATTCAAGAATTCAATATTACAATGAGATGATTTGCTTTATAAAAGCAAAGTATGCAACCTTAATGTTGACCTAAAATTAGCTCAACCTAAGTAAAGTTATGCAAGTGTAATTAAATATTAATTACACTAATAGTATCCTTACATTAATGAGCTCCACTTTCCATAGTTTTTTTCGTCGAATCTAGGTAGCTTGCTTAAACCTTCTTGACATGCCAAACAATTATCCAAGATCTATCCAAGCTAATTAATATTCTCCTAGGGAACCTAGGGCTTTGATACCAATTGTTAGAACAAAGTGATCTATTGAGAGGGGGATGAATTAGTAGATATTAAAATTTTAGACTTGAAAACCTATTTTTATTTTCAAACTTACAACCTAGATGTTTAGATTAAAATATAAACCAATATAACCATCACATGCATGTCAAAACACAACTCACAATACTAGATATACGTGGAAAACCCAAGATGGGAAAAATGACGGTGACAAAAGCTTCTTGAGGCTATTGCTCAAATCTAGTGTCACAAATGAAATATTTGTTGCAATGTTTAGGGCTAACCCAAGGAAGCTTCAACTCCCTAGTTTAGTAGCTACACCTTCAAGGATGCTGCGACACCCTGTTTTAGGAGCTACAACTCAGCACAATGAGGCTACAACGTCAACAAAATTACAAATTCATATATGCATACAATTAGGTTCTAATCAACCTGAAAAATGAACCATTACATTCAATAAATTGTTGCACACCCTGCAAAATACACTACTATTGTTGTGGCTACAATCTCAACAACACTTCCTTGAATGCAAAACCTAGATGATGATATGTGTTGTGTCTAGGTTACAAACATATGTGCATTCACTATCTACACTCGTAGCACACTCTCTCCTATTCCACTTCTTACAGATTACTCCTTAGGAAATTCTTTGATTATCTTATTTTTCTTCTCTCAACTGATTTGCAATCTCTACCTCGAAATTCTCTCTATCGTCTAGATCATCTCATGCTTACTATTAGGTTTTTATTCACATACTAACTTCACTAGCAAGCTACATGTTCATTTACCCACATGCCATCATCCAACTCATTATTAGGACATCTGATAGGGTTTACTAGATATCATCATACTTGCATTGAGCCACACATCATTTAATTATGTTACCAAGAACTTTCCCAAATTAACTCTCTATCAAACCTTGGGATTTAATAAGAATTAAATGAGTTATCTTGATTATTTTTTTCGATTCTAATTTTGATCACCTGTTAGGGTTTTCCATAAACCTTCATTCATTCTCTTGTTCATTCAATATGATTTGATCTTCAAATATTTTGCAAATTGTGTTAGCACTTAACAAATCAAATCTTCATTTTAAATTGACCGCTTGTGCAATTGGACCAATTAATTCCTTCCTTTATGTCGGTTACTAGTCAAAATCCTCATTCACACTGTCATGGTCATTGTAGATCTTTATATTTGAATCTAGCTCGTCGATCTCTTTCTTCACACCACGATCCATTAACTCTCTGTTCATCTAGGAACCTTTAAAACATAGTTGTTCGATTTTCTACTATAAATGTGTATCATTGATCCTTTACTCACTAGTGATCATCGTTATATCTATGACTTCTAATATTTTCTATCAATCTTCTTCATACATTGCTTGCCATACACGAGGTCCACCAATACATGCATGCAAAGCTTGCTATCCTATGAGCAATGCCAACAAGCCCACATAACCTTTGTAGGGCTTGCAGGATATTACTATTTGACATTCACATCATTGCCACACAACTCACAACAATGATGTGAGTTGGTATATCAAAAAATTTCAAACCGCCACCTATCAGCCTTCATCACAACCCGTCATTGTCACCATCTTACTGAGTCCCACCAGATTCTGATGTCTTCATGTGTTGCCTTCGTAGGTCCCACCTATTTCCTCCATAGTCATCATCCATCCACTGTGGATTAATCTCCACCACTCCCCATTAACCCCATGGGTCTTGATCGGGCCCCACTGAATTCTCAGTGAGGTATGTGAGCAACTTTTGTGTATACACTTTTTATGTCATGTGCAACCTTGAGTGCTAGGTAGAGGGGTCAATCACTGTCACAACTTCAATGTTATAATTTGTAACTTATGTGACTAGTTATCTCTTGTTGACAATCAATGTCAAAATAGAATAACATTTTGGCTGCCATGACTACAAACTTATTAGGTTTTATCTATAAACCCTAATATCACCCGAGAGCTTAACTAATGCATTTTTGGGCACATCCTTCACTTTCTAGACTTGTAGATCATATCACTAGAATTCTCTTGAAAAACCCATATCAAATCTACCACCTAATTGGCCATCAAATCCACTACTATCACATTCATCCTTTGTCATCATGCCAACAATCTCCTTTTCATGATTTTCTCTTTTGAAATCAATTCCAAGTATATACCAACATGTTGGTCTTAGAAGAATGAAGGAGAAAAAAAAGATGGCAATATGGAAGCTAATATGGTAAGTAAAAATAAATATGATGCTCTAATTCTTTTCCTAGATAATGTTGATGATTCATGGTTATTAGATTCAAGCTCCTCATTTCATGCTATGCCTTATATAAATTATTATCTTGATTATGTCCGAGGAGATTTTGAATTGTTGTATTTAAGAGATAATAAACCTTGTCAAATTTTTGGAAAGGGAAGAATTAAAATTAAATTTCAAAATGGAAATTAATGACTACTCCAAGAGATAAGGCATGTTCCAAAGTTGAGTAGGAATTTAGTTTGCATAGTTACTTTTACAGATAAAATTTGGAAGGTTACAAAAATTACTTTGGTAGTGGTTGAAGGTGTGAAAGTAGGCACTTTATATCTTTGTACATGTCATATTGTTCCTTCTTCATTAACTGATGCAGAGAAAAACACAACAAAAAAAGTTACTAGAAAAAAACTGCAACAATTATTGTGAGTTCAACAACAGTTGTTGCAGGTGCTATAATAGTCATAGGAATAGTTGTTGTGGTTTCAATAGAAGAAACAAAAATAGTTACTATAGGGGTTTGAGACTATACTATGGTATCAAAGGCTTGAGAACATGAGTGATAAAGGTATGGAAAATATTCATTCTAAGAAGTTGTCACCAGGTTTGAAAAGTATTAACATGGATTGTTTGAGAGCTATGTATGGGAAACAAAGGAGAGAGATTTATCAAAGATGGGAAGCAAAATAAACATGAAAAATTAGATCTTGTGCATACAAATTTATGAGGACCAAGTCAGGTATCTTCTCTTGGTGGCTCTCATTATTATGTCATGTCATATTTATTAATGATGCAACTTGAAAAATATGGGTGTATTTCCCTAAACAAAAATTAGATGTGTTTGAAACTTTTAGAAATGGGAAAGCTTGATTGAGAATGAGACAAGGAACATATTAAAATTCCTTAGATCTGATAATGGAGGTGAATATTGCAGAAAATAATTTGAATATTAGTGTTCATTTAATGGAATTTTAAGGTAGAAAATGGTTCCAAGGGCTCCACACCACAAGAAAATGGTGTGGCTAAGTGAATGAATATAAAACTTATGGAGTGTGCAAGGAGAATAAGATTGCATGTTTGGTTACCTTTACATATATTGGAAGAGATTGTTAATACTGTTGCATAATTAATTAAAAGAGGTCCCTCAATTCCTTTGAGTTGTGGTCTTCCAAGGGAAGCATGGACATGTAAGAAGGTGAGTTATTCTTTTCTAAAAACTTTTGTTGTGAAACTTTTGCACATGTTAATTTTGAAAATAGAGCAAGCTGGAAGAAAAATCTAAAAAGTGTACCTACATTGGATATGACATTACTGAATTTGGTTAAAGATTATGGGATTTTGATAATCTAAAAAAGATTAGAAGTAGAGATATTGTATTCAATGAGAAGGTTATATACAAATATCAATTGTAGAAGCATGAGAAGAAAGAAAAATAATATGTGGTGCTAGATGATATTCCATAAAGTAATATTCTAGTGGTTCCTAATGCTCAACAACAACAAGAAATATCAAAAATTGATCTAGTGAATGTTCGACGTTCTACAAGGATAAGTAGACCTCCCAATATATTTTCTCCTTCATTATATTCTATTTTATTAATTGATGCTGGTGAACAAAAAGGGTATGAAGAGGCTATGTAGGTGGATAAAAATGAATAGTGGGACCGAGGAATGAAAGAAGAAATGGATTCCTTGTTGCAACATAAAACTTGATATTTATGCAAGTTGTGTGCAGGTAAAACATATTTACCAAATAAATGGGTTTAAAAGATGAAAGATGAAGGAGGTAAGGAAATATTTAAATCCAAATTTTTGGTAAAAATATTTTTACAAAAAAAGGAATTGATTTTTGATGAAATATTTTCTCTAGTTGTTAAACTGACTTTTATTCGTACTACTCTAATTCTTGTGGTTGTAGAAGATTTGCATCTTGAATAGCTAGATGTGAAAAGTACATTTCTCCATGGGGATTTAGAAGAGTAAATTTATATGCAGCAACCAGAGGGATTTGAGGTTAGAGGTAAGGAAAATTTAGTTTGTTAATTAAAAAAGAATTTGCATGGCTTGAAACAAGCACCTCGACAATAGTATTTAAAATTTGATAGTTCTATGACTGAGCAAGGTTACAACCGGTTTCATTCAAACCATTGTATTTATTTTAAGAGGTTGGATAATAGTAATATTATCTTAGGTTTATATGTTGATGATATGCTTGTTGTGGGGTCTAACATGGATCACATTAATGATTTGAAATAAAAGTTAGAAAAATATTTTTCTATGAAGGATTTGGGTGAAGCGAAACAAATCCTTGGTATGAGAATTTCCTAAGATAGGAAAAACATAAAATTAACTCTATCTCAAAATTATTATATTGAAAAGGTGTTGAACAGTTTTAATGTGAAAAATTCCAAGTCTATCAACACATACCTTTTCCTAGTCATTTTAAATTGACTAAATATATGTGTCCAAATACACAAGAGGAGGAAGAAAAAATATCCAAAATTATATATTTTTTAGTCATTGGTAGTTTAATATATGTCATGGTATGTATGAGGCCATATATTGTTTAAAAATGTCATTCGATTTGTCAGAATATATATGAGTAATCCTAGAATGGAGCATTGGAATGTTGTTAAATGGATTCTTAGGTATATGAAAGGGACAACCAATAGAATTTTATGTTTTGGGGCATTGAACATTTCTTTACAAGGTTATGTTGACTCTAATTTGGTAGGTGATATTGATACAAGGTGAAGCACTATAGGTTATGTGAACATTATTTCATGAACCGCTAGCTTTCACAGTTATCTTTCTCTCACGACTTTGCCTTACCATTTATCGCTCTTGAATTTTCGGTGCTTGCCATGTGGCCGCAAATGGAAATTCCTTCTGTTCCGTATTGCTTTTCTTTTTCCGAGTTCTGTGTGCATGAAACGTGGCTTTCTCTGGCCATTTTCCAAGATGGCCCCACTTTGCAGTTATCTTCACTCAACATCGCCCAGGTGGCTTCCTCTTAGAGCTTCTCGTTGGGATGCCCCTCATTCTTTTTCCAAGCTCCGTTTGCTCGACGTGTGGCATATTTTTGTGTGCTAGTTTTCTGGGAGTTGTTGCCTATGTCGATTTTTCTCACTTGTCACCACGTTTTCTTCTTCGGTGTCGCGTGTTCATTTTTGCTGCTGTATGACCTTATATTCTTTGTGATGGCTTTGTTGGTGCACTGCTAAGCTTTTTTTCAAATCAGTGGTAGCTCAAGAAGATCTGAGGCATCGATTTTTGATCAAGGCATCTTTATACGTGGTTTTCAGGCGGTGGGCAAGCCTATATAAATGACCCTACTTCTCTTTTATTAGGTTGTTGGTAGATAGATAGAAAATATTCTCGAGCACTGGGAATAGCCTCTGTAATATTTTTATTGAACTTGGAGTTCATAGACTATGCCAATCAATTCTGCCTTTTTGCTTTTCATGCATTTGATAAGACTGTTAGATTGTTTTGTTATTTTCCTATGATATTTGAATGCATGTTCTTCAGCTTTCATAATATTTTATAGCTTTAATAGATATATATAATATTTCTCGACTCCTCTGTGTTGGCCGAAATTATGCTAAATTATGCTATGCAGTTTGAAGTTGTTCTTATGTTTTAAAGTGCTTTTGAGAAAATTTATCTAGTAAACAACATTTAGTGGTTTGAGCCTCTGCATCCAACACTGTGCTCAAGTAAATTTGTTCATGATTTGGTGCATCGCCTTTAGTTTAGATTTACATTTTCAGTTATCTTCCTAAACCTTTTACCTCCCCCCACTAAAATGAAGAGTCGACTTCGATAAAACGTGTAGGTCACTTAACTAGCATACTATGTCCCCCAATAGCTAAGTTTCCCATGAGGCTACTGTTACCTGCAAAATCTTGCATCAACAGTTCTTTTTCTGGCACACCTGGTGGGATGTAAACTAGCACGTTCACCTGATATATAAGTGTGTATGAGCCATAGGCTTGTAACTTGGTCAAAAATTGCAAAATTCCCTGACCTACTCATACCACCATTAGTTTCTCTTTGCCCAATCTACCGACAAGGTAGTTCTTCACCTTCCCCTTCTCCTCCTTCATCTCATCCATCTCCTCCATCTCCTGCACCTATGGCCGCTAGAAATTATGTAGCCTGGGACCCTGGTAGTCCTTTGGTAGCATCGGTACCTCCTGCAACATGGACTCCCATTCCGTCCTCTGCTTTAAAAGCTATTTCTAAGTTTTCCAGAGATGAATCAAAGACTCCAATGGAGCACTTGCAAGATGTAGTAGATGTATGTCTGGTGCATGGAGTTTCTAAAGAAAATGTGGCTCTGAGATTACTCGTCACCTCATTCTGAGGAAAGGATCACTATTGAATTTCACACCAATTTCTGATAGACGTTCGTCGGACTTTTGATGATCTATTGTTAGCCGATCGACGAATTGCAGAAATCAGTGCCATCACTCACTTTTTGTCTACATCCCGACGGACTGTAAAATGTCAAGCTCATGATGAAAGCTCGTTGGAATCACAACGCCCCCTTCGTGGACCGCGTGACAAATAGTGGCTGGACCATGGGAAACATACCATCATTGATGTGTCAGATCAATAACATACATTCATCGAAACCGAGATGATAGGTTCGTCGCTGTAGCGACGAACAATACCCGGAGCACGGGCGAAATACCGTGGATTAAGTGTTAGAGTAGCAACATACATTCGTCAGAATTGAGATGATAGTTTCATCACTCTAGTGATGGAAAGTACCCAAAGCACAGGCGACATACCATCGATGAAGTGTCGGAGAAGCGACATACATTCGTCAAAACCGAGATGACAATTTCGTCACTCTAGCGACAAACAGTATGCGGAGCATGAGCGACATACCTTTTCCAAACTTCCAAATTAACAACATAAGTTCATCGAACTCGTGACGAAATAGGCAAGTCATCATGGAAAAATTTTGTCTAATACATTATAGATTCGTCGAACGCTTTTTGCAGTTCGTCGCAATTTCGGCAGAACAATGCAATTTAAAAAAAAAAAACTAATCATTGAAATGTAGGCATATCGGTGAAAGATCAAGATTATTAGAACAATCAAAATTGCCTAAGAAGATATATTGGGAGGACTAGATTTTGGTCTTAGTGATGACGTTTCATCAGCGAGATACACATCTTGTCTCATTGACGAAGCACGAGGGAAGCATATCGACAAGACATATACCATCGGACTAAGTTCTAAATGTCTACTCGACACACTATGTGATGCCGATAAGATTACATGGGCAATAATATTGGTGACATAGTTGATATCGAAATAATAATCATCGAGGAGACTCACCACATCGGGGAAACTATAGAATATCCTAGCGATACATGATCTCTTATCAAATAAGATACAAATGGATCGAAATACTTATCGAGGTGACTTTGGGTGATATATAAAAGTAGTAGGAGGCTCCAAAGTGCATCCATAGGGATAACGAAATGACATAAGGATAGGTCAATCAAAGAGAGAAAGTTGATGTGCCAAGACCATGAGAATTTAATAGGGGTAGTAAAAGACAAGATGGATTGTCATCAATGCTCAAATTTATATGACAGATTGGAAGACTTCATTATGAAAATTTAGATCACAATATGATTAACCCTGTTTGGAAAAATGCAATGACATTAGTGTGAAGAGTTAAGAGGCCATTCAACTTTGCATTTTAATAAATTATTGTATACATTGAGTAAGTGTTTACAAGGTAGAAAAAGGATAGTCATATGACTGTTTAAAATATCAAACAACATGTCAGTTGTTGTGTTTAATTAGGCTTACAGAGGCAGGGATTTATCATTTTTTGCATACATTTGCAGTCCAAGCTTTAGGCCTGCATTATTTGGTTACTACGTATGAGAAATGAGCAATGAATAATTATAGAATATGGAGGCTATGGATGATATTATGATGGCCACATTTGATGTTGATAAAAAAATGAAGAAAAATATAAAACCTATGATGAGTCATGAGATCAAGGGGACTGTCATGGACAACAAGCACAACCTACGAACTAGATTCTAATTTTGCTAAAAAAGAAAAAATCAAACTAGTGAATATTGAGCTACATACTAGAATCTAAATTTGTGGAAAATGAGAAATTTGGTGAGAAAAAGTACCTGTAGTGCGTCTTGGATACTTAGCTAGTGTACTAAAAAATAAGATTGCAAACCCAAAATTATTCTCACTCTAGAAATTCAATAGAAAAATACAGAATCTTATCTTGGATACTTAGCTCTTAGATTGTCAATAAAACAATATGAGCATGATTATGAATGGTTTTACCTAGTCCAACTCTTGATCTCCATGTTTGAGAGCCTTCTCTTTAAGACCCCATGAATCCACTATGATCTGTTGTTGCCAAAAGAGATATTAATGTGTAAACAAGGAGAAAAATTTAGACAAACTGGTTGTTGATTTCTTCTAAGAAATTTAGAGACTACAAAAAGAAGATACCTAATGGGGATCATGTGGGCTTCCTAGAGAAAGCATTGCAATATAGCCTTGAGCAGAAATGAAAAACTTTGGATTAGCTTCACAGTAAATCCTAATAGAATGACATTGAAAGTTGCTCAGGTACTGGGTCCTCTCCCCCAGATTAAATTAAGGAAAACATTATTGTAAACACAATATGTATAGAAGAATATAAATGTAAAGGAAAATGGATATTAGCAAAACATAAATGTAAATAAAAGTAGTGTAAGCAAAAAATGAATCAAAATTGGTCTTGAACAAATAAAATCATACCTAATTAGCATTAAGTTATACTGAACTTGTACTCATTGCCATTGTTAATCTTGAAGGTTACTTTGATGCCTTTTGCAAAAAGATGTGTAATGCCATATTTGAAATTATGCAGATTTTTTTTTAATTCTTCTCCATTTTGATATTTTCTTTCAAAAATTCATAGAAAGATATGTAATGCCATATTTGAAACTTACATATTTTAATTTTACTAGTTCTGTAATTATAGGATATGATTCCAACAATTGTGAAACACATTGAAAATATGCTATATGAATGAATTAAACTATGCAATTGGTAGGTGTAAAGCCAAATTCCTTAACCCTTGCCAACATCCTTCTTGCCTATTTTAAAACATGTACTTTGGAACAGGGCATGAAAATCCATCTAAGTATAATGAAAAGGAGATTTTTGTAGGATACTATATTACAGTAAGTTGAATGAATGCAAGTAGAGATATTTAAGCATACTTGTAGATGGTAAAAAATTTCATGGTTAAGTGGAAGCCTCCCATAAAAAAAAAGATCCAAATATCTGTGTATCTATCTCAATTGAGCCTCTAAACAATTCAGAGCTGACAAATTTTCCACTGACCTATTATGCACAAAAGTCAAATTTTAGAGACCACTACAAAAAAAAAAAACCAGATCTTTGAAACCAAATCCACACACAACACAATATTCATAGTGAAATTCAGCACTTTCTTTCATCTTTGCATATTGGTTTGATGCTTCAAATGATGCATTTCTTATATTGAAAAGTGCATTACTTACCTTATTGAGCTTCTCTTTTTTTTGAGAATAGTTTAATATTCTCTACTTAATAGGGCCAACCACGTGAAGGTGGAAGCTCATTCCCCCCCTTCTCCCCCCCGCTCACATCACTCTCAATTCCCCAAACTCGATCAAATAACATTAATCATTCATTCATCCATTAATAACATATAACATTCATTCATTTATCCTGCATTAATAACATATAACATTCATTCATTAGCATTTAACATTCATTCATTAACATATTTACATTCATTCATTCATCCATTAATAACATATAAAATTCATTCATTCATCCATTAATAACATATAACATTCATTCATTAACATATAACATTTATTCATTAACATATTCACATTCATTCATTAACATATTTCATTTTTTCAGTTTTTACATATTATCAAAAATATGGCTGTCATAATATGATTACAATCACTTTTTTTTTTCTTTTTTTTTGCAGCTAAAAAAAGATGAAGTGGAGTATCATTTTCAAAATCATCTGTCGCCCCTTGAGTTGTTCCGAGCTCTACTCGTGATCTTAATGTATGCCTAGTCCTGTACTCACAACGTGGACGCAACTGCAAGGGGGGGTCTATTGCAATAGCAAAGTAATTTAAATTGATATGTTTTATTATTATTGTTACACATATTTCATTAATTAAAAAAAAAAATCAGAGTGGTGCTCTTTACCAGATTGGGCCACATCATGTTCCTGATATTGTCTTACAGCCTCATGCTCAACATGTTGAACACCTTCTAAATCCTGATCTGGAGTTGAAACATGAAAGATTACATTAATTAATACACCAATTGCAATTAAAAATGTTTAAAAGAACATTAGAGTGGTACTCTTTACCTGATGGAGCCACATCATGTTCCTAATCTTGTCTAGCCTGATCATGCTCAACATGTTGATCACGCTCTACATGCTCTAAATTTGAAACACAAAAGGTTACATTGATTAATACACCAAATGCAATTAAAGATGTTTAATTGTATTAATCCATATTATGTTTTGTATAGCACATGAATACATCCAGTACCAGGATGCACACCATGGCCTTCATCGGCAGGTTGTGCTCCACCCTCACCAGGTTGCATTCCAATGTCATGCGCAATAATATCATTTCTTATCTGTGTAAAACAGATAGGCACATTATTATGGTGGAAATTAATATTGAATAGATTGCACGAGTGTTCAATTTGAAATAAAATTTATTGAGTTTATTTACTTGCGTGTTGGATGCAGTGGAAGATTGTGTTTGCCCAGTTGAGACTCGTAGCTATTTAGTCAGGGCTCCATAGCCTTGGTGGAAGGAAATCTTCAAGTCCTCTTTTGTGGGCACTCTGTTGAAATCACAGCCCTGCATTTTTGCATGCGATCATGAATTTTGTTTCTATGGTGTGATAAAACCAATTTTTTTTGCAATTTATTCTTTGGATGCAATAGTTCATTTATTGATACTTAGAAATCGTGCGGCTAATTTCATATAACCACCAGAGTCAAGTTTGTGCTACCCGTGTTTTCTAGTCTAGCCTTTGTTGCCTTCGATGTGTCAGGCAGCCTAGGAAAAATTTGAAATACATCAGATTATGTAAAAAGAAATAGTAATAAGTATATATTTAAATTGTTGATAGTATCACATACCTTCCTTGGCTTGGTGGTGTCTTTCCTTTTTTATTTTCAGCCTTCTCCTTTCCATCCAACACCAAGTCCTTCCACTCCCTCTCTGGAATCATAGGGGGACGCTCGTAGTTTCTGTTCTTCTATAAATGTGACATGTATTGGTCCCTCACATACTTTAGATAAGTACCATCTTTCTTAAGGACCTTGGTTCGGTTGAATGTTTTATCACCGAACAACACAAACAAATGGTTAATGAGCTCATCTTTTAAATCTTGATTTTGGGCATTCCACCATGTATGTATGGTGGGCCCGAAGAGCTCCAATGTAAGATCACTTAGATGTTTATAAAAAAACATCATTCCCTGCAAAATGATCATGGGATCATTAGTCTATAAAGAGTGATCAATAAGTAAATTTCAATTGGATTATATATGATAATAATTAAAACATTTTAAAGTACCTAGGATCTTCTCTATCTTTATGGGAAGGAAATCCTTGGGCAGCACAAATGTGACCAACAATGTTCCTGTACTAGTAATATGGGAAGATCTAGGAAATGCTGCTAAAACATCAATAGAACTAGCGACCTCTATATCCATAGGTAATAACACATGTAGTGGCATGTGTTCGCTACCAGACGGTGAACTACCGAATGCCTACATGGTATGTGTTACCGACATTTCAGTCGACAATATAGGCACGGATGATGGGGTCAGATGATGTGTTGTATGCGTAGGAAGATCAATATTGACACTTGTACTAACCCCTACTTCCCAAGAAACACTTGCAGTACCTTGCTCATGGACAACAACACGATGAGGACGCAAATAATCCTATAAAAACAACACATATTTTAGTTCATGACACAAAAGAGTACAAAATATAAAACCATGAATAAACTTATGTTATAATTAAAGATCTCATGACAACTTAATTTCAAGTTTTGTGCTCTCTTAGACAATATTTTAACCTTTTCTCTTATCTCATTTGTTTGAGGCACTATGAGTACCAACTTAAGGATTTCTTCAATGCATTTTTTTTGGGCCTTCCTCATCATATCCACAGGGTTTGCGAAAAATGTGATGTCATCATCGCATAATAGTGACTACACCTCCATATGTATGCTCTCCTATACTGCTGGTGCCTTTCCCCGATCAACCAACTGCAACAAGAATATTAAAAAAATTATCGAAATTAACCCAATAAACTCATGAAAAAAACATAATAATAAAACATTCTGCTCGTATCTAATTTGTACAATTACAATGAGGTAAACCTGTTGGATAGAAGTGCTTGAAGATGGATCATGATTTGCGCTCTGGGCTGGATCCTTCCTCGGATGATCAATGTCCCGCTGTGACAAAAATTAAATATAAAAAATATTACCGAAATGAAACCAATAGACTTACGAAAAAAAACATAATAATAAAATGGTATATTGGAGTCATTAATTGGAGGTTGGGTAAAATGGTATATAGTACATACCACCCCCATAGTAATTGTGTTTGTATCTAAGCGATTCAAATTATAATCGATTAGCAACTCTTCCCCTACTATTATTGATTTTATCACACATACGAATACATGGTTTCCCTCTTGCACCTCAAATATACAATTGGGTTGCTTATTTGCTGACCCAGGTCATGTACTATTTATAAACCCTACAATATTCCTTGATGCTTTTGGCCTCCCGTAAATGTACCTAGCCACTCCTTTATTTTGATCCTTATCTTTTAGTTGTACATAATATTCTGATAGTGCATACCTATGCATACTTCGTGTATATCGAACTAGCTGCATCCAATCTTTGTAACTGTAATAGGGTCCAATATACTCTATCAAATCAATAAATTTTTAGTAACAGACCTTTATGTCATCCATGCAAAATAGGCCCAAACCATGTAATGACGATGGTGCTATGTGATATATCCTCTCATTGACACAAAGATCAATGTTTATTGGAGGAAGTTCCTTGGGTACCCATTGTTTTCGTATATGTTTGTACCTCAAGGGCACCTCGATGTCACCTATGATCTCATCATCATAAGAACATGACCCCCCTTCAGCAAGAAAAAATTTCGTGCGTTTACGGAATTTTCTTCTAATCTTTTGATCTCTACTTGATCTCCCTCTTTTAGACCTATTACATGTCTCACTTTCCTCTTCTCTTCCTGAATTTCCCTCGCTCAAGGAAGACAAATCTGACAAATACCTATTTTGTGGTACCTGCACTCATAAGGATGTTGGAAGAAGTTCCTTCATGGTAATGTGATCCGAAGGTTACATTATGATTAATCTATCATTTCATCACTAAAACTTGATAGGTTATAAGGTAATCAAGTCTTGATAGATTGCAAGTTATTGTTACTACCATCCAAATGTGTCCATCACAAATCAAATCTACTTAATGTTTTAACTCCCAAAATTTGTAACAAGTATTAAATGTGACTATGGTCCACCAGTTACACAACCAAGGCATCAAATGTATTCTCTAATTGTAATAAAATGACTTTTTCTCTTCATTCAAGTAAATAAACTTGAAGGGAAACACCGCCAAGTGGTTTATTGGACACCTAAATGACTAAAAATAGCAGAAAATTTACATTTAATTTCCATATGTCTAAGTGGTTAGCGGGGAGGGAGTGTGTACTAGGTCTAGTAAATTCATCATAAGTTTATGCTTTGGCAATAAAAAATGTTTAAGTCATCTTAAATCTTCCTATGTCTAATTGCTAGGAGACTTTTGGCATGTTTTCAGGTAGGATGAGTGGTCGCATCAATGTTCTAATTCTCTATGACAAGGTTTCAACATCTTCAAATAGTGAAAGTTAGTGCTCATAGTCATTTGAAACAACAAAATTTTGATTATGTATGATGGTAGGATTTAATAACTTAAAATAATTGGCTACCCAACAAACTTAAAGTTAAAAGAAACTTTTTTAGTTTAAGGGGTTAGCACTTTCTTCCATCTTTGCATATTGGTTTGATGCTTCAAACGATAATTTTTTTATCCCACTTCTATCATATTGTATTCCTATCCCATTGCAATTGTTGGAGGAGTTGATACCAAAATTTCATATCAGATACCATGTTCTTGAAGCAATTTTTTGTGTTTTTACAATTTTTTTGAAGTTCTTTTGTGTTTTATGGATCCATACAAGCTTGAAATGATTTGAGATCATTGGTGTAGACAAATATATGTGTTCCCTTTCATTTTCATTTGTTTTGAAGTTCTCAATCATTATTTTGTGGGATTAAAAAATCAAATACAGAGAATGCCCTGTTGTGCATGTGTAAGGGTTTGAGAGCTAAATAGAAATGGAATCCACCAATCCACCCACTATCTTGGAACTGTAACTCGGTGGATTGGTGTGCATCATGGTGGATTTGATGGAGTTTTAAATTTTGTTCTTTGAATTCCATTTATGTTTCCCCATTGTCTTGGCTTGTTACATTGTTTGGGAGGAACCTAAGGTTGGGTTTTACCTTGGCTTTCATAAAAATCCTAATGTTCCATGTAAAACCTTGGGTGAGATATATTCGACCGTTACGTTTTTGGAGTGGGTATTAAAATGACTTATGTATCATTGTTTCGTCTAGGCCGGGCCCCTTTTTATAATTTGAGTTAAATATTTTGCCTAACTTTATTACTTCCTAAGTTTAGGTTGGCCCATGCACTATGTTACTGATATTAGCCCAAACCTAAGGGGAGGGTTAATAATCAAAAGATCTTCTAAAACTTCAACTATAAAATCTACAAACTTGACTGTAAATGTGGCCAAATTGGCCCAAAAGATAGTTGAAAGAGAAGAAGTTGAGAAGAAAAGTTTGATGGAGAAGTATAACACCATTATTGGAGAGTATAGTAGAATGCAACAAAGGAATGTTGAGCTGAAAACTAAGGTAGACAGGTTGAAGTACAAACATGTGGGGGAGTCTTCTAGTGCTCCTAGTACCCTAGCCATACCTTCTACATCAAGATTAGTACCTCCAACTTCTCTGATTGTTTATACTCCTGGGTCCCCCATCTAAAATCCTACTCCTAGTCCTTTATTAGAGCCAGTTGAAGAGGTTGAGTACTCTGTAGGTCCCACCAAAAGAAGAAGCTTAATAAGATTAGAGAGCTACAGGAAGCTCTAAAAGCAAGTGAGAAGGGAGCAATTGCCAAGAAAAATGAAGTGCCCTCAACCTCATCCTCGGTGTTGGTATTGACCTTGTTTTAGCTCCAAACTCTTCATCGACACTGGTTTTGACCTTGTTTTCACTCCAAAATATTCCTCAACGCTGGTATTGACCTTTCACTTTTTCAATTTGATGAGCTACAACCTAGTTTAGTTAGGTTTTATATTATGTTAATTAAATTTAAAATTATGGCATCATTTAGAGTAGTGAATATAAAGCAAGCAAAGCCTATTATGGTGCCATTTAGAGTAGTGAATATAAAGTAAGACAAGCCTATTATAGTCATGAGGAAAATAATAAAACTCCTAGGATACTTTATGAAACCATTTTCCTTTGTTAAAGGGAGGCCATAAAATATACCTTTGGATTTTTTCAATCTTCAAATATGAAGATTTGCAAGGTTCTTAGCAACATGAGTAATGGAAATGTGTGCAAAAAGAATTTTTGAACACACATGGAATCTCCTTGCCAAAGAAAGGGGCTTCATAATTTAATATAATAATTTTTCTCAGCTCTAGAAATGATATGTTTCCTTAAAGAGGAAGGAAAAACCTAAAAGGTAAAAGAGATGCTTAGGAATCTCAACACTGCCTTATGATCAACCCCCTTCTATCCATAAGAATTGAACCAATTGGGCTTGGCTAAGAATGATTTCCTATAACATTGAGTTTTATGCCACTATATATTTGACCTTAAAGCTATCTAGAAAATATCTAGGCATTGAATATCCTAAATAATGTCGCGTTTGTCCTCCAAGAGAGTGAGAAAGGAGTCATTAGAAAAATGACCATTGAATAGTTGGGCTATAGAGGTACGAAAGCAACATCCAATCGTAAATTGTGGGATTCACATCCTTAATGTTTGTTACAATTTGATGAAATATTTGTTGTTCTTCATTTTGTCGATCTTGTTGAAAAACGCAACTTAATGTAATGACAATTTTGAATTCTTCCCATAGTAGCTTTTCTCACCGTTTGCTTTCATATGCAGCCATGTCATTTACTGGAGGTAATTCTGCCAAGTCTCCAACTAAAATCATGTAGATATGCCTAAATATAAAATATTTAATTAAATTGATAAGTATGAATTTGTATAGAAGGAACTATAATAGAAGTGAATAAAAAATATTGTAATGTAAATTTATCAAAAATAACAATTTCAATCCAGAACTCACCTCCAAAACTTTGGTTACTATTTTTTGGGAATGCTTGTCGAAGCCTGGAATATATGTTTTCAAGCAACCTCTCCCCAATGAAACTCATTTCATCTATCAATATGTATCTAAAATTTGATATTTATTCTTGAAAATTTTTAAGTCTTGTCCCTTCTAGTTCATTGAAATCTCTTATTGGAATTCTTAGCTTTGAATGAATGGTTGAAGCACCAATGTTGAATATTGCAACTTCAATAGGCATGAATAGAAGTAGAGGAGATTGTTTGGGAGAAGAATTTTTTTCTAGTGCTAGGTTATGTGTTAGGCTATATGGGGTTAGGTTATATAGTGTCTGAGCCTAGCTTCAAACACTACAATTAGGGTTAGGTTATGTGTTTTCTTTAGGGTTAGGTTTGGGATTAGGTTTATGGTTATGGTTAGAGTTTAGGGTAATCTCTAAATTTAAGTTTAAGTCGTAGTTGATTATTTTCCCACAAAAGGAAATTAGATCCATTTTTCTCATGTTCATTATAGCCAACTATGGCTTAATCTTAAATTTAGACCTTTTCTTGAAACCTAACATCATATCCCTAATCTAACCATAACCCTAACCCTAATCATAAGATTGACTCATACCCTGACCTTAACCCTAGCCCTGACAATAAACCTAATCCTAACGCTTACTTAGAAAGTAAACCATCATTTTCTCATTAATGTAATCCTGGCCATAACTTTAACCCTAACACTATTTCTCAAAACCATAATCTTAACCATAACCCAAATCCTTTTTATCAAAACCCTAATCATAAGCATAACTCTAACCCTAAACCCTAAACCATGATCTTAATTGTAACCCTAAACACAAACACAACCCTAACCCTAAACCATGATCCTAATTCTAATCTAAACCTAACACTAACCTTAACTTACACCCTAACCTTAACCCTAATTGTAACCCTAAACTAAAGACAAATTATACACCCTAAAATATATTCCAAATCTTAAACCTAGCCCTAACCCTAATCATAGCCTAACCCTTTTTCTTGAAACCTTACCCTTGACCCTAACCCTCACCTTTATCCTATCTTTATAACCCTAGCCACAACCGAAACTCTAACCCCAACCCTAACCCTAATTACCTAACCCTAAATATTTTTTCTTTTATTAATTAGTTTCATTCACTCTAATAACTGTAAACCTATCCCTAAAACTAACCCTAGCCCTATCCCTAGCCCTAATCCTAACCCCAACTCTGAGCCAAATATAAAAAACAACCCTTAATCATAACAATAACCCTAAAACTAAATTCTAAATATAACCCTAATACTATAATCCCTAATTGTAATCCTAAACCCTAACCCTAATTTCATATCTAATCCCAACCATAACCAAAACTCTAAATCTAACCCTAACCATAAAACATAAACTCTAATATAACCCTAATCCTAACATTATTTTTCCTAACCCTAACCCTAACTCTAAACCTAACACTAACCTGAACACTAAATCTTCACCCTAATTAAATACCCAATCATAACCCTAAATTTTAACATGATCCTTTGAATTGGATACTACATAAAAATTTATGTTACAATCATTTCTTCCATTGTTGGCATTTTTACATTGGGATGCATATATTTTTAAAATCAACCAAATCTTTTAATGTCTTGCCAAAATTAATATTATTAATTGTAATATAAAACTTATAAACATGTATGTAAAATAAGAACATAAATAATAAATATATGGTAATAGTTTATTCAAAACACAAAGTGATGTGGACTACAAGGACTATAAGATATCTGCAAAAGAGATCTACATTGAAAATATTGTAGGGAAATTCAAGAAAATACAATTGGTAGATGCAAAGCCAAATAAATGTGAAATTGTGTACTATAATTATTTTAGAATATACACATAATGGATTTGTTGAAAAGGTTTTAGAAACTTTCAAAAAAATGCAATTGGTAGATCCAAAGAAAAATTCCACAACCTTCACCAAAATCCTTATTGGTTTCCTTAATATGGGAGATTTGGAACAAGGTGTAGACATCCATCAAAGCATAATATGAAGATGAATTTTTTCAAATGTTGTGGTTGTAGATGCCCTTTTAAAATTTATATAGAATGTGGAAGGATAGAAAAAGATTGTGAACTATTTGACAAAATGTCTCAAAGAATTGTAATCTCTCAATTTATTTTAGTGTCTATTTTGTTATACCCCATGTCCCAAATTGGGTATAACACAATAGACACTAAAACAAATTGATAGATTGTTATGAGGGTAGTGATGAGACTTTTCTAATTAGAGTGTATTCCATGAGATTACAATTATTTGAGGCATTGTGTCAAATAGTTCATGAGCTTTGTCTATCCTCCCACATTTTGTATAGATTTCAAAAGGGCATCTACAACCACAAGATTTGAGAAAATTCATCTTCATATTATTTTTTCCTTATGATTGGTTGACTCTTATACTAAATCTGAGTGTTGTTTGTGTTTTGACAAGAGTAGATTAATATTTTTTTAATTTTCTCTATCAAGATCAAAATTACATGCACATAGAATGAACCATAGTTTAGTTACAACACTTGGTCTCTTGAAAATAATCAGAGAATATCTGGGAGAGAAAGGAATGCACACAAAAATACAAAATAGGGGTAGTTGTGGCTTTGTTAGTTTTCTTTATAGTTTCTACTTGTTTCCTATAGGGATAAAATAATCACTATACAAATGAAAGATGGTTGATTATGTACGGAATATTGTTTTGTGTGTTTTGAAATGGAAGATATCTATGTTGGAAAACAAGGATAGACAACTGAGAGGGGGGTCAATTAGTTGTTACAAAATTGAAACTTATTTAACCTTATTAACCTTTAATCTCAGATCTGATAATTAATAGTGAAAGCATGAATCAACAACACATCAGAAACACACATAACACCAAGATTTTTGTGTACAAACCCTATTAGGGGAAATACCACGGTGGAGGTTAATCCGCAATTTATACCCTATTAAAATTATAAAAGAAATGAATAAGGAATGTACATACATTTAGGAACACTGCCTAGAGCTCACTGCTCAAAGGGAAGACTCACTGCCTTACATAAGACAATCAAATTAAATCCATTTGATGAGGTTGAACTGGGAAATTAGCTTCTTCAAAATCCTGATGACAGTTTCAGTTAGGCACATAAATACTTCTTCATACTTTGCTTAAAATTCTTCACACTCTTCTCTGCATTCGAATGATCTAATCTTTATTCACACATATATCACATACACTTCAAATACAGTCTCTCTAAATGAATAAACAATCACGCTTATATATCCACTTCATAAATTTACATTAACAACTCTGTCAGCCAAAAATAAATAATAGATGAATTCAAATTGTCGGCCAATTCATGAACAAATCTCAATGCACACCAACCTAAATTAGTCACAACATAATGAAGACCTAAATCAACATCCTTGAACATGCCAAGCATTCAAAAATTAATCCACAAGGATCTACAACACGCTACCACCATCATGTCAACCAAGAACATGAAAACTCGAACATGCAAAGGAAAAATCTTTGATCACGAGCACACTGATCAACATGGATGTACCACAATGATAGAGTATGAGATCAAGAAACATCAATGAACATATCAAGAGCATACACAACAATTGAATTCACCAGAATTACATTCTCTTCTTTCAGAAACACCAACTATAGCAACAAAATAGCTATAGGAACACAAAAACTCATAAATCACTCCAATCTTGATGCATACCTCTAAAAATTCAAGAGGATATACTAGATAGGCTCAACAACAAACCCTTTAATACATGACTTCAAAATACCAATGTACAAAAAATTCCACCACTCTGATCTCCACAAGTTCATAGACTATCTGCAACATATTTATTCTAATTTTATCAATATCCTCGACATATACAACCTTTAAGATATTAATGATAATAGTGTTGACATCAATGGAAATCACATATCATGAGAAACACAACCACAACATCCAACAATCTACATCTCTATGAAAATTGGTATATGCTAATAGTCAACTTATTATCTTATTTATAGCATCTCCTTAGCCTTTTATACTAAAAAATTAAAGGTAGAGGGTAGCATGATTCGTTGAATTGGATACTACATAAAAATTTATGTGTTATAGTCATTGCTTCCATTGTTTGAATTTTCACATTAGGATGCATATTTTTTACAATCAACACTCTTTTAATGTCTTGCCAAAATTAATATTATTAATAATTTCAAACTTTTATAAACATGTATGGAAAATAAGTACATAAATAAGAAATATATTGTAATAGTTTCTTCAACAAAGGATAAAAAAATCATGTGGACCGTACAAGGATTGTGGTGGGACTTAAAATTTACATGGATTGAGGCTAGGGTTTTGGGGTTTAAGGTGGGTGTTTTCTACCCATGGGTATTAATGAGGGAGATCAATGATAATCCTTCATCGTGGATCTCACACGATCAGATTAAAGGACCTTGAGGGTATTGTGAGATCTGCGAAGAGGCGACACATGGCCTGGTTCTTGAAGCGACAGGGATAGGTGGGACCCGCTGTCCAGTTGCAACCTCTTGTTTTCTTGGGTTGTGATTGGGAACGGTTCTCCCAGGGCGTTGATGTGTATTTTCAAACACTTATTGTCTCAATATGAGTCATTCAAATTTCCATGTTCAATCCGCATTAATGGTTCAATTTTTGTTGGGTTCCTGTTCATTCGCGTTGGGAGTTCTTGTTCTCTACAAGTTGTTCTCATTAATGGTGTGTATTTTTCAGTGGATCCTCGCCTGATTTTCCTGCGTGCGAACAATGTTCTCCTGATAAATGCAATGATGGGTTGTATGCCATGCCTTTGCAAGCCAAGAATAATTTGTGGTGGCTACATCAACCACTAAAATGCTCAAATTCTCGTGCTGCATTCGAGAAAATAATATTCTCGCACAAATTAACTCTATAAATGCTCATTGTGTTATATGGTATTATTATCACATTCCGATTTGTCTTGTTTATTAGGTGGTCATGTCTCTCCTGTATTTTGTGAAGTGTTCTTTGTAGTGGAAAATTTGGTTGTGCGTAAAAGTACCAAACTCGGGGTGAGAAATTTGTAGCCTAAAGGGCTACAACCTATCCTTAGCAAGATTGATGTTGTCCATGATGCTTATAAAGGGAAGGGGAGCTCCAAGTCCCCAATGGTGTTGTCTTCTGGTTCTGAAGGTGATGGGTCCAAAACTGACTCAGACTACCAATGTTACTTGGCGTCTATGACCGAGTTGTTGGGGGTCAATGAAGATCGCCTCGTAGTTGCCCCAATAACTGTGATGGCGTCGTGCCATGCTACCAGATAATGTTCTAAAGTGGATAAAAGGAAGCTAGTCTCACTTCTTATTGAAGCGAGGACCAGGAGCAGTCACCTCTACCGAGGCCGTGTGTCTTGCAAGTAGTTGCAGTTGCTGGGTGTGTTACTTTTGGGTGGTGTGTTGATGTGGACGTACGTGTGCCTGCCACACTCTTTTGTCTTTAGCTTCAGTTGGTTACAATGGTATAACTGTTTTGATTCCTTGAACTGATTATGATTTTTTCTAATGATGAGGAATGTGAATTTGAATTTCATTCTAAATGAAATTCAATTCTGGAATGAATAATGTAGCCTATTGTTTTGTTGCTCTCCTGTCCTATAAAGGAGATTTGACGGTTCATTGTTAAGGGTTGTTGTTTTTTTTGGGTTTGAAGGCTTAGATTAGGTACAGTTAGTGGTAATGTAGGATTTTGAAGGTATTATGTAGGAAATCATGCTGGGTTGGGAATAGTATGAAATAAGTATACTATGCTTTTGTAATTATTGATATCGAATGAAATATAAAAAAATTAAGACATTTTGCTCTCCTGTGTATGGGCCATGAATTATGAATTGATTTATCAAGGGTTTGTTCATTCAGTTTCAATGGTGTAGTTGAAAGTGTAATGTGTTCTCTTGCTTTAACTTAATGAGTTAATCAAATGCTTGAACACAAATTGCATGTTTATGGTTATATGCTCAAGATTCACTAAGGAGTATTGTTTTAATATACTGAAAAATCTCATGGTAGCAAAGAACTATGGTGATAAGTTCATTTTCATCTGAATTAGGTTTTATATGACTCCCACCCAATGGATGAGGCACTAGATAGTATTACTAAATTCCTTTCAGGTATAGGACCGTGACTCTAAGCATGGTGATTCAATACCTGAACATTTTAACAAATATCAACTGCTATCTCTTTTTGGGATATAGATCTTATGATAGTTTTAAGTCTCCTTGCTTTGGGATATCTGTTATTATTCTTTGGTTTTGCCACAACCAGGGTAATGACTGTCTATTAGTGTTAGTGGAGACTGCATCTATAAGAAGAAGTGTTCTTACCAATCATGAAACATTCTTATGAACACACTTGGGTTTACCCACCTTACTTTCACAGAGCCAAAAGTGTAGGAGATGTCAGTCTTTGACTGAATCTTGGTAGTTGGCCACTAGCCTTTGCAGTTCTTTATAATGGAGGTTGGCTACCTCTTAGAGAATTGAAAATCCTATGTGGGAAAAAACACCGACAAATTGTAAGATATACACAAAATGGATCTACATTCAAAATTCGGTAGGAAAATTCAAGCAAATACAATTGGTAGATACAAAACCAAAAAAATGTGAAATTGTGGACTATAATGATTGTAGAATATACGTAATGGATTTTTTTAAAAGGTCTTAGAAACTTTCAATCAAATGCAATTGGTAGATACATAGACGAATTTCACAACCTTCACCAAAATCCTTGTCGATTTCCTTAATATGGGAGATTTGGAATAGGGTATGGACATCCATCAAAGCATAATATGAAGATGAATTTTCTCAAATGTTGTGGTTGTAGACTCCATTTTCAAATCTATGTAAAATGTGGGAGGATAGACAAATTTTGTGAAATATTTGACAAAATATCTCAAAGAATTGTAATCTCATGGAATACACTCTAATTAGAAAAGTTGCATCACTACCCTCATAACTATCTCTCAATTTGTTTTAGTTTCTATTGTGTTACTCAATTTGAAATTTAATTGTGATACACTAAGTTCATTGTCAAATTGTCATTTATGTGTCAAGTTTGTCAAAATCCAAAATGATCAATTATTAATAAAATCATGGATAATGTAATATTGGGATGGGTGACCTCCTAGGAATGCCTAGTACTTCATTGCTTTGAAAATCATTTAGATGCAACGAGTGATAATTGGACCATTCATTATCATGAGAGATGGGTTCTTGTGAAACACTACTCATGAAACATGGGTCAATGAGTTTGACTTGTAAAACTACATAATTGAATCCTGATAACATTATCAAAATTTGACACAATGTGAAAAATACTTCCTACTTGTCAATAGATCATGTTGTCAAAATCTAGAATTTCAAATTATGAATTCTTTGTAGTTACTCAATAGATCATGTTGTCAAAATCTAGAATTTCAAATTATGAATTCTTTGTAATTACTCAATAGATCATGTTGTCAATTGAACCTGTTGGAATTTTTTTACTGCAACCCACACCAATTTCCTAGAAGCTCCTATGAACTCACCACATTCAATAATAAAAGACTAGGAACAGTATGGCCAACTTAACGAGAATAGCAATAAGGCTAATTCTCCTACACTTTGGACTCTGTAAAATCTAGGAGGGTATTCCCTAACATGTGCTCTTAACATAAAACATTTAAACAATTCATTTGCACATAGGTAAGCAACAAATAGATCCCCAATTAATGTTAAAGGATGAAATCCTTCAAGAAATTGGCTATTTATTAAAAAAGATTCATGTCCATTTAACAGAGAATCGCAAACTTCACATAAAGTAAAATGACAGGAAATGTTTGAGTAAAATATCCTGATGCCATAACACAAAACATATGAGAATAAAATGTAATGAGAATTCTAGTGCCATATCCCAACGCATGGAGTCAAAAGAGAAAACTGAACTACAAGGTAAATTTCATTTTGAACACTTATGATCTACTATGAATTGCATTACAACACATATATCTATACCTGAGTTTATTTCTCCTTTATAAATCCTATTTGTTATATTTCATGAATTTACTTGTTAACTGAAGCATTTAACTGATCCTTTGAACTAGAGCTATAGTTAAACATAATTCACAGTAAAGAACAAATGAAAATCAATGAAAATCATCTTTGATCAATATTTCATTAATAATACATGTAACATAACACAATAAGAGAGAAAATAAACTCCAAATATTCATGAGTTTGATACAAACATGTTGAAGAACCCCATGATTAACAAAGTTCTCCAATCTGACTCGAAACATTTTAAAACCTGGAATTACAATTCATACTCTATATTACTAGAATCTTGTTTCTCATATTTTGGATATTTCAACTGACCACTCTCTCAGCCTAGAATTCCCTTTTATAAAACAAGGGAGCCAACAAGCTTCAGGTCGGAGAGTACACATGTTCAATTGTAATTGGAGCACTAACTTTTGATTCGGTTAGAATTCTATTATGTGAGTGGAAAGCATGAGACAAAGATCATCATTAGTTGATAAGGAGGAAAGAAAACATCGCTCCAAAGGCCACTGCCCATACATCGAAGGCATGCTTAGCCATTATAGTATTAACACCACCTCAGCACCCTGTACTTGGAGTCAAAATGAGAATGCAATTGTAGAATATAATATCTAAGGCCAGACCTATATTATACATGACCAAGTTGCAATTCTCGACTATAATACTCATAATTCCAGTTCATCAATGAACACCTATTTCCATAATTCAATTTTTTCCTCGGAATGCCAATGGAAAGCCACAACTTGATCAACCTTGTTTCGATAGGGAGCATACTTTACCATTATCGATGTGGCCTTTTTATCAAAGTTCTCTAAGAAGCTTATAACAAAAGACAACTTTTCCAATGTATTCTCTAGCATGCAGATGTTAGGATTTTTACATATCTCATGTGTTTGAGACATCATTATATTGTTCATTTGATCCTTCCAAACCTGCAGGGGTTTGAGTTCATCCTAACTATGTAAAATATGAGGCAATGGGGACAGGTCCTTTCCATCATACACATCTTTTAGCAATTTAATCTTGGATTCCATTGGGGCGGAAAATCCCTGAATCTTCTGCTCAACAATTCTCTTGACCAATTGATATTTTGCAATAATAGTAGGATATTTATCCCTATGTTGTTTGCCCCTACTGCCATGAATTTCAACTTCTCCATTCTAAGGGTCCATTTGTTTAGTAATGGAATGGCCAATTCTTTATCCCTTGGAAACATTTTTAGTGCTTGTAACATTAGGACATAATTTGCATGAACACTGTTTAGCTTACTCTGGACCCTTTTGTTTAAATATTTCAAAACAGTGTCCACTATCACTGCATTGCTTCTCCCTACTGCATCCCAGATTTTTTTTACCATCTCCTTATATTCTTCAACCTGATGAATCAATTTCTCCCTAGAAATTCCCCCTCTAGGGCTAGTTACCCTCTCAATAGCTATAGGCACTTGTCCCATATTATATGGAACAATAGCCAAAGACTATGCTTGTGCAGGAGGTTGAGACTACTCTACTGGTGGGTCGGGAATAGTGTGGCTAGAACTGGCTTGGTTTTGAGATCTCATGGTATCCATTTGTTGCCTCAATAAAGCCAATTCAATTTCTAACTCTGCTACCTATTTTTGACTCTTATTATATTCAATAATAATGTCATTATATTGGCCTCTCAGAGTATCCTGGTTCTTGGTCAAATACTCTACAGTTGCTCTAGTGAATTTGGCAACATTCATGACCATATCAGCATCTTCCAATGTTGGGGTGTCACCAACTCTCCTCACAACCAAGTGACCACTGAAGTTAGAAGGTTCTACAACAATTGGCTTTTTAGAGCTAGTGGATAGGGATGATATTGCCAATGCATCCCATTCCTCACTAAAGGGTGATCCCTTGAGTGCCAATGTAGCCTCCTCTTCAGTAGCAAGAAGTGGCTTATTAGCCCTTCTTATTGTGTCAAACACCACAACATCAATGATATCCCATTTAGGGAGTAGCAATACTCCACTTTTTGGTACCAATTCTCAGCCTTGCTCTAGTGATATTGCTTTGAATTTGTCTCTCATTCGTTCCCTGACCTTAGCTTGAATTACCTTCTCTGGGAGCTCTGGATGTAGACTTCTCACATGTGCCACCTTCTCAGCATATAATGCAGAATGTGCTCTCCACACAAAATATTTAAAAGCACCGGTTTGAATAAAAGATTAATCCATCATGAAATCGCTACAGGATTCTATTCTCAAGTCATCATTGCTTGTCATTCCTTTGATTTCATATTTTCCTAACCTCAAAGAAGTTGTACTTGAACCTATTGCAATGTCAACTGAGTCCAATGGCATCTTAGGATGCATTTCATTCGGAGTGACAATAATTTCATCATCCTCATCACCATCACAATCAACAATCTTTACTCTTTCAACCCTCTACCTTTTTGGTGATGGTGGGCAAGCCTGTTCTAAAAAACTTGGAGGAGAATCCAAATCAACAACATTTGGTACTGACTGCCTTAAAGAAGATGGTTCAATATTTTTAGTAACATCTTCATCCCTACTTCCCTTTCTTCTAGAAAAAACCCTTATCATCTTTTGGGGCTGATAAGTAGGCCTCTCCTCTTCCTTTACCTTAGGGTACTCCTCGATGGTTTGTGATTTTCCCCTTTCTTCCACAACCCTTTCATCTTTCAAAACCCCAACCAAGCTCTCAAAATTATCAATAGCATACATTTCCCTCTTAAACTCATCTTTAGCATTACATATGGGATTGAAACCAGGTATTGTCTCCTGCTTACTTTTTAACATTTTAGAGTAGGCAATGTATAGTGTCTTTCTCTCATCATGTAATTCATAATCAAAAATATTCTTGATGTCCTCAGGAAAGTAGAAGTTGTGGACAAAAGCTCGTGTCTAATGTTTTGCCTTCATTTGAGAGATAAAACCCTCAGGATCATGATTCCTGGGGCACATAGTCCTTAGCCTATAAGGCCCAAGTAATTTATGCAACTCCTTTCATCCTCCCTTTTCCATAACAAAATTGGCAAATGTTGTATATTCAGGGAAGAAAGCACCTTTCTTTTGTTCAACTGGCAAGTGTAGTTCCTGAGTGCCCCTGACTACCTCATGATTTCCAAAAATCCAATTCTAAGGGGTACCTCCCTTGGCAAAACCATTGGATTGACATTAGTGCCAAAAACTCTGAAAACTGTGGTATTATGATAGGTGATAATGTCTCCCCAATTGTGCATTATGCTCAATTCAGGCCTTCTCTCCATCGGCCTCAAGAAGTCATGAATTTCTTTTGGGATCCTTGGGGGGTCACAAACCAGACCCTCCCTTAATTTAGATCCAAAGAAATTATGAAAAGTTACATAATCAAACTTATGATCATGCATGTCAAGAATCCTAGTCCAATATTGGACAGGCATTTTAGTGTTTCCTTCCTTCTTCTTTAATTCCATATCTTTTTCAAACACAGCTTGAACCCTATACAGAAAAATGTGGATTAACAAGGAATACCATCTGAATCCAACCCAATTCTTCCCCTCCTTTAGGGCTACCAGACCCATGTGCATCTTCTCTACCAAATAAGTGGCAAAATCATATATTACATTAAAACCTAGGTGCTGGAGATTTACTGCCATATACATAATATCGGTAGGCAAGATTTTCTTTAAAATGACTCCCAAAACTTGACATAAAGCAAAAACAGTCTTCTTGAAATAACTGGAGAAATAGTCCACGAGAAATGGTTTAGGGTCATTCTTGCCAATTACTACCTTCTTTTGATTTTTTCCTCTTCCTGAGACTGTCAAATGAGGTATTAAAAAGGATGTTCTGAACAAACCCCTAGTATTTCTATATTCTTGTCTAAAAACCTCCAAGTCGATAGGAACCATATCTTACTCCATTTGTGCTCTGCAATTTCTTCTTTGGTTATCTTAATTATCTGCACACCAACATGTGTTTTGACAATTCAGGCCATAGGGTCATATCTAGCAACAATGTCCTTTAAAAGATCTACATCCAGCTTGGTATCGAGTGAAGCAAGTTGTGGTTATGATTTCTCAATTTCACTGCCCTGGATATTTTGCGATTGAAATTGTAAGTAGCACGTACGCCATTTCTGGTAAATTCAAAATATTTTATGGTTGCTTGCTTGGAAATTCTTCCTCAATGTAGAGATACAACACGAAAATAGTAATTCACAAATTTTAGTATTTAATAATGTAGGCAGAGTCAAACTCGACCATTACTATTCACTTGCACGAGATAAAATGACTATACCAATTTATTTTAAATACAAGTCATTGATCAACGTTGGCCAGGAGAACGACTAAGATTTAGTCAAAATAGTTTGAAAATGCCACTTACTCCCTCCAGTCACCAGACAGACAAGATATTCACCTATTGGGTACCACATCAGCATGGAAATGGGCCCCACCTTTTTTATCAGCGCACAACAACATGTCACCAAATCGCACCCTCACAATATTATTTAAACTGCAGTTTTAATTGTGCAAGGTTAGTGAGGAAAGACCATGATGCGTCAGTATGGAAACAGCTATCGGCATAAGCCTTAATCATCGCTCAGCTAGAAAAAATGGTGCCCACCATCAAATGTGACAAATGGAAGCATCTCGCACCATATTTGTGATGTTAGCAGAAACCTTGCGAGGTCTACGAGCATCGGTCAAGATTGAAATCACTTCATTTGACGACCGTGCAATCTGCACATGCAAAAAGGTTATTTCACCTGAATTTATTATTTCTTAAGTCTAGGTCAGTCTGTGCCCCATGCTTTAAGAAAAAATTTGAGCCATCATTTTTCCTTGTCCTAGGCAATGTCCCCTTCTCCCTTATAATAGTTGTTTCATTTTGGAGGGGGTGTTTTTAATGACTGTCGATCTTCCTACGATTGATCCTGACTGCTCCCCACAATCTCGCGATGACATCACCACTGGTTGTTTGGTGATTGCGATATCACAGGCAAGCACCACGTGTCCCAAGCTGGCGATGCCAAAAAAAGATTAATAAAGTGTTTTATATTTGTGTCAGACTTAAATATGTTATAAAGTGGGTTACTAAAACAACTATGAGATGCATGTGCTCAAGATCAACGATGATGTTATAATCTTGGTAAAAATTTACTCGATGGATATGTTTGGTGCTGCTGACTACTATGTTTTTAATGACCGTTGATCTTCCTATGATTGATCCTGACTGCTCCCTGCAATCTTGTGATGACATCACTACTGGTTGTTTGGTGATTGCAATATCACAGGCGAGCACTATGTGTCCCAAGTCGCCGATGCCGAAAAGGGATTAATAAAGCATTTAATATTTGTGTCGAACTTAAATATGTTATAAAGTGGGTTACTAAAAGAGTTGCGAGCTGCACGTGCTTGAGATTGACGGTGATGTTATAATCTTGGTAAAAAGTTGCTCGACGGTTATGTTTGGTGCTGCTAACTACTGTATTTTTAATGACCGTCGATCTTCCTACAATTGATCTTGATCGCTCCCCATGATCTCACGATGATATCACTGCTGGTTGTTTAGTGATTGCGATATCATGGGCGAGCACCACGTGTCCCAAGCTGCCGATGCTGAAAAAGGATTAATGAAGCGTTTAATATTTGTGTCGGACTTAAATATGTTATAAAGTGGGTTACTAAAATAGCTGAGAGATGCACGTGCTCAAGATTGATGGTGATGTTATAATCTTGGTAAAAAGTTTTGTGATGGTTATGTTTGGTGCTGCTGACTGTTGTGAGTGAACACAATCACCGATGCTAGGAATTAATGGTTGCCCACCATCACATGATCCAAAGATGCAGGATTTTTAGTGATCACAATATCACAGGCGTGCGCCACATGTATTCCTTTGGTGCTTCCTTCTGTGGTGGGCCCTCGATGTTGACATGGATATTTCATCAGCCCTTTTGAAGATGGTCATTTGATGATCTGACAAAAATAAAAGATAGACGGTTGAAATTTAAATTCACATCAAATGCGATTAGAGTCATTGGCACAGCATGCAACTAAGCTTTAATGGAAGATGAGACATCTACTGGCTCAATTCAATTGACATAAAGTATCTGCTCTTTTTCTATTCTCATCACAAAAGCATTCGAGTATTTTCCAAGTAGTTTAGAGCCAAAGATAAAGTTTTTCGAGCGATCACTATGAAGTTTGGTTCTCTACAAGACACGAAATCTTGTGAGTTATTTTATAAACTACTGGATTACTTTGACTATGTCTTTGCAAAGGGTTCTATTGTGTTGGTCAAGGGGTTTTGTTAATTATTATCGTAGGGTTACTAGTTCATTTGAATTATTGGAATTGCAAAGTTGTGTTGTATTTTTGTGTTTTGGGTACCCCTAGTTTCCTTGAGGATTTGATTTTTTAAAAGAAGCCCTAGTTGTTTAAGGTGGCACCACAGAAGCAACACTCTAGCCATGTTGATTATTTGAAGAGGAATTTGTATGATGACTTCCTGGATCAACTCCCATTTTCAACAAATGATAGGAAGAGTGGTTTGGTTTTAATGAATGGAAAGACCCTAGGCAAAGCTCTAGTATGCAAAAATTATAACATTGCGGATGTTAGGATTCCTATAACTGGTCTTGTAATGTTTAGGCTGTGGTATGGACAACGAAACTTAGCTCAACCCTTATCCAATGCCTAGAGATATGACATGGGAAAACTAACAGTGCCAAATTTGTTCCCTGCTGTTGACTTGCTCAGAGTAGTGGCAGCATGGTATGATCCTATGACAAGATTCATAAGGGATAATGATGGTGGAATTTTGCTAACAATAAATGTAGATGAGATTTGATAGATTTTTGATTTGACTAAGTATAGCCCTTTCTTAGTCCAAATAGATATTGAGGAGATGAAGGAGGAGTAAAAAAGGTTAAAGCCTCTTTTTAGATTGAGGTTGCTTCCTCCTCACCTGGCCAGGGTGGGAAGTTCAACAATTCTTAGTAGGCCAAATGACCAGGAGCCTTTCAGGCTGAGTTGGTTTGCTAGTCACTTCCTGGTAACATTTTATTCATTGTGTCAGATTTTAGGGTTCAACCCTAATACTGTGATGCCAATTACGTACATGTTTATGGGAGCCCAGATTCAGCATCCCAACTTCTTTGTGGTATATGACTTTGCATCATTCATGTCAGAGAAGATGCATGAGTGTTTGATGAAGCTACATGTGGGGGATACTAGCACTCCTTTTTTCTAGTACTCCTTGTTGATGCATATGTTCCTGTACAAGAATGTTGTTTTCTTCTCAAAAAAAAATGGAGTTGAGGTAGGAGGTGAATGGAGAAAGGTTACCAATACAGGTGTGGAGTGCAGATTTGTCTTACAACGGGGGAGGTGCCAGCTTTGTGTAGTTTGATAACTGATTTTCCTCCAGACTCAGAGCTCGATTGGTGGTAAATGTGCTAAGATTCCCTAAACATTTGCATGACTTCCTCCGACCGAAGGTGAGGAAGCCTAAGTTAAAAGTGTGTCACAATTGGGGTGATATCATCTTGTACCCTATAAGCACTATCTTGAGGGTGTATGGTTTCCAGGGAACCCCTCATATCTATATCCTCCCCTTTAATGTACCATGAAGGATGGGATTTTCCAAAGTTATGTGGCAAATAGGTTGTATTCATGAGGACAACCTAACAAGGAAAGCAAAAGGGACTTTCTTCCCTGACTACACTGTTGTTTCTGATTTTGTCTGTTCTAAGGGAGGATGGGTCCACTTCGAAAGGTATTTTGATGACTTCAATGTGAGGAATGGTCCTAGGAGACAACATGACCCCGAGGGATTCTTTGCATTGTTCAGACAATGAATTAAAGGTGGAAAATTTACACATGAATTCAACTTTCTCAAGGACCTAATCAGAAATGAGTTTGATTTGAATAGGCAGGAGTTGAATAAAGAAAAATGGATTGCATATGAAAAGCTGGTCGCTATAATACATAAAATGGATCCAAAATATGATCCATTAATGGAGTTCACTCCATTTCACAAGAGAATAGACTTCTTAATGGCTAATTTCAAAAATATCATGGGAACCTTGATGACCAAGAGGGTCAGTTTGGACTTAGATTTTGGTATAGAAAGACCGGATGTGAGCCATGAAGAAACAAGGCCAACTTATCAACCACCAGTTGATAGGTCTCTATACAAGAGAAAGAGGAATGTGAGCAGTGATGAGGATGAAGGGAATAAGAAGGGAAAACAAGTCATGCAAACATCATCATAGCTAGGTCCAAGGATCAGAGCACCCAGAGGGATAAGGATTGTGGATCTAGATTCACCACCAAGAGGTGATCCTACAGTGTTACCATCAGAGCCAAGCCCCAAGAGGCAGAGAGTTGAGGAAACACAAAAAAATCTGACGAATGAGATAATTGTGACTGGTCAAGACATGTAGGTTGGTATCCCTTCCCCTCCTAGATCAACACAATTGGTGCTTTCTAACATGGATGTAAAGGGGAAATGTGTACAAGATGCTAGGATGGATGCCTACAAGGCATTCTTGGATGATGATGCATTTGTAAAGAGTCTTCTATTCTTGCAACTAGTTTGGAGGATGAAACTAGAAGAGTACTAGAACAAATTCAAGAGTAGGAAAGAATCGAGACTTGATAGGTCTAAGCAGGAGAATGATGATGAGGTCAAGGCTGAATTAATGGAAGAATTCAAAGGCATCACTCCTAAGGAGGGAAGAAGGCTTGTGACTTAGGCTAGCATCTTACTTTTGCCTGAATGAGACATAGCTTATGTGGTTGCATTTAATTCTATCTTACAGTCCAATCACCCTATACAAAATAGTGAAGAAGAGGTTAAGGCAGCTCTGGAGAACTCTACCTTAAGTGAGGAGTATGAAACTCTGGCCATATGGGCATTGGCACCCTAGGGTAGAAATCTAGATGTAACTAATATTAGCCCACGCCTAAGGGGATGGCTAATCATCAAGAGAGATTTTGAAACTTCAACAACAAAAGCTACAAGCCTGACAGTAAATGTGGCCAAATTGGCCCAAAAGACATTTGAGAGGGAAGAGGCTGAATAGAAGAGGCTAATGGAGAAATATAATATGATAATTGCAAAATATAGTAGGATGCAACAAAGGAATGTTGAGCTGCAATCTGAAGTAGATAGGTTGAAATATGGGCAGGTGGGAGAATCCTCCAATACTCCTGGTATCAGAGCATTAAATTTTATTGCAGGATCGGTCCCCCCATACTACTCCAATTGTTTTAACTCCGGGTCCCCCCATACTACTCCAATTGTTTTAACTCCGGGTCCCCCCATCCAGGCACCTACTCTCAGTCCTACACTAGGGCTAGTTAAAGAAGAATTTGAATATTCTGTGGATCCCACCAAGAAGCAAATGTTGAATAGGATCACAGAATTGTAGGCTACCTTAAAGGCAAGTGAGGATGATGTAATTTCCAAACAAAGTGAGGTGGTTGACACAGTTTTGAGGCATCTTAATGAAAAGGTTCATGGTAAATTACCATCTATACATTCTTTGTATTCTTTATTCTTGGATGGAATAAAAAATATCAATAGGGATTGGGAAATAGTTTTGCCTTTGGTTGAGAAATGTATCCCTAGGGTCAATTATCTAGATATTATGTACAAAGCTTCTAGGTTTAATGCATAAAATAGGCCCCAGTCATTGAAGCCTACTCAAATCTTTGTAAAATCATTGAACAGATTCCAGGCCCTATCGGATGATTTGAGTAGAAGAATTAGGGAGTTGATAAAGAGCTTTGATGACTGGAATGATACATATTTTCCAGACATTATTGATGCACAAGGAAATGTTAAGACATTGTAATAGTGGAAGGATGGGGAAAATGAAGTTATCAATGCACAAATCAAATCGATTTGTGATTATTCAAACTATGATTTTATGGTAAATAGTATGGATAAGATAATTAACACCAATACATTCTTAGAGATTTTTGAAAGGGAATCCAATCAGGTTGCAGTGAAGTACACACCTTACAATACTAGGGTGAATGAGGTGAAGTTTGGCTAGCCAACAAATGAAGAGTATCAAAGATGGGTGGACAAGTACTTAACCGAAGAGGAGTAAAACAGTGTCTTTTACCATATGATGGATGAAGGAATGCGGGATGATGATGCAAAAAATTCTGGAGACAACCACAAGAAATGATTTAACAATGGACAGGGCATGTGAACAGAATGAGAAGATGTTCAAAATGGAGATAGCCATAAGGAATGCACTGGAGGATGCTGATACACACAAACGGCCAAATTACTGAGATTATCTTTCAAACATCTATTTATGGATTAATAGAGCATAATTTATAGTTTTCTATTGTTGTTAAGCAAAAGACATTTCTCAAAGGATGCGCCATTTCACAATTTTGATATATTTATATCTGTTTCATAATGTAAAATAGATATAGGTGGATAGGAGAAAGATACAGTAGATAGTTTGCAATGAAAATTTCCTTTAAAAGACTCAAATGCATGTATGAATTTTGATGAAGTTAATGAAGATGTTTGAACTTCTGGCTTAATCTTGGTATTAGCTATTTGTGGAATTATACAGTTATCTGGTTGTCTCCATTTTGATTCTTTTCTATTGTTTAAATTGATATATCAAGCATATATATATTCAGTTTACCGATACACATTTTTTGTATTTGTGTGATGTGATTATTTATTTCTTTCAAGTAAAGATTAAAACCTTCTAGTCAATCACAGTAACTGAAGAGTATTAATTGGATCAATAAGAAGAATCACATAACTAGGATTGTCATTTTATCTCAAGTAGAGTTTTTCATTCATTTACTTGCACATTTATACAAGTTATAAACTACATCTGTGTGCCAAACACTTTGAATTATTGCCATCATAGATTAAACTATTATAGAACTTCATTAGACTACATACACCCAACAAGGCAGTGGTCCCATGCTTTCATCTTTTGGTTTATCGATTTTATTTTATTCAAATATAGTTAAAATTAAAAACATCATAAATTAATTATGTAACCACATAAGTCAAATATAATTCTATCAAGAAATTAATATCAAATAGATAATAAAATCACATAATTCATATATTTCAATGTCATTGATATTCTTATTCATCCAACTCTTTGTCTGTATCATCCAATCCAGATTCAACATTGTAAGGATTGTTCATATCATCATCATTGTCATTGATATCAGTTTCGATAATGTCATCATCCACACAAATATCATCTTCATCAACATTAACTCCTACATCATCATGATCTAGTTCCTCCTCTTTGACATCTTTGTCAAGAATATCATCAACTAACTATTGATCTTGAACATCATCTACATCATCTTCTATTTCTTTAGTATCTTCTTCTTCCACCACATTATACTTTACCAACCTTCCTCTTGGATCATGTCTAACAACATATGAACAACTTGATTTACGTGGAACCTCTGAGTAAAATACTTGCTCACATTGTCTTGGAAGAACATAGGGTTCATTTCCAGCTCGCTCAAAATACCTTGTATTAACCATGGTAAATCCATTATCATGTTCAATAATAGTTCTCTCAGGATCATTTTCATTCAATTGTAGCCTGTACCATTGGACGACAAATAGAACTAATTTGAAGGACTTAAAGTCACACTCAAGTATATCATCCAGAATCCCATAGTATTGATTTTCTGAGACTTCTGGATGTATGTCGCTTCTAGATGAAACATTAGTCACTTGGAAGACTGCAGTTATCCCAGAATCACAAGTTTTCTTCGTGTCATCCAAATTTTTGATTCGAAATTTATGACCATTGCACCACATAGCCTTGTGGTGTTTCACCTGCAATATGTCAAACATGTAAAACTTATTGCAATATCGTCAGTTGATAAACATATTTATTCTTTTTCGAATGTATGCAAAGAAAAAAATCTCAACATATATATACATCAATATAATTGAAAATAATTAAATAATATGGGTGATTAAGATATTTATACATACCTGTTTATCTCTTAAACCATATGCCAAATCAATTTCCCTTGGTGTAACATTGGAATCTCCATTACAATGAGCTTCTTTAACCAATGAAGCCACACCTTCCCATGTTAATGCACGACTAGAGTGTTGACATCGTTCAATCCATACCATCATCCAATCAAGATATTGTTTGCGACGTACAAGTGTAGTGCATCCCACTCTCGACCAACTGTATCAAAGAAAAATGAAATTCACAAATGACATATAACTAGTTAATTACCACAATATATGAGCTTAATTTATAATTGATGAATATTGATGATTAATAATTAAATAATTACAAATTTACATAAAAACCAAATGTAAAATGTATTCTAATTAATCTCCATGACCATCTTATACTTACCTATCACTATCCTCAATCTACCTTTCCCCATCAGGTACTCCTCTTCAAATTTGTTAATGGAGTTGGGATCCCAAATGCGATCTACATGGATCTTTGCTGAAAACTTAGGAAGATATTCAATAATGTACACCATGGACTGGTATACCATGTATCCCTCCACCATAGAACCCTTGGGATGTCCTATTTGTCTAACCAAAGACTTCAAAAATTTCAAGTGCCTCTCAACCATCCACATTGACCTTGTGTGTATAGGTCCACATAATTCAATCTCCTCAACCTGGTGTATGAGGTAGTGTTCTTGTGAATTAAAAAATGTCAAAGGTATACACTTTTGCATTTCACACATTAGATGAGGAATTTTTCTCTTCCAATAATTTATATCTTCTTTATGGATTTCTTTAGATGACAGCCATCTACAAGTGTTTCAAGCAACAAATATATTAACGAGATTTAACAAAAATATACAACAAATTGAACAAATATCACTACTTACCTCATGTATTTTCCAAGATCATATATAACTTTCTTGACATTGTTGTCGAAGTTGTCTGGGAGAGATAGAGGTAGAACGTATTGCAACAATTATAAAATGATCTTTTCATTAATATTTTTCCAAAAGTAACATAATACACTGAAAAGTACATGCAGTATACAAATATATATATAATATACCAGAATAATTACCTTAATGATGGTATTCCAATCATGTGTTTTCATCCCTGACCCAAATTCACCTTTCTTTGTTATGATATTGTTTATGTTCCCAGCAAATCCTGTGGGAAATCAAATTTTTCGTATGACTTGTTTTCTAGCATTGCTTTGCTACTCCATTAATAACCAAGGAAGGGCACTTATATTAATTTGGTCTCCATCGCTATTTAATTGAATGGCATTTTTCATCGCATGACTGGCTTCCTGAATGTCACTACAATTTTTGACAATTTTTTCTTTGTCATGCCTTCCATCTAATATTTTCCATAGCGTTTATGTCATATTCTTTCTGTTATGCATTGTATCAAATAAATACACAATTTTTAGCTGCTCATAGTAGGGCAACCTACTAAATTGTCTGGGATAACTTTTTAGTCCCTGTGGAAGCCAACCATTAATGCCTTGATGACCTTCATGAAGCATATAAGTTAAACAAATTAACAACGACAATCATTGTCAATTACATCATGAGTAAACACAACACAATATAAAAATATAAATTCAAAAAATATCATAAATGATAGATATACAATTTGATCTGTTGTATAACCTTGATGATTAATTCTATTATATTCCAGCTTCCATAGGCGAGGTGTCATTCTTCTTGGTTTTGATGTAGTCTCTTCTTTCCCATTGAAAATATGTTTTTCAGTAGTTCGATACTTATGATTTATGTGGAGGAAGTGCCTATACTCATCAAACACCTGCTTTCCTAGACTTATTGAATGATGAGATTTCATCTTTGGACCACAAATTGGACATGCAAATTTTCCCTTTGTTTGAACACTTGCGAATCATATATAATTGGATTACATATGTCAATTTTTATAATTATATATAATGAATAGATTATTTTAAAAAAATGCATGATATCTACTTCATAAAATTAAATATCATTAAAGTCATGCTATCGAATGTTATAACATACCAAAAAAATGTGTTAGCCCTAGGGCATCATGAATTGTCCATACAAGCATTGCATGGAATTCAAATTGTATTTGTCCTATTGGTGTAGATACGTCATACATAGTCACGACATTCCATAACTTTAGTAACTCGTTGATAAGAGGCTCAATATATACATTCATATCTTTAACTTGGTACTTACCTAGTTGAATGAACATAAACATTACATAATTATTATAACCATTTTACTGCAATATATATAAATTCATGTACATGACTATTAAATGAAAAAATATATAAGCCATTATGCAACAAATAAGACAGATGAGATGCTACTACGTTAAAGACAATTGATATAAACAAATACCTGGAACAATCATTGCCAACATTATGTGCTCCCTCTTTATTGACATCCATGGAGGAATTTTATTGTTGATAACAAAAACAGGCCACACCCAGTAAATAGATCTTAGCTCTCCAAATGGATTGACACCATCCTTTGCCAATGAAAGCATGAGATTACGAGGTTCTTCTTTAAAGTGTGGCCATTTTTCCTCCATGTCCCTAAATGCAGAACCATCGGCAGGAATTCAAAAATCTCATCTCCACTTCTATTTCGTGCATGGTAATCCATAAATTATGCTAAGATTTCGCACCTAAATAATTGTTGCATATGTGGAATAATGGGAATATAACGAAGAACCTTGTGAGGCACCTTTTTTGTTAGTTGATCTATTTGATATCTACTGATATGACATTCCGGGCATTCTCTTGCAAATTCATGTTGTTTATGATATATAATATGATCATTGGGACATGCATCTATTGCTTGATACTCCATTCCAATATTTTTCATAATGCTAGATAAATCTCGATATGAGCGAGGTAAAATATTTGATAGTGGTAACAAAAATTCACAAATCAATATACAACAAAAAATAATCTCTTAATATAAAGAGTATTAATGGTACATACTTCATTCTTTATTTACTAGTGATGAACTAACAACAATTAAAATAGATGAAAAAAGATGAAATATATGACATACCTTAACATCCGTGAGATTTCTATGTTGGATAAACCATTCATAACCTTCAAGTTCACTAGCAAAAATACAACAAAGAGAAGAGTTGTTTGGGAGCCTTCATAAAGGGGCTAGTATGCCTTCTCAAGTACAGGTAAATCATGAACATCATCAAATTCATCTCGATCAACATGATCAGATGTGCCACTACATGTGTCGTGGATCAATGTATTTGTACCATCATCTTCAATTGTTTTTTTTGGCGCATGATAATCTTCTTCCATAGGATCATTAACTTCATCTTTGATATTCACAGCTCCATGTACCTTCGCTTGCAAAACCACCTTCTTCGAGCCATGATAATCCATATCATGTGCCCTAGGGAGCCCCACCTTTATAATAATGATTGATACAAATAAACCATGATCATGATCAAGTGATTTTTTATATATATATCAAATGTTAAAACAATATAAACATTTAAAAATTCAACCAATATAAACACATATAATAAAAAACTTACCAATGGATGATAACCATGCCCCCCTTCAACGTGACCATGTTGCCTACAATGTTTCTCAACTATTGTGATTAAAAGTCTTCTCATCTTTAAGCCCTTGCAATTATTTCAAGGAAAATAACATTTCCCATCACCCTTTCTTTTTAATCTAGCCCACAATCTATCAAGTGACTCTTCATTATTTTCTGGACTAATATTATCAGACAAGGATTTTCTTTACCAAGCTTGAATATTTAGATCTTCAAAAAATATCAAAATCACACTCCAATAATTTTTAATCATACACAGGAAACAAAATATAATAATTATGATATTTTACACCAAAAAAATTCAGCATGGAACCACCCCTGCAAAAGAGAAGATAGTATGAAGTTAATGACCCCAAAAAACACTTTCAAATGCTAATTCCAGAGATTATTAAATTCTGATTTTACTATGATTTCCAACTGTTAGACTCCTAAAATCAGAATATTGAACTTGCACAACAAAATATGGAAATGAAATTCTCAAAATGCAGCTAATAGGCCTCAACAATTAAGGCCTACTCAAGACTTTGTGAAGTCACTGCAAGGTTTCCAGGCCTTACCTGATGATTTCAGTAGGAGGATTAAAGAGTTGGTAAAGAGTTTTGATGACTGGAGTGACACATCTTTACCAGATATTGTAGATGCCCAAGGAAATGTTAGGTCATTGCATTAATGGAAGGATAGGGTAGATGAAATCATCAATGCACAAATCAAATTGATTTGTGATGACTCAGATTATGACATGCTGATGAGTAGTATGGATAAAATCATTAACACTAACACATTTTTGGAATCTTTTGAAAGGGAGGCGAATCAAGTAGTAGTAATGTATACACTTTACAATGCCAAGATAAATGAGGTGGTAAATTTTAATTGGGAAATGGATGAGGAATATCAAGGATGGGTAGAAAAGTACTTAACTGAACAAGAATAGGACAAAATCTACAACCGACAGTTAATAGCTCAACGATTATGGTTGTAACAAATGTTGGCTATGTCTTGGTGGTAGTTTTGGTGCAAGTTTTCAAATTTTTGAAAATGCAACAGTTATTCTCCAATGGACGGGATGAGAAAGAAGATTCTCTAGAGACTCGACTGTTGTAACCAATTTTTGAAATGTCATAAGGCGGTCCAAGTGACCAGTGACATGTGTATTTTTGGTCCGATGCTTGTTGCTCCTTCATTTTCCATATAAGAAGGATTTCAGGACTAGAAATACGGGTTAGCAAGTTAGATATCTTGAGGTCAAGTCTAAGTGAAGTTGTAGAGTGAACTTGTAAAGAGCCTAATATTATAGTGATGATACTATTCTTAGGTTTGGTGTCATTCTATTGTAGGTTTTAGTTTCATGGGTACTTAATTTTCAAAACAGTACTAGCATCTAAATGAAAGTTACTCATTTCAAGGTCATGTATCTCCATTGTATGAATATATTATTATCTTGAATAAAATGATCAGGGGTTATTCTATTCATCTCACTATTATGGTGTGTGTAATTCACATTTTTGCTTTAATTCAAGGAATTAATTAAAATGCTTGAGTGAGGTTATAGGTGACTATGTTCATATAAGGATTTGATAAGTAGTATTGGGTTAGAATATAGATTGATGGTATTGTAAGGCTGTATTATCTGAGATTTTATATGCTATGTGTCTAGAAGATAAACTTGGTTACAATAAAAAAAAAACCAACACCTTTGATATTATCTAGCTATGGCTCCCAAATCTATTGAAAATTGATCATTAGGTTTAAAATTGAAACCTTGCAAATATAATCTTTGTCCAAATCCATCAAGAATTTTCCATCAGTTATAAACCATTTCCCTTATAAAGAATTTATGAAGTCAAGTCTAAAATCTAGAAATGAAATTCTAAAAATGCACAAGACTAAAAATGAAATATGATGAGATGTTGCTTTAAAATATGATTTTCAAACCTGGAAGTACAAATCTGACTTCACAAATGAATTCTGGAAAAAGAAAATGACTAACCTCAACCTGGCGATATCTTCTTGAGTTTCTTCTAATTTTCCCCAAGAAAATCGTCGAGAAAAACACTGTCGCAATAGATAGTCTAGCTCATTTTTATTTATTCATGCCCAATTTAACTTTGCAAGTCCGTCGAAATTTTGGTGAAAGATCTTCGTCGAAACGTACATGAAAAAAATAGTTCATCGAAATTCCGAAGAATGTCGGGGATAAAAATTTTAAAAAATGAAAATTCGCATAAGTGCCCGATGAGACATCTGATTATATAGCTTTCGTCAAAAGGTTTTGTCAGATTTTGCAATCAAATGAGTTAGTGGCTTTGAACTGGTATAGAACTCTTCCAGCTAGCACAATTTCTACTTAGGATCATTTCGAAACCTCGTTCTATGAGCGCTTTTCAAATGCTGGTGATAGGTCATCGCTATATCATCGGCTGGCCAACATAAAGTGAGCTCCTCATGAGGCTCTAGCTGATTTCAATGCTCAGTTTCATTCAACTTGGTAGAGAGTCCCCATTGGTAGTCAGCTACCTCCTGATTTGGTGTTCATGTTCTACTTGATATAGATTAATGCCGATATTTCCATGATGCTAAAGGCTCTTCTCTACCTGATTCTTATGCTTTGGTTGTCACTGCGGAGAATAACCCGATTGCTGCTGGAAAGTTGGCACCAAGACCTGTCTTGCCATTGTTCCTGGAATTCAACTCCATGGAGGTTGAAGAAGCTTTGACTAGTGCTCCTGCAACTCCTCCCTAGTCTATGTAAGTGTACCCAGGAATGGCTCCAAGTGTAGCTCCTATGCCTAACCCCCTTACGGCTGAGATGAGTGAGATGAGAGAGAAAATGCGAACTATGCCAATTGAATTGACAACTTTGAAGCGATAGTAATATAGCTATCAGAAGTCGGCTTACCAAAATTATCAAGGTAGAAAAGCTCCTTACCAATCAAATCAGTGGCAAGATAGGTCGCGCGACAATGCTCAAGCTCAACCGAATAACCAAGTTGTTCTAGTGACCTTGCCGATGCAAGCTGTCCATCCTAGTTTAAATAAAGAGATTGTTGAGGGAAAAAATAACTTAGCCGAAGACACTAATTCATGGTGTTTTCCTTGTAATGATGCACACATGCCCTTAAATTTTCCATGAGGAAATTTGCAATAGAAGTTAGTCGAGCAACATAGCCAAAGTAGTGTGTCTGATCCCGAAAACCAGACTTATGCCTCTCAACAAATGGATAATGCAGTTCTCGCTTCTCAAATGCAAGGAATGTCCATAGAGCAGGAATCATACATAGTTCCAGACCAAACACTCTTTTCATGGATGGAAGGAGAAGAATCAACATTTCCAAATGACATTCCTGTGACTCAAGTGACCCGAGGGCAATTCGACTACAACACACATTCAAAGCGTAGACTCACCAGAGAATTCACATCTGTTCCAACCAATGCCCCATCTTAGTCGATGCCCAGTCCATTGGCAAGCCCATCATCAGTCCCACAACAGTCTAAGGTGGTCATTCCTAGCTCTTTGAACCCACCTCCTCCAAAGGCAAAGGCTCCTACAATCACTCCGACTGTTGCCATACAACCGGATGCACTAGTTACGAGGCCTACACTAGCTGTGAGACCTAAGGAGCAAATGATTGTGAATCATCAGTCACAATCATAGTTCAATGTGGTGGAACAAATGAAGAAGTCTTCTGCCAATGTTTCTTTCTAATGCTTATCATTGGCGACAAGCTATTGCATAATTGTATGATCGACTCTGGTGCTAGCACCACTGTCATGCCTAAGAAAGTAGTTGATGCTTTAGGATTAAAATATGAGGCTCTTAACAAGGGAGTCATGCAACTAGATCGAAATCGGGTTGATACCGTCGGGGTAATCAATATATTACCTATGAAATTATTTGCATGCCCTAATATCACTATGAATCAAGATATCGTATTCATTGATGTCCCTCCTCTATTCGGGATATGTTTGTCTTCAGAGTTCATGGAAAATGTTGGAGGATATCTAGCATTAGACTGGTCACACTTGATTTTGAGAACCAAACATGGAGCTAAAATGAAACTATTGTTAGAAACTTTGCATTCTGAACATGTTTCTGATGAGGCCCTACTCAACTTTGAAGCGAAACATACTTTTATTATCCAGGAAGAGAGGTTCAATGCTGAATTTATGGAGGAAGAAGAGGAAACTAGCTCCTGGATGGAAAATGAAGAAGCTTTGTTGAATGAGTTTATTGATAGAGACCCTTTTGGAAATTAACATGCAATTTGACTTGGAACCTATGTCATACATAAGGAAGGACAAATTATGCCCAGAGTTACTAAGGAATCCAAAGCCGAAACATCCTCGGAGTTTTGGACTTTGCAACTTGATGGAGCAAGGTGCAAAATAGGAGTTGTGGCAGGAATATGTTTGACATCTCCATCTGAGGAAAAGAACTTGAGGTCTTATCACTTCTAGTTTGCATGATCGAACGAAAAATTAGAATATGATGGTCTTGTCTATGGTTTGAGCCTTGCACAACATATGACCGTGAAGCAAGTAAGAGTGTTCGGAGATTCAAAATTGGTGGTCAACCAAATCTAGGGGATTTTGGCTGCAAAGAATGTCTAGATGCGGTCATACCAGCATAGGGTCTAGGATATTATTGAAAGCTTTGAGGATTTTAATATTCAAGCTATATCAAGGGAGAAGAAATCCGAAGCTGACCAGATGGCCACTGTTGAAGTTCAATTTGAGCCAGCCTCCAAGTTATTAAAAAATAAACATGTAGTAAGAGTGATTGTACGATCTGTTGTCCTTAACAATGATCAAGATTGGAAAGTGTTTGATAGTTACACTCATAGTGCGTCATCTCTCCAATCATCTAGAGAATTCGCTGACCAAATGTAACCAAAGATCACCAAAGCTTATGGAGATCAAGTGATCTAGTTGAAATCCAACAAGCTTCCCCAAGGCCTAGTCACTCTGGAGAGTCTTTTTTATTCCAATGATGCAAGGAAAGATAAAAGGAAATTGGTAGCTAACAAAATTGACTATGCCAACTTGCATATTGGAGAGGAAAAAAAGGTTAATGTCGGTAAAAAAATATCTCAGGAGAATAAAGACAGGCTGAAACACTTTTGCGAGGAATATCCAAGCATAGTAGCCTAATCATATGATGATCTTAAGGGATATGATCCCAGGATTATCCGATATACAATTGTGCTTTCCAAAGGAGTGAAACCGGTTTGCCAGAGGCAGGAACCCATGAACCCAAAAATTGAATCACTCATGTCACAAGAGTTGAACAAACTAATTGCATCCCGAATATTATTCCCAATCAAGAATAGCACTTAGGTGTCTAACCTGGTACCGTCTAGAAGAAGAATGGCGGCATACAACTGTGTGTAGACTTTCGAGACTTAAATAGGGCATTCTTGAAGGATCATTACCCCCTGCCTTCTATGGAGGTAATTCGACAAACCGTAGCTAGTTCTAAAAAATTTTCTATGCTAGATGGCTTTTTGGGCTGCAATCAGATTTGTGTGAAGGAAGAAGACCAACACAAACCAACATTCACCACCAAGTGGGGAACATATGCCTATGCTAAGATTCCCTTCAGACTCTCAAATGCGGAGCCACCTTTCAAAGAGCTATGAATATTGCTTTTAAAGATTTAATACATAAGATTTTACTTATCTATCTGGACGACTTGATAGTATTTTCCTAATCCGTCGATGATCACTTTGATCATTTAGAGCTTGTCTTCCAGAAGTGCTAGGAATTCAGGATTTCTCTAAACCTAAAGAAATGTGTGTTCGGAGTTCCCTAGGGGAAGCTATTGGGATATGTTGTCTCAAAGGAGAGCATCACCATCTATCCAGAAAGAGTTGATGCGATCTAGGATCTTCCTCTACCCATAAACAAGAAAGGAGTGCAATCCTTTTTGGGTAAGGTAAATTTCATCAGTCGATTCATTACAGACTTCACAGGAATCGTTTGGCCGATTACCCTGATTCTCAAAAAGGATCAGCCTTTCAAGTGGATGGTGGAAGCCAGGAAGGCTTTTGAGCTTATAAAAGAAGTTATTTATTTTGCCCCTATATTGATCAACCTGAACCTATCAAAAGAATTTATCATGTATTTTTTTGGTGGTGGCAACAATATTGCCACCATGCTTATGCAAAAGGAAAGTGAAGATAAAAGGGAATCTCATGTTTCTTTCTACTCATGCACCTTAAAGGAGTACGAGGTAAGATACAATTTTGTAGAAAATCAAGCATTTTCCATTGTGAAAGGGCTTAAGAAGTTCCGACATATGATATCATACAATAAGGTGATTTTTCATGTATCACATCCTAGTGTGCGGGAATATATTATGGAAGGAGAGATCACCGAGAAAAGAGCTAATTGGATTACCAAGATTTTGGAATATGATATTGAGATCAGGCCTCTCAAGACTATCAAGGGAAAAAGACTATGTGAGTACCTCGTCGAAAACAATAAACTAGTGGCAGAGTTTGAAGGCTCAGAGCCTGTGTTTCTAAATGAAGAAAGCTCTGAGGGTGATTGGCTAAAAGATAGGATAAACTTCATGCAAATAGGAAGGTATCCGATCAATCTCCCTTCTTTTAAAAGACGGTTTTATTGTTTGCAAAATAGCAGTTATGTTCTCTTAGAAGGAATACTTCTCAAAAGAAATTTTAATGGCATCCTACTAAGGTGTGTGAATGAAGAACATGCCAAAAGAGTATTAGATCAATACCAGAACGGTCTAGGTAGAGGGAATTTTTTTGCAAGAACTACAACAATTAAAATTATATGCGCTGGTTACTTTTGGCCAACACTATTCAATGATGCATTTTCATTAATAAAGTCTTGCAATGAATGCCAATTTTATGTTAGAAAAAGGAAGGATGTTGTGATGCCACTAAGACCCATAGTAGTAGAGGAACCTTTTTCTCAATGGGTTCTAGACTTCATTGGTATGATTAACCCTTTTTCATCAGCTGGACACAGGTGGATATTTACATCAACTGACTACTTCACCAGGTGGGTAGAGGCTATGCCATTAAAAAATGCAATAGAAATAGAAATTGTTAATTTTCTTGAGCTGGTTGCCAAATTTGGCCCACCTAAAACAATTATTTCGAATAATTCTAAGAATTTTCTCGACTCTAAGATGAGCCAATTTGCATTGAGATATGGGGTTTTCTTGAAAAACTCTTCTAATTATTACCCTAAGGGGAATGGCCGCACGTAATCCACAAATAAAAACTTCATCAGGTTAATCGAGAAGATAGGCTCGAAACACCATAGAGAATGGCATAAGAACCACCAAAAAATGCTATCGGCAGACCGTATCATGGCCAAGAAAATATTAAAGACATCTCCTTATGAGATGGTGTACAGAAAATAGATGTTTCTGCCTATTGCCATGGAAATCCTAGCTCTCTAGCTTCTCAAATCTCTAGAAATTAAACAGAACAGAGAAATGGAGGTATGGTTTTTCGAGTTACTCGAGGTATAGGTGAAAGAAAAGCATGCTCTCAAGGCCATGAAAAATAAACAAAAGGTGGTAAGAAGGTGGTTTGATAAAAGGACGTTCAACCAAGAGATAAAATGTGGGAACTTGGTGCTCAAGTTCAACAAGCGTGGGGCAAAGCCCGACCAACACAAAAAGTTTGATAGCCTCTGGGAGGGACCTTTCAATTTTTTTCAATGCAAACTATTTAACTCTTTTGACGTAGAAGATAAGGAAGTTAACACTTTGAGTATTCTAGTTAATGGGATATATCTTAAGAAGTTTAATTAGTTATGCCCGTTCAGTGGGTTTGTGAATTGTAAATATGTAATTATTTTCCAGCTTTAAGTTTTGGGTTTTCTCAATGCCTTTTGAAAAACAACAACAATATTGCAAAAAATTATGACACATTATAAATGAGCCAAGATATAAAAAAATGAGTATTATATTATTGCCAAAACATTTACATTACATATGATAGAGGCCAGTGGCCTTGTATCAAATATATATACACATCTGCTAAAGGGCGAAAGGCTAGAAAAAAAGGAAAAAGGAAAAGTTGGGGCTATTTTTCTTCTCAGTTATCAAGCATCAGAGGGTCCAACAACAACAACATCCAATGGAAAAGGGTAAGGAAACACCATCCTTTTGAATTCCTCATACCACTACATGTTCTAAAAGGGTTCAATGTGATGAATCCACATGAGGAAGTAGCAGTCGACATGAACCTTGGAGTGATGTTCTTCATGTGTTTCAAGCTCAAAGCCGAATAGGAATGGCCTGGTTGGAATGGGTCCTCCATGCAGTAGCAGACGATGCAGGTTGGGAATAGAAGGGACCCCATGATCTAATATGATGGCCTGCACTACTTGCTCCAGACCTCCAAGGTAACGCCGAGGGAACACCTGCTTGATCAGCTTCAAAATTTTGCGTTTAGAGATGCTGATGTCTAAGAGCGAAGCGATGAAGTGGGAGAAGATGCTAGTGTTTACCCTATATTGGTCCTCGTATTCCATGCAATCTTTTATGATGACCCATTTGATCACCTTCACATATAACAGGTCGTTTATATATGTCATTCACTGAAGGCGCCTACACCTAGTCTTCCCTAAGAATGCAACCCGGGTCTTTTTGCAGACTAATCTAATCAGCGTCTCCATTATTGCTTGCTACTCTAAATTGAAGAATGAAAATGCTTAGATTGAATAGGGACTACTAATAGAAATGTTGAAGTTAATTGTGATTAGCAAGGTTGCTAAGGGCCCTATTTATAAATTGATCGGGGTCCGCCCGACGATGCAAGCTATGATTGTGTCAGAAGAAAATGGTGCTATCAAGCCTTGATATTCAATGTCGCGGCATGTGAACTGATGTGAATGATGAGGTATAGTAGTAACTTGCTTCTTTCAAGCTGTCAAATTAAAAGAAAATAGGCCAGGTGTCTGCATAAAAAGCTGTCATCCCGAAAGAATCAAGGAAAATATTTTGGTAAAGTCATTGGGTGATGTACCCGAGTACAATCAAGAAGTTAGTAAATGCAAAGGAGCTTGCAAAATATATGGCGAGGCTATCTTGGTCCGTTGTTCAAGAAAAATTAAGGTGCCACCTCATGCGAAGTCGTGTCTCTTAAATAGGAAGATTAATTTGGTAGGTTGGTGATCTCTTCACACACATGAAAAAGCTGGTGATGCATGTAGCAACTAGATGTGAAAGGCTGGCACGTACACTTGCTAAGCCATTTTTCATGGAAACCAAAAATAAGGTTAGACATGTGAAAAAAATTTATTGTAATAATTTATCAAAAGATAAAAAATGAAAAAGTCATTTGCAAAGAAAGAAAGAGTATTTCAGAAGCTAAGTCATTTGTAAAGTTTGTGAAGCATATTGCGAATACAAAGAAATGGCTGAAATTGTAGGAAGTTCAACATAGGTGGTGGTTCCTAAGAGCATTAATGAGTGAAGATTGATGGTGCCCTATGTGGATATCTATAGACAAGAGTCTTACGCTACTCTAGGCATCCCAACAAAGCCATCCTGACCCTTTACCAGTTAAGCAGACCAGAAGGCACTTGGCACGGTTTCTCCAAGAAACCAAGATCTAGTATCGAAGGATTGGGATAATGTTTCAGATCCTGAGTTATCTCAGAATCCCAAGAGCCTTAATGAAGCTGTGTGTGAGAAGATGAATAAATTATCAGACCCTTTCTTCAAATGTCTATGGAATTGTGGGCTTCCCTAGTACATGGTCCCTCTGGTGCATTATTGCCCATAAATTATGGTAGCTTGCATGGAAAACTTTGACCCTTGGATTGGAGTAATAAATGGCCCTAACTTGAGGGTAGTCATCAGCCCCCAAGCCCTTTAGGATATGCTATGCATCTCATTCCCCTTGACGCAAAATGTTGAAGATTTTGACATGAAAAAGATGCAGGACTGCTGAAGAACTTTTCGAACGGCACAACAGTTTTACCACATTGAGACTGCTCAGTCGATTGATGTCTCAGCACCTCCCAAATTCCCAATTGCTTTGGGCGCTTTAAAATTGGGGTCTTCTTCAGTTTTTTCTATGTTGGCTCTGGTTTGTGGGATGGATACAAATAAGGGAGTTTTCGAATTTCAAATGAGTCTCAGCTTTACACTAAGGAAGAACAACGTGCCTCTGCTAATGGACTTCATGAAGGTTCTAGCTGATGCGATGATACAGTAGCCGCAGGACTTCCAAGTCGGTTCTAGATTCAGGTATTCTTCTTTCCTTGTATACTTGATCTTGCATCAAAATCCAGACTATTTCCAACAATTTATGTCTCTGGCTATTTTCTATGAGAGTGGTGCAAGGAAGCTAGTTTCGACATGGACTCTCATCCTATCAAAAACTTTCTTTTATTATTTGTTTACGGATTCGTTCTTAGCTCTAACTTTTTGGCCTTTGGATGGGTCTAGGATCAACATGTCTGTGTGATTGAAGCTCAGGCATAATTCATGGTTAAAGGGCATCTTGTCGCCTTGCGATTGGTTCTTTGGCACAAACTTCACTATGCTCCACATGCGAGGTTTTACCCGGGAACCCTTTTCGGCTCCCACAATTTTTTTTGACAGAGTGCTAACCTTGGAGGTGCTACGACAACAATGTAATATTGAGCATGACTACTAGTGAGGAAGGAATTTAACTTCCTATTTGGTGTTGTCGTTCATGTTTGGTTCTGTATCGCTGGTTAAGAAAAGGACTTCAAAGGCTAACACATCAAAGATTTTGTACTCAAAGTTGGGTCATCTTAGGCTAGTGGTTATCAATGACACCTGGAAATATAACTCTGAAAATAATCTATCAAAGATTGACATAAAAATTCTGCATGAGCCCTGACCCTTTTGGGATCCTCGAAGAAATGTCGAAGAGGGGAATTTAAAATTTAATGTAGGACTTGAATATTTTCCTACCAAAGAGGGGCGACCGCCATGGTTTAAATTTTACCACATTGTCGGGAGGCCCAACCCAAATCAAAAGATGAGCCCATACCTATGTAGCCAATTGAATAAGCTCAGATGGAAGTCTGAAATAATTCAAGCCTTTTGGATATACCAATAGGAGATAAAGACAACAAATGGGATTTATCAAGAGGTGGACATAGATGACAAATTTTATGATCTCTAGGGTCACAAACATCAAGATAGCGAGAACTCTCTAAACCCTTAACTTTCAAAGAAATATTATGAGAAGGGAAGAGCTGCCATGGAGCTTGGAGAAGAGGTAACCCAGAACGCCCCTATTGCAGGAAAAGATCCAATGCATGGGGAAGATGTCAGTGGACAACTTTCCCAGTAGGAGCATTCGCTAGACACACAAACGTCAGAGCCTTCTAGCTCGTCTAAATTGACTAGCAAGAGGCCAAGGAGTACAAGTCGTAAGACGAAGGTTATTGTGAACCTTGAAGATTCTCCAAAGGATAAGCGACTGTGAACGAGAGAGTCTATAGAAGAGGAGGACTAGAAACAAGAAGAAGCGGTTGTATCATTTGCAGCTCTTCAGGAGCCTTAGGTATTATTCCTTCCCTCTTCTCTCTTTATTATGTCTCTAGTGTCCTCTTCGTCTGCCCTAAATTTTTGCTTTGCCCTAGATTTTTCATCTGCACCAGCTTTGTCTATTGCTGGATATCCCGAGCAGTCCAGTCCTTTCCCTCTTGGTTTTCCATTTTCATCCTCTGCTTTTCATTCCTTACTCAAAATGCAATACAACGCCAGTCCTGAGCTTATGAGCTAGTAGTTTTCATCCCTGAGGCTCGAACTATCATTCGGTGCTTTCCCTGCCTTTTACCCTATCATGTTTTCATCATCTCCAAGTGGCCAGTACATCCCACCTTTTTCCTGAACCATTATCACAAGGCTTAGGAAATTCACTGATGTGCTCAACACACTATCTTTCCCACTAGTAGTCCCTCAAGAATTTCCTTTTGTTGGTGGGTTGGGTATCTCTTCTCAGGAATATTCTCGTAGGTGGAGGAAAATAAGAGCACCCGATCTAGCCAAATTCAAAAGAGGAGACAAAAGGATGAAGGCAAGCAGGAAAAACCCCTCTTACAAACTATTTTCAATGAGAGTCAAAATTCGTTGATGTTTGCAAAGATCACTCCCAACGTGATTAAGCCAGTAGGAGAAATTTTGTTGAGTGACTACTCTATCAATGCCATTGGGTTGGACTTGTAGCAAGCTCGTCCATGGGATAAGGTTGAGTTGATGGAGGAAACTCAGAAGATAGTGACCAACGATTACCTCAAGCTCAATTTCCAAGCAAGGAAAAGAGAGGAGCAAATATTAGAGCTAAAGGGAAAGGTTGATATCTGGTTAAGTAGTTATAAAGCCTTGGAAAATGAGATAAATCGCTTGCAAAAGGAGAGGATCGCTTTTAAAAGAAAAATCAAAGAGCTTCAGGTTATGGGCATGAAGATTGTTCTGGTCCTACAAAATGAGGTTGAGCAGAGCTGAGCGAATGAAGAAAAACTTCATGCTGACATACTACAGTTGAATGAAGGTATGAAGCAACTCTGATAGAGCACAAGTGATGAATTAAACAAGATGAATGCCGCTTTAGAGTCAGAAATTGAGAAGAGAAAGCAGGCCGAATTGGCCTTGGAAGAGAAGGAGAAATAAATTTCCACTCTAAGAAGCCAGGTGTCTACATTGGATGGGAGCGTATCGGAGCTAAAGGAAAACCTAAGTAGTAGAATAGTGGAGTTGGATCTTTTGAGAGCCCAACCTCCTGAACCACATATGAGCTCATTAGAAATTTCCAAGGAGACATACACATCATACTGGGATAAAGTCAAGGCATTTTTCCTTACTCTGCAGCCCACCCTGAATTTTATGGTGCAGGCAACCAGCCTATGCGCAACAGTCAGTGAAACAATCCAATAGGTGTAGGAGATGACTTCCGACAAAGTTCTGGAGGCCAATTTTTTGTTGAGCAACTTGTATACGGATTCCGATGAGGTTCTAAGTGGCATAGGTATAGAGAACCGGACAACAAAAACCATGGGCGTGAACATTCTCATTTCCATGCATGAGGTCATCCAACATGTAGCAGAGTGCAGCACCAGATTGAACAAAATTTTCTTGCTTAACTTAGAGAGGCCTCCCTTTTCCCTTCATTGTAGATCAGGCAATAGCAGGTGTCGAGCATATTATTGCAAAGATTGAGGAGAAGAAGCAAAACCTTTCTATTTTCCAAGATTTTGATCAGTCTCCAACTGCCCAACATATTGAGGGCATCGTGCATTAGCTGGCGCAACTCTTTTTACAGCTTGAATTGGATGCGAAGATATCTAGTGGATTTCCTTTCAAGGCAATCATCGATCTCAAGTTGGCGCATGAAAATATGGGAGCCCTCTCCGCACGATCAAACAAAGTCTAAACAGATTTGCAAGATGCCCTCTCTAAAATGTGAGCGATAATGGAGTGTTGATCTGGGGTTCTTCATTCTATAGGTGAAATTTCCCTGTGAATCACCAAACTGTTGACATGATTTCGCGAACTGCTAGTTGGGTGATCCCACAATACTGGTTTACAATTTTTGGGAAAACTGGACACTAAACTGATTTTTTTAATCTAAATCTTCACTTTCGGGCTCCTATAGCAACGAAACCGTGAGGAGTTTGAAGATAATGAAAACTAGTGATTTGTGACATTTTGTCTATAGATTCTAAATATATATTTTTCAAAATTTTTGGAATCAAATTGCACTTCTTTTTCTATCTCCTTCAAAAACTGGCTTTTAAAAAAAACCAACATTTTTAAGGAGTGACGTTCACCGTATACAACATAAATTTTTTTGTATGAAGGATAAAATTCTAATTTTTTTGAATTTATGTTTTTAACTATGATATCTAGCACTTTAATTTGGTTTCATAGTTTTTTATTATTTTATTTTTCCTTAATCAAGTTTCGAAGTCATACTAATTACAATTGAAACATAGGGAGACTATATACAACATAGTTTTTTTTGTATGTATCAAAATTCAACTTTTTTTTTTTTTTAATGGATCAAGGACATCAATACCCAGCCTGAACATAGTTTTTACAAATTTATTTTGATAATCTGCTATTTTTCCACATGTGTAGAATAGAGAGCTTGATTTTTAGTAAAAAACCTATGTTTAATAAAACTAAAAAAATGCTGAATAATAAAACCAAAACATATTAAAATTATATTTATTGGATATCTCATTACAAGGACTACCATGATCATTTGAAATAAATTTTAAATGAATTCCTTTGATCCCCCAAAAGGTAAATCAAAAGTATTTTTTTATCAACATTTTGATAGGTGTAAAGGAGACTTCATTGTAGGTATGGTTTAAAACTAGTGGGATTCTATCCAAGGGGGTTTGATCTAAGGTGGTTTGATCAAACCCTCTTCAATTGAAATCCTTAAAATGGAAATGTTTAAGGCTTAAATCATTATGTTTTATAAAAACATGTGATTTCAGCAAAAATCAAAATCTCTCAAAAATTGTAAACCAGCTTTGTGGGATCACCCAGCTTTCACGGTTATCTTTCCTTCGTGGCTTTGCCTTACCATTTATCACTCTTAACTTCTTAGAACTTTCCATGTGGCCGCCAAATGAGGATTCTTGATGTCTTGTATCACTTTTCTTTTGCCCAGTTCCATGTGCAAGACGCATGGCTTTCTCTGGTCATTTTCCAAGATGGCCCCACTTTGCAGTTATCTTCGCTTGGTGTCACCCACATGGCTTCCTCTTGGAGATTCTCACTGGGACACCCCTCATTCTTTTTCTAGGCTCCGTTTTGTAGACTTGTGGCATATTTTTGTGCGCCAATTTTTTTGGAGTTGCTACCTACGCCAATTTTTCTCGCTTGCCACCGCATTTTATTATTCAGTGCCACATGTTCATTTTTGCTGCTGCATGGCCTTATATTCTCTACGACAGCTTTAATGGTGCATTGTTGAGTGATCTTTCAAATCAGTGGCAGCTCGAGAAGATCTGAGGAGTCGATGTTTGATCAAGGCGTCTTTATCTATGATTTTTCAGGCGGTGGGCAAGCCTATATAAATGACCCTGCTTGTCTTTTATTAGGTTTTTTTAGATACATATAAAAGCTTCCCAAGCACTGGGAATAGCCTCTTTAATTTTTTTATTGAACTTGGAGTTCGCAGATTGTGCCAATCAATTCAGCCTTTTTTCTTTTCATGCATTTGATAAGACGGTTAGACTGTGCTATTATTTTCTTATGATATTTGAATGCTTGTTCTTCATCTTTCATAAGATTTTATAGCTTAATAGATATAGATCATGTTTCTTGACTCCTCTGTGTTGGCCAAAGTTATGCTAAATTATGCTATGTAGTTTAAAGTTTTTCTTATGTTTTAAAGTGCTTTTGAGAAAATTTATCTAATAAACAACATTTAATGGTTCGAGCCTTTGCATCCAACACTATGCTCAGGTAAATTCATGCATGATTTGGTGCATCGCCTTTAGCTTAGATTTACATTTTCAATTATCTTCCTAAACCTTTTACCTCCTCCCACTAAAATGAAGAGCTGGCTTCCGTAACACCCGAAGGTCACTTAGCTAGCACACTATGTCCCCCAATAGCTATGTTTCCCATGAGACTGCTGCTACCTATAAAATATTGTGTCAATAAGTTATGTGTTTAGTATTTGTGGGATAACATTTAGTTGGATTTAAAGGCTACAAAATTTTGTTTCTTTATCAATCACAATGGAAAATTATGTTACTACAACAAAAGAAAGCAAGGAGATGATTTTTCTGTATTTTTTTCTTAGAGGAATTGGGCAAGAAGGAGGGTGATAACTATTTATTTATGAATAGCAAGAGTTCCATTGATCTTACTAATAATTATGGTTTTCATTCAAAGATTAAAAACATACAACCGAGATATCATTTCATATGTTTAGTATTGTAGGATGGATAGTTGAAGTTAGAGAAAATTCATAAAAGAATCCAACAAATATGTTTACAAAGGTGGTAATATGGGATAATTTTATTTCCTCTTTAACTTCCATTGGTAGTCAAGATTAAAGTAATGGAAATAAAATTAGCTATGTCCAGGGGTGGCAATTCCAGTGCAAAATACATGGGAAATGGTGCTTTGAATCAATATCCAAGTAGAAGATGTTTTGATGTGGAGATTGACTAGTCTCCAAGTGGGAGATTATTGGTATGTGTAGCCTCATCATGCTCCAAGTTAATATTATGGTCAATTTTCTTGGCATATTTTCTCCCTAAATTAATTAATGAGGGAGTGTCAGGGGCATATTGAAACACCAATATTCATGCAATGTGAATTTTATTTCACACATCAAGTCACATGTAAATCAATACATCAAAGAGAAGGTTTTTTTTAAGGTAAACATAGCAACATGTGAGGAAAATCATAGTGCATTTTGAATTTGCATAATACAACATATTGTTGCAGGTTAATTTTGTAGCATAGAAAATTGTACTCCCTTGTAGGTGGTAGTACAATTTCATGCTTAGTTTGGACCTATTTTAGTGACCCTTGCATTCATGCATTTTCAACATATCCTGAATAAGCCCTAATTCCCTTTATTATGTATTCTAAGACCTATTTTGATCATTTTTTGACAAATTGCAAGCATTGAATAAATGCTAACAATTATTATTTTTCTCCCAAAACTTAATGTCTTGTAAATTTGGGCCACAAACTGTACACCCATGGGTGTATTGGTTCCCCTTCTTAGCCAGGACCCAAATTTTAATGTGTTGTTGGAAACATTTTAACATTCAAAATTTAAATTTCAAATGTTGACTTTTAGGATTTATGTTTTGGGAAATTAGAGAAATACCTATAAATACCTAGCCTTTTCATCATTTCAAAACTAGAACACATGAAGAAGAAATAAGAGAAGAAAATAGAAGCAAGAAATCATTCCACCACATTTGAATTTGCAATTTTTCAAGATTATTTGTAAGATTTTGATCAAGTCTTATGCCATGTTTGAAGATTCATGCCTATAAGATGGGAAATTTCTACTAGCCCAGATTCTAGTGACAACCACATCACTATACAAGCTATAAATCCAATCTAAACAAGAGAAAACAATCAAATATGAAGGAAAACACATTGAAATTAGAAACACTCCCCTATTTGAAGTTGAATAAATTCTCTTGTCTCTCCTAAATTAGTCTTTGCAAATATGTCCTCAGATCAAAGTAAACATGTTCAAATACCTGCAAATAATAAGCATGCAAGTCAAAGATAAGTGGTTGTTCAATCAAAAATGGAGGAGGAAGACTTCTTTTATAGACAACCATTTGATCAAATGGTCAAGATTGAGCTTCTAGAAAGATTCCAAGATCAATGAATGAGAAGACATGCAACACAGAGGAGTGGAGGTTACAAAATGAATAGTCAAGATTAGGAAGAGACTAGAGATGATCAACAACTGAGATTCAAAAACAAGATAGTGGAGGAAGAAAATCGAGAAATAAATAATATTTATTTCATGAGAAAGGAATCTTTAGACAAGTGGAGCATAAATAATTTTTAAATTATTTATTTGGAAGAGGGAGAACATGAGAATTTAATTAAAATGATTTCTGAAATCAGTTTAATTAAATGGGAAGAAATGAAAATGAGACATTAAATAATTAATTTGATTTAATTATTTAATGGGGGAAAAGGGATGACACTAGGTAATTAAATAATTTTGACAAGTATTTAATTATAAAAGAATGGAAAAGGTCAATAAATTGAAAAATAATTATTATTATCATCGGACTATAGATGAATGATGAAAGACAAATAATTAAATAAAAATAATTTATTTAATTATTGAAGAAAGGGGTGTTAGCAATGCAATTGAATTTAATTAATTGATCATAGTAGAAATAAATGTTAAGAAGTGAATTATTTCAATAATTAAAATGATTTAATTATGTGAAGAAGAAGACCGCTCAAAAAATGCCGCTCGTACACCAAGACATTTTTTAGTGTCTACATTTTCCCCCTCTTTGAAACAATGCAGTTCGTCACGTTGTGTAAAATAAATTCAATCAAAATATTCCCTAGTGAAAGCAAGGTAGACATATGCCCCCTCGAGAGAATTTTGTAAATTTTCAAAAAAGTTCAGAAAAATTGGAAAATTGTCACGATAAGTTAATTTGACAGCCAGGAGTTCAATGGTACAGATGAAAAATGATTTTTGAGTTCATTAAGGGGGTCAAATTTAGGTTCTAAGTGGTCCAAAAGTGCGCCCAATATACATGCCCAGTGCAAACCCTAATTGTTAGGCTATAAATAGGAGGTTGATTAGAAAAATGTCATTTGTACATTCCAAATTTAGAAATCTTAGGGGTTCTTGGTGAGAAAATCTATGGAGATGTCACCAGTTCTAGATGCTACAAATAGAGGCTACTATATTTACTTGTTTTAATGTCTTGAGGGAGTGCAAGCCAAAGCTTAGGGTAGCAGTGGAGATGGTGGTGGAGGAGGGAGAGCAACATGCAGAGATAATAGCTCTAGAGGTGGTACACTAGGAGATTGAGGAGATGGAGGTTGAGGGGTATGTAGAGGAGAGGCGAGAGGAGAATGAAGAGGAGAGGTGAGAGGAGCATGCAGAGGATCTAGCGATGGGCGAGGTAGAGAGAGTCCTCTGAGAGAGGATTTTTTTGGGAGTGTATATCAAGAAGGGGTTGGAGGAGGTCAGGGTCAGATCAGGTGAGGGTACAACAAAGTAGAGGATAGCCACCCTATAGGCTTGGGTATAGGCCCTAGAGGAAGATTTGAGGACACTGATGGCAGAGTGAGATAGCTTGAAGGCTGAGAGAGACACCCTCTAGACATAGTGGGACCTAGAAGTGATTAGCCGACAATAGACTAACCAGAGGATCCTAGAGTTTATAGTGACATGCAATGGGTTGGTGGTTGATGTTGTACGAGAGTAAGCCAGGGCTAGCAGGGGGATGCAGTACTAAAGAGATCTATATGAGAGGAGGGAGCCAACATTTTCACATATTTTAGGTGGCTCTCAGAGGAGACCACAAAGTGGCAAGACATCAACTTCCAGATGATCCAATCCATATGATAGGCCATCCACATGAGTGCATAGGTTACTAGGTTCACCTCGATCGGAGGAAGGGTAGGCATCAAATATAAGGGATTGGGTAGGCTTAGGCTAGAGAATTTTTGACATTATGTATTGTGAATCTGTATTTTTATTATCGAGCCTACACCCTCCATTTTGATAGATACATGATACATATTTTGAACGATATATGATATGATTTTTGGTGGGGATTAATGATATGTAGTTCTATATGTTTATGAATTATGCATATGATTATGTTATGCCATGTATTTTTATATTTTTATTATGTTCATGCATTCTATATGATCATGTGATGGTTTAATATGATGAATGATTATGCACTTATGATTATGTTATCGATGTTCATTTTGTTATGATATGTATGGTTACAGATGCAATATGGATGAATTATTTTAATGATGCAATGTGATATGTGAATGGAATTAATTTAGATGTAATGTGATGCTTATAGGTTATACATATGATGATTTAGAAATGTGCAATGTGCATGCAGATCATGGTATGAAATGATGTTATTAATGTTATGAAATGTATATGAGATGCAATGCAATGTACATGAAAGGTGATAAATGGAAATGAGCTATGATCATAATGTAAAATGCAACATCATGATTGGTCATGTGATGAAATGATAATGTGGTATGGATGCAGTCTATGTTTTTGTATTTTCTCATACAAATATGTGTGACCTATTATGGTGATGATCTTATGATGGTAATGCTTTCTATGATGCTTCCTAGCATGATGTTCTATGTAGTATATTTTTGTGTGTCATAGGACTTTGTCAAGATGCAAATAGAAGAAATTTTAGCATGGAAGAGATGGATATTAGATGGAGAATGGAAAACAAGGTGCAAAGTTTGATGAGAAATGACAAAGGATATACTTTCATTCTTGGATATTTTTCATCATGGACCATCAAAAATTGTCACAAATGGAGAAAAAAACCATGGTATGACATAAAAAAAGGTGTGCAAGGTGACCAGTTGTTTGAGACAAGCAATCAAAAGACAAAGCCAAAAGACAAGGAATGCCTCAACTCATACTAAGGACTCAATTATCCCAATATTTTTTCCAAGAAAAACCAAAAAAAAAAGAAAAGAAAAGATATCATGATCCATAATCACCCCTCTAAATCCATGAAGGAAATCCTTGAGGTAGCTAGAAACATGACCAAAAACCAATTAAAAGGATGAGACAATCTCAGACCAATAAAGTGTTTTCTAGAGAGATAATGTTTGCCAATATTATTGATAATATTGATTGATATGATTGATTAGGTTGACCAAGATGATTGAGATGAAAAATTGATTGATTGTTTGACCAAAGTTGATTAATAGATTGACAAAGTTTGATTAACTAATTTTGATTGACTATGCCCAGTTTCAAGAAAGACATATCCTGAATAAGTAAAGATTAACTGACCAAGATTGCAAGATTGATTGACCAAGTGACGAACTTGAATTGATTCAATAAATTTTTATTGATATGATTGTTCGTTGTGATGACACATGATTTTTGGAAGGACATATCCTGTTGAAGTTAAAAGACACATCAAATAAAGTTGATCAACTGACTAGTTTGATAAAATTTTGGCTACAAGAGAGACATATCTTTCTTAAGGGGAATGACAAGAGTGAACAAAGATGATGTCTAATCTTAGGAAGGACACATCCGAATAGAAGACAATCGATAAGACCGAATGAGACAAATGACATCCAATCCTTTTGAACAAAATTTTTCTCTTGAACATGATCTCATCATCTTACCCTCTAAATCGCAAGTCATAAAACCAAAATATGGAGAAATTTGGAGCAACTACATTTCTCCTGAACCAAATCCAGACACACTGAAATGCATAGTTCACATAATAGTGAAGATATCTCTCACTATACAATGATCTAGAAGCCAAAATTCTAGATATAAAAACTACCAACATCCACGAACAATATTTCAAGAAATCATAAGCATAAAAGCAATAGAGAGCACATCCTAGAGCATAGATTGAATACATGTAGACCATCTTTATTAAAAATTTCTCAATAAGTGCGACATATATAATCAATAACCAATTTCCATGCCATAGTTGACATCAATGACAACACCTTCTTAGTTACAATAATCTCCCCCTTGTCATTGATGGCAACACATAATATGAAAAAGCAACAAAGACAACTGAACAACTCTGAACATATTTCCTCATGATTTTATTTTACTCTATCAACACAACATAGGTAAACTATTTCACATGATTCTTTCTCCCCCTTTGATATTGTAATACAAGTGATTTTATTTGGTGTGGTGGGTTTTACTCTCGTCAGGGTTTTCTCATGTAAATTTGGTGTCAATTGTGTTTGATTTTATTTCTCTATTATGTTATTTCATTCATGTGCATCTTAATGAACTATAATTGTAAAAAACTTAAAGACATGTCTACTTTCTTCTCTTAGGTTTGACATCAGGAAAGTTTGTTCTGCATCTGTATTCTTTCCTTACAAGTGGTATCAGAGCTTGGCTAGTTGTGTTATCCTTGTGGGTAGGTTGGGTTTTTTGTGTCAATTTTTTTCAATGGGAGTTTTGTAGAAGTCTGGTAATTGTCAAATTATAGATTGAGATGGCAATGGCGAGTACATCAGGAAGGATCAAAATTGAGAAATTCAACAGTAGCAATTTTGAGTTGTGGAAACTCAAAATGGAGGATTTGTTGGTTGATCATGACCTTTGGGTTGTTGTGTCTAGAATGAAACCTTCTGGCATGAAGCAAGAAGACTGGGACCTCACTAACAGAAAAGAAAAAGGGTTGATAAGACACTATTTGATAGAATCTGTTCTCCTAAATATTCATGAAGAGAAGACTGCATCTTATTTGTGGAAGAAGATTGGAGATATTTATCAGGTTAAATCCTTGGTAAATAAATTTTTCTTAAGGAAGAAGTTATACTCTTTGAAAATGGAGGATGAGCTGTCTATGGCTGATCATCTGAGTACGTTTAACATGTTGATTGCTTAGTTAACATCTGTGAGCATAAAAAATGACGATGAAGATTGTTGTATTCTATTGTTATGTTGTTTTCCATATTATTGGGATCACTTGGTGATGGTTATTGGGAGAACGACAACCACTTTCAAGATGGAATATGTGGTTGCTTCTTTTTTATCATAAGAGATGAGAATGAAATCTTCTGAGATGGTGATGGAGGCTCTTGCTATTCGAGGAAGATCAAAAGAAAAAGGAAATAAGAAGGACAAGAAGTCCAAATCTAAATCAGAAGGGAGATCAAATTCTCCTAGCAAAAATTCCAAGGTTAAGTGTTGGAATTGTGGGAAACCTGTTCATGTCAAAAGGAATTGCAAAGAGGAGAAAAATAAGAAGAATAACTCTTCTGATAATGATTCTTCTCAAAACGATGCAAATTCCTTCATTGTAGCTTGGGAAACTCGGGGATCATATGATGTCTGGTTGATTGATTCTGGAGCATCTTTCCGTATGACATCTCATAGAGATTGCTTCATGAAGTATACAAAATAGGATGGTGGAAAGGTGTATTTGGCAAGCGATTCATCTCTCAAAATAGTTGGTTGCGGAAGACTCAGAATCCAATTTCCCGATGGTAGAATAAAGGGAATTGATGGTGTAATGCATATACCAAGTCTGGCTGAAAATTTACTTTCTATAAGCAAGCTAAATGATTTTGGAGTGCAAGTCTCGTTCTCTGGTAATGATTGTAAAAATACTAGAGGCTCGATTGTGCTGGCTAGGGGTCCTGAATTTGTACTCTATACAAGTTGGATGCAGTGACAATATAGTGTAATAGTCTCTCTGCAAAGTCACAAAAGGTTGTTTGTATAGAGAAGAAGGAATATGTTCTTGACAGTGCTAACTCTATGGAAGTTAAAATTTTAGTCGAGAATCCTATGCTTTTCCATCAAAGGCTCCGTCACATTGGTGAAAAAGGGTTGAAAGATTTAAAAAATAAAAACTTGGTTGAGAGGCTTGATGATTGTAACCTAGAATTTGAATTTTGTGAACATTGTATATATGGAAAACATCATCATGTTTCATTTTACTCTAGTCCTCATAAATATTCTAATGTACTTGATTATATTCACTTTGATGTTTTTGGTCCAGATAATGTTCCTTCGTTGTAGAATTCAAAATATTATGTATCATTCAGTGATGATTATTCGAGAAGGGCATTTTTATATTTAAAAAAAAATTAAATCAAAAGTGTTCAGTCGGTTTAAAGAGTTCAAGATTTTGGTTGAAAATCAGACTAGTAAGAAAATCAAATGCTTGAGGACAGATAATGGTGGTGAATTTTGTTCAGCATAATTTGAAAGGTATTGCAAAGACCATAGAATTAAGAGGCATAAAAAAACACGTTCCACTCCGCAACAAAATGGAGTTGCTCAAAGGTTAAACAGGACATTGATTAAGAAGGCAAGAAGTATGTTGAGTAATCTATTTTGGAGAAAAAATTCTATGCTGAGGCTGATACAACATGTTACTTGTTGAATTGATCTCCTTCATCAACACTTGTTGAAAAAATGCCCTGGTAAGAAGCCCTCTCTAAGACATATTTGTGTCTTTGGTTGCGAAGCATATGTTCATGTACTTGATGTGAAAAGATATAAATTGGAGATTTTTTTTGGAAAACGTATCTTCATTGGGTATGACCTTGGTGTGAAAGGATACAAGTGTTGGAATCCTATGACTGAGAAGGTTGTATAAATCAAAAGTGTAATCTTTCGAGAGCTAAAATCTTCTTCAATGGATCTGCAGTCAGAGATGAAAGGAAAATAAGAGGAAAATGATGTTGTTGAAATACCTCTAACTCTTGAAAAAGAGGAACAACACATGGTTAGTGTACCTAAAACTAAGAGTTCAAGTAGCTCTGAGAGTTTTAAAAAGGAAGAATAACCACAAACTCAGCCTCAACCTATGAGGAGGTCTACACATGCGAAGAGTCACCCTAATAGGTATGGATTCTCTATGTTGGATTCTAGTTGTGCCTATGCTTTGATTACTAACATTGATGAGCCTAGGACTATAAAAGAGGCAGTTGAGATGACTGATTAAGATTCCTCGTTGGAAGCCATTATTGTGTAGTTTTTGCACACACATCCCACTGAAAGTGGGGACCCTCTTTCTTCGATTTTGGTGCTTTGGCCCTTCTTTTCTGGGGGTTTTCACTTGCTTGGGTTCGAGATTTAATATCCATTTTGCCAATTGAAGTGGCACATTTATGAGTTTTATTGAAAATATTAAGCTTTGACTTAGTCTCGGAGTTTTCACTGCTTTCAGGAAAATTTGCCTTGGCCGGATTCTCCCGGTTTCCTTTCGATGTTTGAAGTTGCTGCCTTTTGCCTTGTTTTTGGGAAAATTCGTATGGTTCGGATTTCCCTGAAGTCCGTCATCACGTCAAATCCTTGGGTTTTTTGTGGTCATGGCTGTCTTGTCAACCACATTAATGGCGTTTGTGTGGAGGTTTTAGGGCTTTGATATATTGGATTTTGGGAAGTAATTGATCATTTGAGGTTGTTCATTTGCTATCATTTGAGCTTGAGTCTTGGAGCTTTGGTGTTTTTCTGGATTGCGGATTTCGACTATTGCATTTGAATTATGGATTCTTATATGTTCGTGTTTGATGGTTATCAGTTGGCATCACTAGTTCTGACCTTTTCGCTCCCATGGTATCTAAATGTGCCCTTTTCTGTGTTTGATTTTGATTGCTTTGCTTCATTTTCTTTGGATTCCTTTGTGGTTTCCTGGTTTCCCTAAGTGTGACTGTCTTGTTTGGGAATTTTGGGGTTTTCCATTGGTGTACCAATCCGTGTGGTTGATTGAACATTTAATGGTCTGGTATTTCCTCTTGTTTGGGCGTCTGCTTGCATTGGTTTTTCTTAAAATTCCCCATTCTCATGTGTAAGAAAGTTGTGCCTGGTTCTATGTATTTTCATGACTGAAATACTGGGGTTCTTAACCTAGGGCATGGCCATTCCTCCTTGAATTGTTGTGGGGAGTGTTCTTGGTTTGTATTTAATCCATTGGAGGTTTAGGCTAGCTTAAATTCGGAGTTCTGGCTCGAGATCGAGAGTAATTTGAATCGTTTTGGTGAAAGTTAGCAAGATAGGGACGGGTTCGGGTTTTCGAGGTCTTCGTAGAATTCCACTTCCCTCGGATTTCCCCAGTTCTCCCTTTTCTTTCTCTTTTATTAGTTTTTCTCGGATTCGGTCTGTCTCGCTAAAATCTGCTTCCTTCGGATTTTCCCAAAATCCACAGTCAGGTCGTTTTATCGATTTCATGCTTTGATGTTGATATCTTCCATTTTCGCCAAAATCCATTCCCTCTATATTTTCTTGAATGTTCTGTGTCTCCTCCTTTTTCCTGAGTTAGTTTTAACTGATGTTGTTTTTTCCAAAATCCATCTCTGGTGGATTCTTCTGGGTTTTCTAGGAAAATGTTAGATTTAATGTTAAAGGAGAATCTATTTATTGATGTTGTATTTGATAGATGAAATGAACTTATACTAAGTGTTTCTAATGATATTCCTCTGTTAATTGATGGATTTGAATGATAATTTGGGATTTTGCATGCTTGGTTTGCTGGAATCTGCCTGGTCCTAATTTTCCCGAAAGTCCTCATCAGGGTGGAATCCACGAGGGGAGTTAAATTCTAAACTCTCATTTCCTGCACTTTTTGATTCTTGTGGATCTAATTTTGGTCATCTTCATGTGTTTGTAGGCAGGATCAGGATAAGGTGTTTCTGGTTGAGGCAAAGGGAAGGCATCAAACCCAATTGCAGAGAAGATGAAACTGGACATAAAGAGTAGGATCCCTGAGAGCAAACTGACCTAAATTTGGTCAGGAATTACGGACACAAATGTGGGTGTGTGGGACTATGATAAATTCAAGGCTGAGATTTCAGCACCGAGCCCTCGTTTGCTAGCTAGGAGAATGGTAGATTCGAGATTGGCTCATGTGGCTGGTTTCCCCTCCTTAGTACAATGTTATGAATTGGTGCTTGAATGTGCCAAAAATCATGTTAGGGGAACACAAAGGATAATCGGGCCCCAGGGGAGGATTGTGGCTAGTTTTTGTCCTGTGGCCATTACCTCAACCTTCGACATACCTGATAGGTTTCATGCTGCGAGTTTTGATATTGACGGTGCCAGGAAATATTATGAAGAAAATATAGTCAAGTCTCAACAGGTGATCAACTCTTGGCTAGAGAAGCCTAAATCCCATTTCTCCAAATTGCCTAAGCAACTATTCAGGCTTAAGTTCAAGAAGGAGTACTACAATGTCATCACTCTTCTTATCTGGTTGGTGAGATTGAAGAGTGTAGGTGTGTTCGAAACTTGGATGGAGCATGGAATTGACTATCACTGGGCAGGGGCCATCAGTGCTGTGATGAATGAACAATTATGTAATGTCTTGCAAACTAAGACCTTTACCATGACCTCTTACGTAGTGTATTCATTAGCGACACTTCACTCATACAAGGGGTTAAGCACTAGGGGTATCTTTGGGCAAGATGCCATTTATGAGGTATATCCACACCTGCACCTAACTGGTGGGAGTTACAGGAGATCCAATGATGCATTCGTAATGTATATCACTAGATTGCTCTAAGGTGCGGGGCATATGAGAATCTCAGATAAATCTAAGGAAATAATAAGAAGATATGGGGCATGGTTTATCCAGTTCCCAACTTTCTCCTATATCAGAATTGATGGTTTCCAAAGGGCTCCCTACATACTCCCTAGGTAGCCGACTGATCATGTTGTATTGTTGGAAGTCACTAGACAGATTTGTGATTTTGACAATGTTGTGAAGGGAGAGATGCACAAAAACGGGTTTTGGGAATGACTTTCCCTTGAAGATAGGAATGGGTGAGATTTGAGCTTCCATTCAGTTTGCTCATGCTTCTGAGGAGGATATGATTACTTTTGGTTTCTCCTTCCATTCCAAGAGGGAAAGGTTTGACATCACTGGCGAAGCTCAGAAGAAGGCCAGTAAGGAATATAGCCATAAGGCTAATATTGAGGATTACTGGATTAATCTTGCTGATGAGTTTGAGGTAAGAAAGAAGAAATTCTCTAGGTTGCTAGTAGATTTGGTAAGGCTATACAATGTGAAGGCCATCCATGACCAAGTGGAAGAGGATGGAAACTTAATTTAGGGCCATGTTTATGAGGCAGTAAAGGATAAACCAGTGGGAGAAGTTGACTGGTTGGAGGAAGAGAAGACTAAATTGGACCAAGTCATGACCCCGGTGATCAAATATACCAAGATGTGGCTGAAGCACAAGATATTGGATCTGGAGAGCGAGGATGTTACATGCACCTATGATTTGATGGGAGACTTAGAGTCTCATTCTGCTTCCGAGGGTTCACTTGAACCTGATCCAAAAGGCAAAGAGAAGGTGGATTCTCCTTTTAGGATCTAGGTAAGGGAGGTTCAAGCTAAGAAGGCTATAGAGGTAGGAAAACAGAGGAATCTAGTTGCCAAGAAAAGAAGATATGCCTCTAAGAACAAAATTGAAAAGAATAAGGAAGAAGAGGAAGAGGTTGAAAGTGCTCCACCATTAATAAAGAGAAGAATAATCACAAAACTATCACAAAGGGTGGAGGAAGCTCCTAAATTTGACAAGGAAATTGAGCCACTAGTGGTAGAGGTGGAAAGCTCAGGGGAAAAGACATAGGTTTACATGAGGAGATCAAGGACTCCTTCTCCAAGGGATACAATAGTAAAGGAGAATGTTTCGGTGAGTATTCCTGTTGTTGAGCAAGTGAATGTCTCGATTGCTCGAGATACTGGTAACACATAGGAGGAACTAAAAGGGGATGAAGATCCCAAGGATTTGGGTGAAGAAGATCGAGCTAAAGACAAGGATTTGGAGTATTATATAGGGTTACATTGAGATTTGTGCTTCCCATTATTCACATGTATTGGGCCGACCCTTTTGATATCTTGGCGGTTTTGGATGAAATTGGTGCCAATGGCACATTTCATGTGGTATTCGAATATCTTTTGGGGCTGACCTCTTTTAGGTCATGTTTTATTGTAAAATTATCTTGTGGCTGACCTATCTTAGGGATTCTCTATAAAATAGGCATGTTTCCTCATTTGAGAGATATAGATTTTTTGGATAGGAAAAAATAGATAAGTGATATTAGAGCGAATTAGGGTTTATTCTCAAGCAAGTGTTGTAACAAAAAACCGGAGTTGTTCGTACTTTGGATGATTTAATATAAGAGGGATATTGTGTTTGGTATCTATCTTGTGGAATTTCATCTGGCATGGTTCTTGTTGTTCTATCTTTCAAATTGCTTATTAATTTATGATTGAATGGTTTGATAATGCTTAGGGTTTCATGTTTGGAATGTTTGCAGCGATCTCTAGTCCATACTTTTTGCAATTAGCTGATTGTTAGTTGCTTTGCAAAGTTAGCCTGGACTTAAAATTGTGCTTAGTTCAGTTATAAGGATTTATTCATGTCACTTGCAATAGAGTTGGTTGAATGAATGTTTTTAATTTGAAAATCTTTAAATACCTTAGAAGATTGCACTATTTCTGTGAAATTGCAGATTCATCTAGGTCAAGCAGAAAGTAGTTTATGAGAGATCGGTCCATTTTGAGCATCTTATCTTTTGGAATTTTCAATCTTAGGGTTAGAAGTAGTCTTAGAATTATCTCTAAAACCTTTATCTTTTTGTGTTTCTTTATTATCAGGGTTCCAATCAAGTTTCAAAGTATCAATTTATTGTTTATATCTGATAGATCCGAAATCTAGTGTTTTCTTGTAGTAAGGTCCCATTGTGATTACCAACATTTTTACATTTATCACTGAGTTGTTTTTTGCATTTTCAAGACTTGACATTAGAGACCTTGGGGTTATCACTTTTCCCATAGAGATTTACCTTTCAAGAGAGATATGATATCATATTCTGTATGAGTTGTTGTTGTGCAGAAAACACCATCAACAACCATGAATGAAGATATGGCATCATTAAAGAAAAATGAAACTTGGGATTTGGCTCCATTGATTGAAGGCAGAAATGTTGTGGGTTGTAATTAGGATTTTAAAAAGAAAATCAGTCTGGATGACACTATTGAAAAGTACAAAGCAAGGTTGGTTGCAAAGAGTTATTCTTAAGTAGAGGAAATTGATAATGGGGAAATTTTTTCTCTAGTAGCAAAGCTGACATCTATCAAATTTATTTTGTCACTTGCAACAACATATGACTGGGAGATTGAGCAAATGGATGTGAAGAAAACATTTCTTCATGTTGATCTTGAAGAAGAAATTTATATGTCCCAGCCTGAGCACTATGTGGTAAAAGGTAAATAAAATCTAGTTTGCAAGTTAAAGAAATCTTTGTATGGATTAAAATAATCTCTTAGAATGTGGTACCAAAAATTTGACATGTTTGTTTTGTCACTGGGTTTTGTAAAAACGAAATTAGATCATTGTGTATACTTCAAAACTAAAAATGATTGGGTTCTTATTATTGCACTCTATGTTGATGATATGTTGTTCATAGGGAATAGTAAGTTTTTGATTTCTGATCTAAAATCTCAGTTGTTTGCAAAGTTCAAAATGAAGAATCTTGGTGTAGCTAGGTATATTTTGGGAATGTAAATAACAAGCAGAGTAAGTATATTACACTGTTCTAGAGAGATTTTGTATGATTTGTTGCAAGCACCTAGTTGTTCCAATTCTACAGGGAATGATGCTATATGTTGAAGATTTTCCAAAATATCATACTGAGATGGAGGACATGACCAGAGTGCCCTATGCTAGTGCAGTTGGAAGTTAAATGTATGCAATGGTTTTTACAAGGCCAAACATTTTCAAAGCAGTGGGAGTACATTGGGATACTATGAAGAGAGTGTTTAGATATTTGAAGGGAACTTCATAATATGCTTTATTTTGCCATGGTAATTTGGTTGAAGCACATAGGAATCTCAACATTCATGAGTATGTGGATTCTGATTGGGCAGGGGACATTGACAACAGAAGATCCACTAGTGGATATTGTTTCATGATGAATTGTGGTGCAGTTAGTTGGATGAACAATATGTAGAATCTACTATAGAGGCTAAGTAAATGGAAACAACTCACACTTGTAAGGAAGTTATTTGGATTAGAAGACTATGTTATGATATTGGTTTTGATGCAGGGCAGATTATTATTTGTTGTGGCAATTAGAGTGCCATTTGTCTGGCAAAAAATCCTACTTTCCATGCTAGGATGAAACATATTGATGTCCAGTACCATTGTGTATGAGATATGGTGGAGGATGGAAAGGTCTGTTTGGAAAAGATGGATAATCTAAAGAATGTTGTTGATGCATTAAGAAAGCTAGTGAGCACGAACAAGTTCAGATGGTGTGCAAATTTGATGGGCCTTAGGGTTTAGAATATTCAATGACTACAGGTATTGAAAAGGGTTGAGTGAGTTTTTTGTCAAGTGGGATATTATTGACAATATGTCTCAAAATCGCTGGTAGAAACCCTGATACTGTAATTAAGTAGCAAAGAATTCATATGTATTCTGACTATGCCTTTACCTCTATGTTGTAGCTGTCTTTACATTGGGTTGCAATGGCCCAATTACCGACATACCGCAGGCACCTCTTAGTTGTGTGGCGGTAGTTCGATTGATACCACCATATCACGGGAGCCTCTTGTCTACTGGGTAGTAGTGCGGTGGTTATTGCCATATTGCAGGGGTTCGTGGGATGTGCGGCGGTAGCATGGTTACCGCCACCCCATAGGAACCTATTGAGTGTGCAGTGGTAGCACAGTGTAAGGGGAAGAGCATGACTTCTTGGTGGTTTGTTGAGTTGTAAGCCATTAAATAGAGGTCATTTGAATTCTTGGGAATTTTCATAGTTGTTCAACAAAGGAAGTTGAACTAAATCTTTTGTATAGAGAATGTATTGATCATGGCCGTTTCTATAGATTAAAAACGTATTTTTTTTGGAACTGAAAAAAAAGGTGAGAGAGAATTTTATGGTTAAGAGGTTGATCAAGGAAACATTTCTGCTATAATATTATTATCTAAAAGGAGAGTTTGTAGCTTGTATGTAATTTTATTACTATAATTTTGTGTGGTGTGTTTTTCTCTTGTAAGGGTTTTCCCACGTAAATCTGGTGTCAATTGTGTTTGAGTTTATTTCTCTATTCTGTTATTTCTTTCACATGCATCTTAATGAACTGTAATTGTAAAAAAATTAAAGAAATGTTTGCATTCTTCTTTGAGGTTTGACATTAGGAAATTTTGTTTTGCATTTGTATTCTTTCCTTACACTCTTAACAGTTGCAACATGTGTTTCTTTAGGATCATGTTGAAATCTGGCCACAAGACAAATTGCATGCATGATATCCAGCCTAGTAGAAATTAAATACAACAATCCTCCAATCATTCATCCATACTTGCTCTGGTTAGACTCAGGTGAATCATCATCTTTACTCAATTTGTAATTAGTCACCATAGGAGTACATACTCGTTTCAAACCATCCATTCCAAACTTCTTCAACATTTCTTTTACATACTTTGACTGTGAAATAAAAATACCTTTTTCTATTTTATTGATTTGTAGCCCAAGAAAGAAATTCATCTCACCAAACATAGACATCTCAAAATTTTTTTTTCTTCAGCAAACATTTTTAAAATCATTTCATTTACTCCAAAGATAATATCATCAACATATACAACTACTATCAATATTTTTTCATTTTCAATTTTGAAATAAAGATTGATATTTGTAGTACCTTTACTGAAACCTTGCTGAATCAAATATATGTCTTACCTTGCATACCAAGATTTAGGAGCTTGCTTTAATCCATAAAGAGCCTTCTTTAATCTGCAAGGCATATCCGGTTGATCTGACAACTGAAATCCTTTTGGTTGTTCCATGTAGAATTCTTCTTCCAAACCACCATTCATAAATGTTGACTTCACATCTGTATGGTAAAATTTAAAGTCCTTATGAGCATAAAATTCTAAAAACATTTTGATAGCTACCATCCTAGATACCGAAGCATAAGTCTCCTAAATATCTATACCTTCTACTTGTGAGTAACCCTTACACACAAGCCTTGCTTTATTTCTAACCACTTCTCCATTCTCGTTAATCATTTTCATCCAATTATGTTTTTAATTATCGGTCTAGGAATGAATTCCAAGGTTTGATTTTTCTCAATCTACATAAGTTCTTCCATTTCTTTCATCCAATGCTCATCTTTACATGCTTCACTTACTATCTTAGGTTCAATTGTAGAAAGTAAACACCAATTTATTTCAGCAAAAAGAACTTTGCTTCTTGTTAATGCTCCTTTTCTACTGTCTCCAATGATCAGATCTTCTGAATGATTCTTCTACATATACTTAGGTGTCTTTGGGGACACCACTAGAGCTTATTCTTCTTCTTAATTCTCCACTTCTTGTTCTTCAACAATTACTTCCACTTCTCTGCAATCAGGTTTATCTGATACATATCCATCAAATTCAATTAAATTCTTCAATGCTTCATCAACCTTGACTTTTGTGATTTCTACTACCTTTCTCAACCTTTTATTGAAACATCTATAAAATTTTCTTCTAGTAGAGTTTCCAAGGAAAATACCCTCACCACATCTAGCATCAAACTTTCTTAAATTTTCTTCATCTCTTGTGATACAAAAGTTTCTTCCAAATACCTTGAAATATTTAACAATAGGAATCCTTCCACACCATAGCTCATAGGGAGTCTTAAATTTCTATTAAATTTTTCTTGAACTTGATTGAATACATAAAATATATTGTGAGTTGCTTCTCTCCATTAAAATTATGGTATACCTGCTTCTATTATCATTGATCTAGAAACTTTTTGAATTGTCTCGTTCTTTCTTTTAGAAACTCCATTCTGTTGAGGATTTCTGGGAGTACATAATTTTCTTCTTATTCCATAAAATTTTTTAAAAAAATTAAACTCACTAGAGGTGAATTCATGACCTCTGTCATACCTCAAGCATTTTATTTTCAAATTTAATTCATTCTCAACCATTTCCTTAAATTTATTGAATTCCTCTAATGCATCAAATTTTTCTATAAGAAAATTAACCCATGTCATTCTAGAGTAATTATCAATCAAAATCATAAAATAACGGTTACCTTCTAGACTTCTCACCCTTGTCGAACAAAAAAGATCTGTATGAATCAAATCCAATAGTCCGGTAGTAGATTGTTCATCTGACCTAAAGTTGTTTCTAGCTTTCTTTCCAAACTAACAATCCTGGAAATTAACATTAACAAGTTTTGTGATTTTTGGTAAATCTCTCACAACTTGTACTATACTTATTCTCACCATATTGTCAAAATTCATATGACACATGCTCTGGTGCCATAACCAACTATCATAAATCTACGACATAAAGCAATGTCCATCTTTACCCTTAAGTTAATAAATATTTCCTTTAGACTTCTTTCCAAGAATAATCATGGTTTTGGATCCTCCCTTTATTTCATATTTCTCATCCTTGAACACAATATTATATCCGTCATTACATATTTATCAAAAAATCAAAATATTTTGCCTTAAACCTTAACATAGTAGACATCATTAGTATTATTCTTGCCATCAAAATTGACTGAACCTATCCCACAAATCTTAGCACTAGTGTCATATCCAAACATAACTAAGCCTCTATCATATTTTTCAAGTTTAAAAAACTTACTTTTGTCACCGATCATGTGATGTGAATAGCCACTATCAACAACAAAGTAGTTTTTTTATTTTTCTTGTTTAGCATGAAGAGAAGAGACCACAATACCTTCAAATTTCTCTAGAGAATTTTCCTTCATATATATTTTATTATTAGCATAAGTAGATTCATCTTTTATAGCTAATAAAAAGCATTCATGATCATCAAAATCTCCACAATTAGACTCATCATCACAAATACCAACATCTTCATTTACATAATATGCTCTCTTGATCATCTTTCCTTTTTTTTTCCTTCTCTATGTTTATTCCTCTCATCTCTTTTCATACTTCTTGAAGCATAATGACCTATTACTCCACAACTAAATCATTTGAAAGGTAACTTACCTTGATACTTATTGAAGCCCTTTTTTATTCTTCTTAAAATGTTAGCTTCTACTTCATCGAAGGTTTCTTCATCTAGATCTTCAACATTTGTAGTTTTGAAAGAAAATTTTCCTTGATCCATTTCTCAAGCTAGGATTTCTCATTTAAAATGAGGTTAGAGTACCTAATAACTGATCTTTAATATAGGTCTTATAATCTACAAATTCCTCAATAGAAAATAAATTTTCACTATATGCATCAAGGAGAGTTTTGAGAATATTATTTAGTATATTTGATTCATCCACTTGTGCACCAAGTCCTCAGATTCCACCTACCAGCTCATCCAATCTCTGTATGTAGGATTTAATGTTCTCATCTTTAGACATTAACATGATCTCGAATTGTGCCTCCATGTTTTGCAACTTTTCTTCTTTAATCTTTTCATCTCCCTCATGGATCTTTTCCAATGTATCTCAAACCTCTTTAGTAGTATTTATATTCATAACTTTAACTAATTTAGAATGCAAATGACTATTCTTTAGAATAAATTTTGTCTTATTGTTTGCTTCATGAACCTTGATCTCATTAGTAGTACTTGGACCATTAGTAGGATTAGTGTGTGGACTTTTATAAGATTTCTCAACATCATATCCACAATATTCCAAATATCCTTCCATATTTGTCTTCTCGAAAGTGTAATCGGTGCCATCAAACTTAGGGAATTCAATAAATATCTTGTTCACCATCCCTGACCTTCCTTAAACAATTAAGCTCTTCTCTAAGGAACCAAGATCTGATACCAATTGTTGAGCAAGAAAACTGAGAGGGGGGTGAATCAGTTGTGCCAATTTTAACCTTTAAAACTTTCACCAGAAGTTAGATCAATGAGCATTCACAAAAACTTTACTCTATTAATGCGTTTAAGTGTAGAAACATAAACTAAAAGTAATAAAACCATGCACACAATAACACCAGATTTATGTGGAAAATTAAATGAGGGAAAAACCATGATGAGGATTAACTCACAATATAAAGAATTATAAAACTAAATACAAAGGCTCATTGGCAAGATAAGACTCACTATCCAATGAGGGCTCACTGCCACAAAATTAAAAAAAAGATAGAAGATGATTATTATAGAGATAAAAGTATTTCAATGCAACATATATTCCACCACAATTCACTCACACACTTGCAAACATGCTTGAAAAATAGAGTACACCTTCAACTCACTTCTTTTAGGAACTCAACACTTGAATTTCACACTAATCTACTCAAACTCGCATCACACACACTATCTCACATCTATCTCTTGTCTTTATTTTTCTATCTTGTCTTTCATCAACATCTCAACTTGTACTTATACCTTCTTCAACCTTGAAACCCATCAAAGGTCAGCCATACACCATTTTTATTTACAAATTTAAATTAGGTCAGCGCTAAAACCTTCTACAATGAAATTAGAATGAGGGTGACCCAAACATATACTTAATGAGGACCTAAATAAGTCCCAACATGACTCAACTTGCTTCCATGAACTTTGTAAGTAGTGTTTAACACAAGGTCAGACAACACCATTACAAAACACATAAAAAAATTAAGCACACACATCCTAAACTCGATCTAATCCTTGAAGAAAGAAAATTTGACTTGAACACGGCCTCATCAACTTACCCTCAAAACTGCAAGTCATAAAACAGAAGTATGGATAATTCCGAAGAAACTACATTTCTCCCAAACCATAGCGAGACACACTAAAAAAAATGCACAATTCACATACTTGTGAAGATATCTCACACTGTACAATGATCCAAAAGCCAAAATTATGGATACAACAACTATCAACATCCATGAAGAAAATGTTAGGAACTCACAAGAATATCATCAATAGAGAGCACATCTAGAGCATACATTGAATACTTGTAGACCTTCTTTATTACAATTTTCTCAATATCCTTGACATATATAATCAATAACCAACTTCCATGGAATAGTTGACATTAATGACAACAACCAGTTGAAATCAATGACAACACCTTCATACTTGCAACAATTGTATCATAAGAGATGAAGAAAACTTAGCAAATTTTGATGAAGGATACTCTACAAGAAGCAAGGCTTACCAGCGTTACAATAAAAGGTTGAAAAATATTGTTTATCGTGTAAGTGTTAAAGTAGATGAAGAACCACATAAAATTTTGGTACTGATAGAAGAATATGAATCTAAAGAATCCCCTTGCAGTGAAGAAGAAAAGGTTGAAGATAAAGGAAAAGAGTTTATTGTTGAAGAGGATGAAGCTTTGGAAAAGAATCCTAAGACTCCCAAGTATGTGCAAAAGAATCATTCAAAAAATCAAATCATTGGAGATAAGAGAAAATTTGTTTTGACAAGAAGTAAAAATGTTGGGTCTGTGCAAGATCATGGGGGTCCAAAAAGTGGTGATGTGAAAAAAAAAGGTGTTTACCTTGCTCAAAAATGCGAAAATCCTCTTTGACTTTTTCTAGGCTCGGGTAGAAAGTACATGGTGTCAAAGGAAAAACCAAACCGAAACGGATATCCATTTCTTGTTCCATAAAATCAAATAATAATAATCTAATAATATAATTTATTCTCCATATTATATTATAGTAATATATATATTATATATTATTATAATATATATTATATTATAATACAGTATATTATATAATATCATATTATATTATAATATATCAATTAATTAATCATGTTATTTATCTTATAATATAATATTATAATATATATATATAATATAGATTATATTGTAATATAATACAATATAATATAATAATAAATATTCTAAATTATATTATATAACAAACAACACTCATAATAAATGGGGGTCGAGTCACGAACCTGACTAGTTTAGAAAAAAAGAACCTAAACAAAACCCTCTCTCCCTCCCACTCCCTCTCTCAAGTCTATCCCACTCTCTCACTCTTTCTCAGGTTTCTCCCACTCTCTCTCTAAAGGCATAATAAAATTTACGTCATTATAGTGTTCGTTAAAAAGTAATATGAGTCTTATGGCATTTATTCTTTTGATTGATCAGAAATATCAAACAAATCTCATACAACATAATGAAATATATGTCATTATAGTGTTCATTCAAAAGTAAAATAATCATCTTGATAAAAATCGATGTCACTTAGTGGTGCTAAATAATCTATACAAACCATATGAGTGATGCAACCATCAAGCAAAAATATTACAACTCAATTCAACATTCATTGCATTAAAACCATCAAGCTCAATAAAATGTCACCAGATCCTTCACGTAACAGGTATAAAATCATCATGAATAAGAATCATTATATTTCAACCATGATACATAAAGAAGAACTTTATATACACCATAGGGGTTTGATGCAACCTTCAAAAAAAACCCTGACAACACAACAAGCTACATGTTCATTAGATTGTTCATGTGAAATCTATACAATGATCATGATCAACAAATAAGGCATCACTCAACCATGATGCATGAACAAACACTATATATGCACAATATGTATGAACAAACACTAAATTAATAGATTATTTAATATTTATTACTAAATTTTTGTCTCATCATTATAATATTATCTAGATCTAGATCCAATACTAAAAATATCCATCCAACCAAATTATTTATACAATATCCATCCAAGATCAAATTCTTAATAAAAATAAGATCATCGTCAGTGTGAATTGAAAAATTCAATAAAATTTAATAAGATCATTCTCTTAATAAAGTGTTGCAGCTCTCTATTGCATCTCTTCATTTCTTTGTGTTTTCCTTTTCATAATGGGACTGTCTCCTCTCATCTAGCCATCATTGATGTTTATCTAACTCCACATCAATGGACCTAACAACATCAACAACATTTTATATTGTAGATGCAAAACACCTCAAATACGGTGGAATGCATTCTTCATTCTAAATAGCATTAACTTGGTCTTGAATGGATATAACATTCACATCATTTTTTTCTTTCCAGTGAGCACCATCAAATGCGAGTGGTGGAGGTGGGGGCTTATGAGGTTGAGTGGGTGGAGGTGTAGGTGGAGGGCATAAAGGTGGATTACGAATATTGTCAATATTGAATTGATCCATGATTTAGATATAAGTGAACCTACATTAAATTTGTAATTTCAAAATGTAAGATACATGTTTAAAAATCCCCTTAAACCATTCAATATAAATGACTTAATTGAATACAAATGAAAAAATGTGTAAATCTCATTTATGTCTAAGGCATGTAAATGAAAAAGAAATAATTGTTAAAGTGATGTGAAATCTCATTAAAAAATACATTAAATTTTTACCTCACTGCAGTTTCATTCGAGTAGCGTTATGCTCCAAATTGACTCAACAAAGGTGGAAGTGTTAAGCTCCAAATTGCCAATACTTAGTGAATCTAGATATATAGTCAGTAATGGTTAAACAAAAATTGTCCCCACAACTGTACGGGAATGGAAAACATTAATGGGTAACAATCGATGGGATATGCAAGAGGCTATCATACAATATGATACAATATTATAGCCTCTTGCATAGCCCATCGATTATTACCCATTAACTTCACCCATTTCCCTATGCTTGCTACAACAAGTTTTGTTTGGCCATTACTAACTATGGATCCAAATTCACTAAGTATTGGCAATTTAGAGGACAATACTTCCAGCAGGGGTCCTTTCTATTTTTAGAGCTAAGGAGAGTCAAAAGAATTAAAAAATTAAAAAAAAATTGTTTAGAAAAGAAATACTAACTTAAGAATAAGAAACAGAGCAAGAATTTAAGAAACACGAGAATAAGTGATAAAGAAGAAGGAAAAATAAACAAGAATGTAAAATAATGTAAATAAATGAAGAAAGGGGGAAAGCTACAAAAATATAATAGAATGAACTATGTCATTAAAATTAAAAATAAAAATAAGCCTGAAATATATATACAAACAAACAAATAAACCAAAAAAGAAAAAAAACTTACCAACTCATAAATAGGTATGTATATATGTGTGTGTGTGTGTGTGTGTTTAAATATGCAACTATTTAAAAACAATGGGAATAATAAAGAGGGATCTATAAATATAAAATTACAAGAGTACATAAGTATAAAGAAAAAATCTACAAAAATCGACACAAAAATGTATATATATTTATGTATCTATGTATATAAACACAAAAAACATAAAGAACATGAAAAATGAAATAGCATAAAAAGATAAAAAATAAAATTCAATAAAAACACAAATATAACCAAATATAGAAGCCTAAACCTAGATACAAATAAAAACTTGAATAACTAAAAACTATAAATACCCAAAAGCTAAAAAAATATGACTAACAACGTATACACCAAGATCAACAAAAAAAGGCATATATTTAAAAATATAAATGCATGCATTAAAAGAACATTTGAAAATAAAATCAAGCAAAAATATACAATTTTTTTTGTTTGATTAGTCCATACCAAGTTCAATTTTATGTTTGTTTTCTAGTAATGAAGGTTCAATTTTTTTGTTGTTGTTTATTTTGTTTTCCACTAACGAGGGTTTCAAAGTTTTTTGTAGGTTTAGATTGAAATGAAATAATTCAACACAACTACAAAGAATGGAAAAAAACCTAAATTAATCACTAATTACCAAAAAAAAAGAAAAAAAATACAAAGAAAAGGATTCAAACACATACTCTCCCTCTCTCACTCTCTCCCTCTCTTCCTCTTTCTCTATCCCTCTCCCTCTCTCTCCCTCTCTTCCTCTCTCCCTCTCTCCCTCTCTCCCACTCTCCCTCTCCCTCTCCCCTTCCTCTCTCTCCTTCTCTATCCCCCCTCTCTCTCTCTCTCAATTCTTTCTCTCTCTCCCTCTCTCCCTCTCCCTCTCTCTCCCTCTCTCCATATATCCTCTCTCCCTCTATCTCTCTCCCTCTCTCCCTCTCTCCTCTCCCTCTCCCTCTCCTCCTCTCCCTCCCTCCCTCCCTCCTCCCCTCCCCTCCTCCCTCCCCCTCCCTCCCCTCCCCTCCCCTCGGCTCCCCTCGGCTCCCCTCGCTCCCTCTCTCTCTCTCTCTCTCTCTCTCTCTCTCTCTCTCTCTCTCTCTCTCTCTCTCTCTCTCTCTCTCTCTCTCTCTCTCTCTCTCTCTCTCTCTCTCTCTCTCTCTCTCTCTCTCTCTCTCTCTCTCTCTCTCTCTCTCTCTCTCTCTCTCCCTCTCCCTCTCAAGTATTTATCTCTCTCCCTCCCCATCTCTCCCACTCTCCCTCTCTCTCTCTCTCCCTCTCTCCCCCTTTTAAATTATATGTATTAATATTAATATACTAATATATAACTATATATTAATATAAAGTAATATTATTATATATATTAATTTATACTATATATTAATATGTATGCATACCTATACAATAAAAAATAGATATCCATTATGTTTAGAGTTCTACCGACTAAAAACTATGAATGCATAGGGGAAGATTCAAAACCTATATAGTAAATAACAAATACCTGTTATCATTCATTTTTTATAAACCAAACAACACATAAAACCAATATTATATATTATTATTTTTTGATCGGTGAATGGTTATATTTTATTAATATATCTAAAGTCAATACATATAGGATAAAAGTCCATAAAACTTCCAACATCCCTTTGCCTATAGAGTTTCCCCCATTAAACAAGACCTTTCTTGTAACTGCCTACATCTTTAACTACCTAGCCACCTTCTATTTCAATTTTAAAAAAAAATTATTCTTTAAAAAAATGACATAATATTTCAAAAAACTGCACCGTTCCAGTATGATATGCCCCGAAACAGAAAATTTCCTACAGTATGACCACCTTTACATTCCTTTGATCCTTACGCCATCATTTTTCTAGACATTTGTGGCTGTTCTAGCTTGAATTGGTCCTCTGTGAATTGCCCCCCTTTGCCTTATGTTCATCCCTGTTTACTAAAAAAAACTTACATTTCAACACAAAAATTTATTTTTCCTTTCCTTCTTTTGAATTCTTTACCTCTCAATTCGCTTCATATTTTTCACTTTGATGTCCTCCCTACCTCACCAAGCATTGCTTTCTAGGAAATTTTTGTGGAATACTTGTTTCTTCCCATCGCTTGCCTACTTCCTGTCATCGTAGTACTAGTTTCAGGTTCTCTTACGCCATCAAAATCTTCATCTTGTAAGAATCTCAGTCGGTTCTCCTTCTCCACCTAATGAATGGGATCAAACCTTCCTCCATCACCTCATCCATGTCCTCTATGCCTTTCGACACATCAAAACCCACACCCAACACCACCCATTCGATAAAGGATTCCATTTTTCCTAACAAATCTTCTTCGAACAAGGTGAGCATCACCAAATTAATTTCTTCAGAATCCTCACCCAACTTTAACACCCACATGAATAATATTCAAGCTATTTTTGCATTCATGCGTCCTCTATGTGTGGCCTCCCGAAAGTGAGGCCCCAACATTTCCAAGATTGCTTCCACCACTTCATCATGCACACACTTTAACAGTTTCTTTAGATGCTTCACAGACAGAGGGCCAAAAAAATCCTTCCGATGCAGCTTTGTTGAGAAACCCCACATGGCCTCCATTATCACCAATCCCTTACTCCAACTCCACTGAGTGGTTTTACTAAAAATGAGAAACAACTTTATTCTTCTCATGGGTAAAAGCCTACCCTTACACATCTTTAATGTTGTTGTATTTCTCTTCCCTATCCTCATCATTAAAATTTCTCTTATGCCACCACAACCTTACCTCATTCCTCTATCCTCATATTTTGATATACATTCCTTGATCTTCTCACGTGCCAGCGGAATCACTTACGTCCTTTTCTACAAAAAATATTCTAACATCATCCTACCTCTTGCTTGATAAGACATTTGCCTTTGGTTTTAGGATGTCATAGATTTCTTAACCGTTGTCATACCTACCTTTCATGATGCACCACCTTTTTCTTAACTCCCACCAATCCCCTCATAAAAACCCCTGCCACCTTTTAATGATTACTTCATTAGTGAATGAGGGGCCAACAAAGACTATCCATTGTGACCATCCCTATAAACTACAACCCCTAAGGTCCTCAATTACCAAGTCAACCTCTTTATTAAATGAGATCACCCACTTGGAAATACTATTCACCTCTTTATTCCCCTTCCACCTTATATGACTAACATAAAAATCTTCAAAAGACTCCCATTCTTTTGCAATTTAATTGATGATATTTTGAAGATGCCATGCCTTCGCCCCTAAGTCCACTATTGCTTGTATTATTACTAGGGAGTCTCCTTCTAGATGTATTTTCCTAAAACCAGATAATTTAGCTAATTTGACTACTAAAAGAGCTGCATTTGCCTCGACCACATTATTAGTTCCTGACTCCAATTTCTTTGCTGCAAAATCTATTATGTTATTTCATGCAGCCCCATCAAAATTTACCTTATGCCAACCTTCAAGAGGTTTTTCCCATATAACACAATCTTTGTCTATAGTTTTGGAAGAAGCCTTAAATGAACTCGGAATGGCTCTAAAATGAATGTCTAACCAGGCTCTCTGAACATTCCTATCCTCCAAGGAGAAAGTAAGGCACCAATTCAGCAAGTTTGCAACTGTTGCGCTCATTACTTCTTCAATTCTATTAAGCAGTCTTTTTAGAGGCTCACTCTTATCTAAAAAAATTCTCCTATTTATTTCTTCCCAAATAATTAAGGTAGGTGAGACTATCCACACACTTGACAAAAAGGATTTCTTCTACATCTTTGGCCAACTTTCAAAAAATTCTTTTAAATTCCTTTGAATAAGAATTTTCCACCTCATCTTTTGTCTCACATGATCCCAACACTTCTCAGTCATCTCACAATGAATAATAAGATGATCAACTGTTTCCTCTGCCTTGTCACACAAGACACATTTTGATGGACCCGCAAAACCTAACCTTTTCCTTCTTTCCCCTATTAGGATTCTACTCGTAATTGCTAGCCATGCAAATGTGCCTTCTTTTGGTAGACAATCCTTGTTCTAGCAAAAATCTTTCACCCAAAAATTCTCTACCTCCATGGAGTCTAATAATTGATATCCAATTTTTACCAAGTAACACTAGTAGACGAGTCACACCAAACAATCTTATCCTCGTTCTTTGAAATGAAAATTTTCGAGCTTGAAATATCTTCTTCATTAGCTATGATTTTTGAGATGTCAAGCCATCTTCCAACACCTCTTTCCATCCCCATTCATGACCAAGTGGACCCTGTTTTGAAACCAAATAGTCTTTCAGCTTAGTTCCCCATCTTTGTGAGAAATGATTTTTAAGAAGTTGCACATCAGGCTCTTCATCTAAGTTTGGTAACCAGTCCCAAGAATCCTCCCAATTTTTTTCCTTAAACCCATTTCCAATCTGCCAAGAGAGATGATTAATAATCACCGGTCTATAGGAAACTATGAAGTTCCAAATTGATGACCCTTTTGGTGGGTTACGAACTGTGAAAATTCTCTGATTCTCACTTGAATCCAGATATATTTCTTTTATAATTTTTACCCACAATAAATCAGGGTTGGCATACATACTCCAAACCAACTTCGCACCCAAAGCTTCATTCAAAAGCTTCCAGTTTCTCACGCCAACACCGCCTTTGTATTTTGGTCTACAATTTTTGTCCCATGCAAGCAATGGTATTTTATCTTCTTCACTTGCCCCATTCCAAAATAATTTTCTCATGCGCTACTTGATTGAAATTATGACTTTTTTTGGATTCTTTAAACACGTCATTGAATAAATCGGAATTGTCGATATCACATATTTGAGCATTATAATTATAGCTACAGTTGTTAGCCATTTTCTTTTCCAGCCTTCCATTCTCTTTAGGAAGGAGTCCACTAGATCTTTCCAAATTCCTGCCCTATTGGCTCCTCTAAAGAGGGGAATACCCAAGTATTTATTCAGAAGAGTTCCAACCCTCATGCCAAGTATCTTGAAAATTTCATTTTGTTTCTAGATTGGGATGTTAAAGAAAAATATTTTTTATTTCCACCAGTTTATAAAATGGCCTGAAGCCAACCCATATTTATCCAGAGAACTCTTCATCACTCGAGCTTCTCTTAGAGAAGAATCCCCCATCAAGAAAGTTTCATCCACAAATTGTAGGTGTGATATTGGAGCAATTCCTTCAGCCACTTTAATCCCCCTCCATTGACTCGTCCTACGTTTCAAAGAGATTAACCTTCCTAGCACCTCAATAAGGATTATAAAGAGGAAAGGTGATATTGGATCACCTTGCCTGATCCCCTTAGCAGAATCAAAAAAACCTTAAGGAATTCCATTTACTAGAACATGAAAGAAAGGTGTGCTAATGCAAATTTCAATCCATTTTTGCCATTCTTTACTAAAACCAAATTTCTCAAGCACTTTTAAGAGAAAAATTCTATTTACCTCATCATAGGCCCTCCTTATGTTCAGATTGACCATCATTTTCTCAACCTTCACCATCCTGAATGTATGAATGGTTTCATGGGCTACAATTAAACCTTCAAAAATAGATCTATTTGGACAAAACCCACTCTGCTCAATTGAAATAGATCCCATTACCAATTTCAATCTATTTTATATGACTTCAAAAATAATTTTATAGACCGTATTACATAAAGAAATAGGCTTAAAATCCTCAAATGAATTTTTCATCGACATTTTTTGAATGATAGCTATAAAAGTGTTATTTAGGTCTTTGAGGATGAAACCACTCTTCCTAGATTCTTCAACCACCTCCCATAAGTCATTAGCAAAGATATCCTAGAATTTTTGAAAAAATATTACTCGGAACCCATCAAGACCAGGGGCTTTATCCCCTCTAAGATCAAATAAATCTCTTTTCACTTCCTTCATAGAGACTACCTCCGTTAGCATAGAATTTTGATCTTCTGAAATACATTTTAGGACATTATCCAATATATCAAATATTTGATTCAAATTGGTTGAGGTCTCATTAAAAATCTCGGTAAAAAACCTCACAACCTCCTTATTAATTTGAGTAGGATCATGAATCCATTCCTCATGGCTATCCTTAATTGAATTTTTTTTGTTTGAATATCTATGAACCTTCACTAAATTATGAAATAACTTTGAATTTCGATTGCCCTCTTTCAGCCATGTCTCCCGAGACTTTTATCTCCAAAGCGTTTCTTCTTGAGTGAGGGCTTCTGAATATCCTCTATTGAGTTTTTTTTTCCTATCAAATTCCTCTTCACTCATCCCATGTTTAATTACTCTCGAATCAAAATATTTTAAGTCTTCCTCCAGTTTTAATTTCTCAAAAAAAAAATTCTTAAGGGATTCTCGATTCCAAGCTTTTAATTTTTCCTTCAAGAATTGTAGTTTCTTAAAGAAGATAAAGGCTTTAATACTAGTCCTCCTTGGGGAATTTTTCCACCAGTCACTTACCAACTCCTTGAAACCATCCGCTCAGAACCACCTTGTTTCAAAATTGAAAGGACATCTATTTGGAGTTAATTCCTCTTGAATTCTCAGGCTTATCGGGTAATGGTTTGAACTAGTTATTGGAAGGATCTCTGCCTCACACGACCAATTTTTCTCAACCCAATTTCCTGCTAGAAAGAACCTATCTAATTTTTCTTCAATATTTAGGAATCCACCCCTTCGGTTTGCCCAAGTGAATCCACCTTTACTAAAAGGCAATTCAATTAGGCCATTATTCACTACAAAGTCACAGAAATCCTGTTGCCTTTGCCCTGACCAACAAACACCCCCAAATTTATCTGATGGTCTTATTATCGCATTAAAATCACCACCAAGTAGAAAAATTCCTCCCTCCTCCTCTCTTAATATTCCAGATAACTCTTTCCATAGTGCCTTCTTTTGAAGTGATTTATTAGGCCCATAAATGTTGAGAATACAAAAACTCATTCTTAGTTGTCTTGACTCCACCCTACACCATTGCCAATGCATTTCTTGTCTAAGAATCTGAACATCCACAATACAATAATTCCAAAGCACACCCACCCCACCTGAAGCACCCATAACCCCTGATAGAGAACACTTCCAATGCCCAAAACATTTTGAAAAATAAGTAAATTTAGATTCCTTTATTTTTGTTTCTTGTAGCATGACTAAATCAAGTCTCATTTGATCAAAGCATCTTTTGATCAAACACATCTTATAAGGGGCATTGCATCCCTTGAAATTCCATGAAAGGATCCTCATGGATTCTGAGAAAGGGCATAGCCTTTTCCCGATCTCAATTTTCTTTGGCTAGGTGCATGCCTAGCTATTTCCAATCACATTTTGTTGGTTTCGAGACCTCTCTTCTTCTTCTCGCCTCTCTTCTCTTTACTATTTAAAGCTAAATATTGTTCTATGCTTCCCTTCTCAACAATCCCAATATTATCCTATAAACCTAGGATATCCTCATCACCCTAATCTTCCTCAGAATCTAACTCTGAGGCTGGATCCATCATATCACCCCCACTATCTCATACTCCTTTGAAGGAATTCTCTAAGTTTCAAATGGGGGATATAGGAATGTCCTTGTAAGAAATTTCTTCCCCCACCAAACCTCTTTCTTCCTTTTGAACTGAGTTTCTTGTGCTTTCCTCTTGTTCTCTATTGATTTGAGACTCTTGAACCCAATTTTCATCAAGTTTCTCTGCTCTATTCTATGGAAAGTCATCTTCTCTTGAAGAAACCACCTTTTTCCTCATCTACAAACTATTTGGCTAAGAGTTAGGAGGCCTTCCTCTATCTTCTTCAAAAGCAGATATTTTTTCATAGAGAGGTTCCACTTTGTTTTGTGGTGTATCCTCCCTCCTCATGATATCCTCATTGTCACTCCTAATGTACTCCAATCCAATTTGTTACTCTCATGTGTTAACCTCTATGCTCCCCATATTTTTACTTGGGGTTTCTCTTAAATTTTTACTTTGATCAATAACCGGATCCCTCCACATTTGGACTTCATTTTCATACCTGTTTTCAAATAAAGATTCTATTTCATTCCATTGGACTCCCTCCCAAACACCTCCCAACTCCATTGCTTTCTAATTTTTATTTGGCCTCTGAATACCCCATTCTTGAGATTTGTAGAGCTCTTCCTCATTCACTTCCTCCGATAGATTCATTATTTGATCAGTTAACAAATATTGAGCCAAACCCTTTCCATTCTTCAAAGATTCATTTTTACTTTCAGCATGCATTCTTCCAATGCAACTCACACATTCAAAAAAGGCATCCTCTATTTCTATATTCTGGTGCTTGAAGCCCTCCTCTGTTTTAAGTTCCAAAATTTCTGGCAAAGAATGAATCCTCTGCCTTGGAACACAAACTCTAGGGAATACGCTAAGGTTTGATTTATCAACAACCTCCTCCGATTTCACAAAGATTCCAAACTTGCTTCCAATCATTCTCAAAGTTTCCTGGTCCCAATATTCATGAGGGAGATTTCTCAATCTAATCCATAGGGACTTCGTCAACCATTGTTTCATTAGGATTAAATTTTGGGGTCCAATATTTAATGAAAAATCCTATTCCGTCCATCACAAAAGGGTCGCTATTAATGATCCATTCCTTATCCTAGATGGTTTTACAGATCACCATGTAAAAATAGTGCTCTAGGGTTTTTTAATTCACAATCACTCCCCCAATGTTTATCACACCATTCCCTAAGCTTAGAAAATGCCAGCCATTTCTAGCCCCATTTAAAGAAAAAATCTCTATCATTTTAAAAACTCATCGAATCACTCCATTCTCTATATTCTAGAAGTAGAGTGCTCATGGTTGCATTAGAAATACTAGGCATTACTTGGCTTGGACCAATTTTTTCCGCTTGTTTTGGGCACCAAAACTTTGCCTCCACCTTTCTGAAATCTACTCTCTCTATTAGATGCCATGATCTAAACCTCTCACCCCTTTGTGTCTGAGTCCTCGCTCTCGGCCCGCTGGTCTCTACACCTCCTGTCTTTGTGTTCTATTTGTCTAGAGCTTGCCAAGCCCGATTTGAGTCTGTTCAAAGGCCAATGCGCCTACTCACCAGCACCATACTATAAATCCTTGTGCCTTAGAAAGCCCTATCTATGCCACCACTCCGCCATTGCTACTCTTCAATATTATATATTATTAATATATAGTAAATGTATCATATATTAATATATCATAATATATTATATATTCATATATAATAATATATTATATATACTATTATTTAATAAATATACTATATAGTATATAAATAATATATTATATATTAATATTTATTATATATTATATATCTTATACTCTCTCCCTCTCTAGCTCTGGCACTACTACTGATACCCATCTGGTATTTTGTATTGAACTTTTGAACATAGTAATTAATCATTCTATTATAAAAATCCTGACCTCCCAAATGCATATCCCCTCTAACAGCCATGACAAAAATATTACCCTTTCAAATAGAAAGAATCGAAACATCAAACATACCTCCACCCAAATTGAAGACGAGAAACATTCTTTCTCGAGTGAATACATCATGGAAGCCTAAGTTATAGTTGTTTCCATTGTCTCAATAATTATTCACATGACATTGAAGCTTGCAATCTTACCAACATCCTTTGTGGCCCTCTTTTGTGCATAATTAAAATAAAAAATCACAATACAATTACCACATTCTTCATCTTGCATTAAACTAAGTAGCATGGATGAGATCTCTTCAGGTGCAAAAAACTCTCTCAGGTCCATCCCACTCCCTCTCTCTCAAGGGTCTCTCCCTTCCACCCTAACTAGATAATTCTCTCTCCCCCTCTCTCCCTCTCTACCTCCCTCTCACCCTCTCTCTCTTGGGTCTCTCTAGATCTCTCCAATCTCTCTCCTACTCTCTCTCCCACATAGCTCTTTGTCTCTCTCTCTCTCTCTCTCTCTCTCTCTCTCTCTCTCTCTCTCTCTCTCTCTCTCTCTCTCTCTCTCTCTCTCTCTCTCTTTCTCTCTCTCTCTCTCTCAAGTCTCTCTCCCTCCCTCTTAAGTCTCTCCCACTCCCTATCTCTCTCCCTTTTTCTCTCAAGTCTCTCCCTCCCACCCTAACTTGACAACTCTCTCTCCCCCTCTCTCTCCCACTCTATCTCCCTCATAGGTCTCTCTCCCTCTAAGCTCTCTCTCTATCTCTCTATTTCTCTCTCCATCTCAAGTCTCTATCTCTCTCTCTCTCTATATATAAATATATCTCAGGTCTTTCTCTCTCTCTCTCTCTCCCTCTTGGGTCTATTCCTCCCTCTTAGATATTTCTCTCTTTCTCTCTCTCCCTCTCACTCTCGGGTTCCTCCCACTCCCTCTCTCTCTCCAAGGTCTCTCCCTCCCTCTATATTTCTCTTTGAGGTCTCTCTCACCCCCTCTCTCTCTCTCCATTTCAGGTCTCTCTCTCCCTCTCAAGTCTCTCTCTCAAGTCCCTCCCACTCCCTCTCTCTCTATCCCTCTCAAGTCTCTCTTTGTCCCTCTCAAGTCTCTCTCTCTCCCTCTCAAGTATCTCTCTCTCTCAGGTCCCTCCCACTCCCTCTCAAGTCTCTCTCTCTAAGGTCCCTACCTTTCTCTCCATCTCAAGTCTCTTCCTCTCTCCCTCTCTCTCTCCATGTCTCTTAGCTCTCTCTCTCTCTCTCTATCTATCTATCTATCTATCTATCTATATATCTCTATCTCTCCCATTCTCTGTCTCTCTCCCTCTCTCCCTATCTCTCTCTCTCTCTCTCTCTCTCTCTCTCTCTCCCTCTCTCTTCCTCTCAGGTCTTTCTTTCTCTCTATCCCTCTCTCTTAGATCCCCCCTCACTCTCTCTTCTTCTATCCCTCCTCAAGTCTCCCTCTCCCTCTCAAGTCTCTCTCTCAAGATCAGGTCCCTCCCACTCCCCCTCTCTCTCCCTCTCAATTCTCTCTCTCCCTCACTCTCAAGTATTTCTCTCTTTCTCTCTCTCCCTCTCACTCTCAGGTCCCTCACACTCCCTCTCTCTCACTCTCTAGTCTCGTCCTCCCTTTATCTTTTTCTTAGAGGTCTCTCCCAATCCCTCTCTCTCTCCCTCTCAATTATCTCTCCCCCCTCTAAAGTCTCTCTCTCAGGTCCCTCCCACTCCCTCTCTCTCTCTCCCACTCAAGTATCTCTCTTAGGTCCCTCCTACTCCATCTCTCTCTCTTTCTCCCTTCCTCTTAGGTATTTCTCTCTCTCTCTCTCTCTCCCTCCCTCCCTCCCTCCATCTCTCCCTCTGAAGTCCCACTCTCTACCTCCCTCTCAAGTATCTCTCTCTCAATTATCTTCCACTATCTTTCTCTCAGGTCCCTCCCACTCCCTCTCTCTGTTGTGAATTGGTCGCACATCAATAAATATATAATATATACTATGTAGTATATAATATATACTATCTATTAAATATATTATATAATATATATTACATAATATTAATATAAAATATAATATTTAATATATATACTATATATAGTATAATATATAATAAACTATACAAAATATATGTAGTATATAGTATACGATACAATATATAATATAATAAATATTATATAATACATAATATATAATATATAATATATAATATATATAAAGTATTATTATATATTAAAATATTAAATATTATGTATTATTATTAATGTAGGTAACTGATATCCGTTTCTAAATGGATATCTGTTTTGAATGAATATCCTTTTCGAAATAAATATCCATTCAGAATGGATATCAATTCTTTTGACAAAATTAGTAGGCTCGAGGTTTGGCTCAAGATTTGGTTCAAGATTGCCTAACTTGGAAGTCAACCCAAAAAATGTGTTTAGAAAATTTGCTTAGTTTTTCAAAGTTTTCCCTTGTGGTTGATGACTTTTTTTAAATTCACATTTCATGAAACATAAGGGTTTTATAGAAAAAATTGTCAGCTTTCCACTAATATAAGCTATGCCTTATTTTGAATTTAATAAATTATTATTATTAATTTTTGTTGGTGTAAATAAAGTCGTGTACCTAGTTAATTCATTACTAGGGGACTTATTTACACATGTTAAGTTTACCTAGGTACTAGGAAGGAATATTTCTAGAAGGTGTTAGTTGTCATTAGTTGTTATCTTATCTTTTGAAAACTACTACATGTGACCTAGGTAAGTGTGATAAATTGTCTCATGTCATATGATTAAGATGCTTGTCATAATCCTATGACATCTTATATCTCACCTTGGCTACATAACCAATGGGTCTCTCTCATTAAGAAATCATCTCATATCATTGAATCAATTGATAAGAATACAGTTTATTCTTGTCACATTCAATTCTCTCTCTTTTTCGCTTTCCATTTGGTCTCAAGATCTTGGAAGTCATATCCAATTCTAACATGGTATCAGAGTGGGTTGGGTGACATTGGAGAGTCTTTTTTCTGAAGAGAGATGCCATATTTGGGGATGTTCCATTTTTGGCTCTTTATTGCAAGTTCATATCAGAGCTTGTTGGTGCAAATCTAAGCTCACCATTGCATTTAGAAGGTTTGAGAAAGTCGATTTTTCCTTTTGTTTCATCTAAATCAGACATATGAGGCCAAATCTATGAGGGTTTGAAGTTGAATAGTGGTTGCCAGATCTAGAAGATAGTTGCATTTTTGGAGCATTTGGGTCAAATCTGACCCTACCATCGCGTCCAAAAGGGCCAAAAACCCTAAGATTGACTACCAACTTGTCCAAATTGGAACAGTTGTCTAGTGAGGCAAAAAAAATTTGCCTAGGGAGCCGTACGACACCCCATATCGTCATTATGATAGTGGTATAGTTTTTTCTGAAAAAAATTATTATTTTAATTGTTGGAATTTTTTTGAAATTTTTTTTAGAAAAATTAAATTCCATGATTAAATTTATTGTAAAAAGTTTGATTTAAAAATCAATATCAAAAATAAAAAAAAGTTATAGTTCTTTTTTGTGGACCCCTTACCCTACTGCACAGAGTACAGGGTACTCCCTATCCCAACTGCTACCAAGTGGAAACCCTCCATTCATTGTGGCCCCACCAGTTAAATCTATAGGTTCTTACTGGCCTGGGCCCCACGTAGGTCATTCTTGCCGTGACCCAACAGTACAACCGACAGGAAAAAAAAACTAGGTGACCCACATTTATAAAAATCCAGCCTTCTATTCAAAAATCCACTGGCATTTCACATAGGTGGCAGTAGAATATTTTGTAAGAATATTATGATTCCAATGGCAAGAAGGGTACCGACACTGCGACAGTTTTAATGACGTCAAATTTAAGCCCAGAAATGAAGTCATATTCTGCAGGCAGAGTATATTCTTTTTTGATGACCGATAGGATGCCAAATTTTACTTTATGGATTGCTAACACTAGCTTTACATTTGCACTCCTTTGAAATATTTTTACCCCTCACGGATGAGCTTTTTGATTTTGTAGTTCAACTTTGGAAGAACATATCTTGCTCGTTTTGACTCTTTTTTTTAGCAATATTTTTTTTATTTGGGCTAATTTTTTATGATTTACATAGTGGCATAGTTAGTTTTTGGTTTTGGTGTCTAATTTTTCCAAAAAATGTAGATTCTCACAGGTGTTGTTGCTTCATCCTCATTTCGGGAACTTCGAGAGCTCAGATCTTGCTCCTACGATAACACTTTCGGGTGCAATTTTTTTAAAGTGCATAATTTTTTGTGTAATTCTGAATGGTATGATCAAATTGATCTCATTTTATACCAAAATTTTTACTTGATTCAGTGGCCTATTTTGGCATTTTTAAGCACTAAGATCAAGTCTAGCTTGTTTTTTTTGGCATCTAGCAACTATAAACACACTAAATATAAAGTGAAAAATCATATATTGCTTGGGGGGTTTCTTAATTGAGTGATTTGGGGGGGGTCTCTTGGTGCATTGCTTTGATCTGTTTGCTTGTGCTCTCTCTTTTCATGGATCATTCCAAGGTTCCTTTGCTCATATCATAATTATTCAACATGGAATAAAAATACATGGTTCATTCTAATGAATGAAGGTCACTCTCTATATGTTGAAAATAAGGTACTTGAACCTACAAATGCAGATAAAAAGATAAAATGGATGATTGAACATACCAAAGATCTTGGGTGTCTTCGTAGACTTGCTTCTCAAGATTTATTATTCCAAATTGAATCATGTAAAAATTATAATAAGCTTGGGATAAATTGAAAACATTGTATGGTACTATAGATGAATTAACAGGCTATTAAATTGATAATGAACTGATGAGCCTTGATCCTAAGAACTTTGATAACATCCAAGACTACATCATTAAGGTTTAATGATCTAAGAGAGCAATGTAAAGCATGTGGAATTGATAAAATGGACATTCAATTGGTCTATAATACAATGAAAAAAGTTGGTCTTGATTATGCTTCTTTTGTTTCTAGCCTTCATACTCATAGATTGAATATGGGGTCTGCATATACTACACCTTCATTTGCATCATTTTCTGAGATCTTGATACATGAGCAACAAAATCTTATCTCAATGGGTCTCATGAAGACTTATAAATATCAAGCATTGCTGGTTAATCAAGTGAGAATATTAGAATTGGATAAGAAACAAAACAAATCTAAGAATAATCCACATTCAGATCAAGCAAAGGAAAAATCCTCTTCCAAAGGGGATTCATCTAAGAAGGAGAGGCCTTTTTTTGTATATTGCAAGAAGGATGGACATTAAGAACACTATTGTTATAATAAGGATATTGATGAGTTGAAAAGTATTCTCAAAAGGAATCACATTGATTTTCCTTCCAGAATCTTTGAATCACCTTATTCTCCTTCTTCTTCAAAATAGTCTAAAAAGGAAAACAATCAAGCATCTACATCAGGAAATAAAGGATGAGATATTTATTCTTTTTCAAGTCCAGGATCAGGGAGCTAGATTCTAGATTTAGGATCATCTCATCATATGGCATCTCCTCAGTCTATATTCTCTTCATTTCAAACTTGTTATATGTCTCCTATCTTGATGGGAAACAATACATACATTAGTGTAATTGGGAAGGGATCTATTAGTTTTGGGGACAACACTTTACAGGATGTTTTGTGTGTTCCTCATTTGATGAACAATATTCTTTCCATTTATTAGATTCCACATGGTGGAGATGGGAGAACTATGGAGTTCACACCTGATTCGGTCCTCATTCAAGACTTGTAGAGTAGAGAGATCATTTCTACTGGGGTGGTTGATCATTCATCTCAGTTGTATATATTTTCATATTTTGCTTTTGATGTTGACATTCTTCCATCAGATCCAATACTTGAGACATGCATTTCATCTCCTCCACCTACTGTTGTAGTTGATGATGGTTGTGATTCCATAGTTTGGGTTCCTTGTGATTTAGTGCAACATGACATACATAGTCTTCCAGATATGGCTAATTTGGATGAAGTCTTGATAGGTATTTCAGACTTGTTTGTGGAGTCTCATCTTTCAAATTTGGGGGACATCATCGATAGAATTCATCTTCTCTTTGATGAAGACGATCCTTCTTTAGTTGTTGTGAGGGGACACTTTGACCCTCTTGTTCATTCTCTACATGATTATTCCTTGCAATTTGACATGAGTGTGGATAATTTTGGACAACATTTGGAGTAGGCTTCTTTGTCTTTAGAGGGGATGTCTTTGTCTTTGGATCATGTTCTAGATTCATCTGTACTAGATTTTGGATTGTCCTCTTTAGTAGTGTGGCCTAGAACACCTGTTTGGAGTGAGTCAGCTTTCTACATTGACATGGAGACACTTGAGAATGCTTTAGAGACATAATCATCTATCATCCATTTTCCCAACATGCTACATAATTTCTTGGTTTTTTTTCTTCCTAAGGGGAGGAACATTGTTCGACGAGACTATATCATCTTCAACATTCAATGTCTATCTTCTACCATTATTATAGGAGAATCAACATTGAGGGGGGGATACCTTTTCTCTCTTCTACTTCTCTCTTATGGGGGGTATTTTTCCTCACATGGGGTTTTTACCTTCTCATGAATCATTGAGAGCATTTATTTTTTGTATTTCATCTCTCTTTTGGGGAGGAGTTTTGTCCCACTGGGTTTTCTCCTTTTCTCCATTTGCGAGAGATTGCATTGCATATGTACATGGGTACCTAACATGGCCTAGACACCGAGACCCATCTTTGTGTCATTTGCAAAATAATATACTACTCCCTAAGTTACACTTAAGGGGGGGTGTTGGTGTAAATAAATTCATGTACCTAGTTAATTCATTACTAGGGGACTTATTTACACATGCTAAGTTTACTTAGGTCCTAGGAAGGAATATTTCTAGAAGGTGTTAGTTGTCATTAGTTGTTATCTTATCTTTTGACAACTACTTGTGACCTAGGTAAGTGTGATAAGTTGTCTCATTTCATATGATTAAGACACTTGTCATAATCTTATGACATCTTGTATCTCACCTTGGCTATATAACCCAGGGGTCTCTCTCATTGGAAAATCATCTCATATCATTGAATAAATTGATAAGAATACAATTTATTGTCACATTCTATTCTCTCTCTTTTATGCTTTCCATTTGGTCTCAATATCTTGGCAACCATAGCCAATTTTAACAATTTTCTACATACATTACTACTAAAGTCTTGATTGATAGGCTAATTGAAAAACTTGTATAACTTTCTATGACCACCAAAAAAGTATGCCTTTTCCCTTGATTTCGGAATAATTAATGATAAATTGGACTTGATATTGCCTCAAGATCTAGTGTTATGATGAGTTTTACACATCCACATTAGGTCTTGGGTGGCCCCTTTTAAGCTAAATAAACCTAACTCTATTCTAATTTAATGTTGTAAAATGTTTTTATTCACATATTTACATTGAATTTAGGAGGCTTGTAAATCAAGTGGACCTAATCTAGTGTTGTAATGTGTTGTACACATTCACATGGGACTTAGGGCTCTTCTAAGCTAAATAGACCTAATTTTGCCTCAATTTAGTGTTGTAAGGTGTATTTATTTAAAAATTTAACATTGGAGTTTGTTTCCCCTTGCATTTATGAAATTTATATCATCATTAATAGGCCCCTATGACCCATATTGTGCATCCCAAGGCATATTTTGTTAAAAAAAAATGATAATAGCAACATATAAACTTAAATTCTTCACTCCCTAACACTTTAGCATGAAAAATATCCCCTATGGGACCCATTCACCACCTTGGGCGAATGAGTCCCATTTGGCCTATTTTTAAGGCTTTGAGTGGGAAAAATGGGTTTTTAATTCAAATTTCTCCTATTTCGACCTTGGGGATCCATTTAATGGTCATTTGAGTGGTTTTCCTATATAAAAAAGCTTCCAAATAATTATTTCACCTAATAAATCCAAGAAAGATCATATATTCATGTCATCAAGATAGCTTTCAAGATTAGTTTTAAGGAATTTAAGGGCACAATTCTTCATCCATTGTTGCAAAAATTCAAGATTCATCATCATGTCAATTATATCAAGCATCAAGCACGCTAGTGATCTAGTGTTTTGATGTAGCATTAAAGGTTGAAGATCAAGCATTGTTGTACACCTATTGTAAAAAATCAAGATCTACATCCTCCATGGCCATTCCATGTTGAGTTGCAGATTTACAAGGCATTATTCAAGGTATCATCATCCATGATTCATGTTCTTTTTTTTGTGTTTCATGTTTCATGCCTTCATTTCACTATTTCATCATTTGGTTTAATTACCTAAAAGGGGTTTGACCAAGGGGAACCCCTATTCCCTAACAATCAACATGTTTTTCTCTCTCTTTGTGTGATTGTAGATCTATGTGCTTTGAAGACTTGAAGATCATTGAAGATAAGGTTACAAGCTTGTTGGAGTTTTCTCCCCATTTGCAAGGTCAAAATCTTCACAAAAAAGTCACAACCTCGAAAATTAGGATCTCGGATCCCGAAACCTAGGGGAACAAATTAAGTAGACTGAGAAGAGAAAATCCAAAATTTAAATTTCTAGAAAATCCAAACTAGACTCATTCACTAAGAGTGGTGAATGAGTCCCACTGTAGGTGTTTTTTGAAGATCTTTGCAGATTTGGATACCCATTTTCTAGAAACCTGCTGCAGTTTAGAAATCCGGAACTAGGATTGATTTTCCCAGAATGGCAAATGAGTCCCAGTAGATCAGAAAAATAAGTTTTTTAGAATTTCAGAGCTATTTCTAAACATCTTCAAGTTTCTAGGTACACACTTTTAGTTTTACAACTTTTTCTTTGTTTGCATTTCTAAGTCATTTAGTGAAGCATTGCATAAAACTAGGTTTTGCATTTCATCTTGCATGTCATACATTTTTCCAAGCCCTAACTTGGTGGTGAACCCCTCTTGTAATTTGAATTCATATCCTAAGATACCTTATTGTCATATATCTTCCTCCATTCTTTATTGGATTGAGATCTCTAAGGTGTCTTTGTGTGTAGCAAGTGTGAAATATGAACCCTATCCTTGTTCTCTATTCCTCCAAGGTGTGGTGTACTATTTTTGTTACTATATTTTGGTGAACCTGCATTTTGAATACCTTCTTTTTTGATTTGGAGTCCATCATCATCCTAAATCTAGTTTGCATTAACTTTTCATTAAGGTTTGCATTAGTTAATTGGCATCTAGAGTTTCTAAATTTTGCATTCGTTAAAGTGCATATAGGTTGCATTTTTTCATCTAAAATAATTGAAAATAACCTAAACACTAAATTTTCATTTAGGATACATATCATACAAACTAAAAAGCATAAAAATCAATTGATTCTTTTTAAAAAATTGGGAAAAAGTATCTACAAGGACTCATTCACCACCTTGGGCGAATCAATCCTAGTTCACCCCTAAAACTACCCTTTAAAACACTGAAACCCTTATATTTTCACTTTTGTTTTCTGCCATTAACTATCTATACAAGTTTTTTGAGTTTTTGTTACATGCATTTCACTAAATCTAGCTTAATTTAGTCCATTTCATGCATTGCTCAATTCTAAATTTGCATTTACAACATTTCATCATTTAGGTTTTTACATAGTGTAATCAACAAATTACCTTGTTTCAAATTTGAAAATTTCATTTCACTTTAGGTCATAGAATTACTCTTTATTTACTTTTCCATAATAGCATTTTTTATTTCAAGATATGTGGCTTTGATATGGTTAAAAATGGATTGCATAAGTACAACATCCCCTCTTATGAGTTTAACTTAGATTACAAAAATGAGTTCATTAAGAAACATGTTAGTCATCCATCTACTATCTTTCATAATCTTGAGAACATCCTTGATGAAGTGGATTAAACCATTGACACAATCCTTAATATTACATTTCGCATTGGTGAGGATGATAGTGTAGACAATATAACAATCATACTTGTTCTTCTCCCAATACCTCTCTTCCTAGTGATGAAGGTATCTTGGCAAAAGAAGATACAAGCATTGAGAGTCTTGATTGTCCCTCTCCTCCCACTTTGGAACATATTATAAAAAAAGAAGATGAGATCATGGAAACATTTCTAAAAATCATTTAACCTAGTCTCCATTCATCCCTTTCTTGTGAGATTTTTTTAGAAAAATAGGATGATATCGTAGAGCCATAATTTCCCTTCTCCTAATATCCCTCTTTGATACAAAGAGGATAGGTTGGTATTATAAGATGCACCTATTAAGAGTCATGAGAATCTTGTTCCCCCCTTCCCTAATGCTCCTACCATTTGGAAAGATCTATTTGGTAAGCATGAAAATCATAGTTTTCCTTGTCTTGATGCCTCCCCTACTTTTGATGAAGCTACCTTACAAAATCTAACCATGGAATGTGATGAACAACTTACAAGCTCTCCTACTAGGGTAGATAATATGGCATAAGAGAATGAGACCTTAAAGAAAAAGGACAATCAAATAGAGCCTTCTCCTAAACAAGACAATAAAACCATTGATAACTCCCTTAATTGCGATGAAGTCATTTTGGAAGAACGAATCCTTAAATTTCAAGAACATTTGGTTTGTAGTTGTCCTAAAAACTCTCCTCTTAGGGAGAATATCTTGGTGCAATAAAATGACAATAGCAGTGTGGCTTCCTTATGTGATAGTAAAAAGGTGATTCTAGATTTCCCTTTACTAGAAATAAATCAAACAAAGACCACTAAGGCTATGAATGTGCAAGTGTCCATTAGATCTTCTTCGATCAATACATACCCTATGGGACATCCTAAGAATCCTCTAATTCTTTACACACCTTCACACAAACCTCAAACTCAAAACAAACCTGAACTTATCATTTACTCACCTAATCATAATACCATTTCTCATACATATAACACTATAAACCATCCACAACCACAACAACCAACTCCAACATCCCTCCCATTTCCTAATCTGATCCTTCCTAACCCTATCTTACCAGCCCCCCCTCATGGAAAGGAGTATGATCTTGTTAAAAAACTTAAGAATACTCCTGCAAAGATATTCCAATGGGACCTAATTCAAAATTCACCTAATTATCACATTATGCTTCAAACAACTTTACAATAGGTTCCTATCCCTTCTAATGCAAATATAAATGACATAGCAACCATGATTCAAGGAATAAATGTTGACATTTTTTCCACCAAAGTGAACTCCCCCCTTCGGAAGCACACAAACAAAATGATGCTTTCATGGTATAGGTTCAATATAAAATAATAGGGATAAAGTGAACCATTTTAGACACTAACTCGGCCCTTAATGTGTGTAGCGTAAACCTTTTGGATAGGCTTCATGTGGAAAAATAATAAAATGCAACCTGATTCCTTGTCTATTCGTGGATTTGACAATGTAGAAAAAAACCTCTTGGTTTTATCACTTTACCTATTACAACTGGAAAGGCCACATTGGAAACACCAATCCATGTTATTCCCATGATCTCTCATGTAATCTCCTTTTAGGAAGACCATGGATTCATGTAATGAATGGGGTGCGTTCCACTTTCATTGTATAATGAAGTATTTCTACAACAACAAATTGTACATACTCGAAGCAGACCCTCACCCAAACAAATATTTAAACATTGAGAAAGGCAAGGAAAATCCTTGGGTAACATTAAGACCAACCACACAAGTGGAACCCGCATAACAAAAAGACAAATAAAAACTCATTGAGGAAATCATGAAGCTATTAGAATTCGATTGGGGTTCCTTAGACTTCACATCAACATTCATGGGAGAATACAAGATCATACACAAAGAATTAGACAAGGGAAAAGAAAAAGCAATAATGTCAACACAAAATTTAGAAGACCCTTCAAAAGGATCCACCTCATCCACTTTAGAACACACGACAACAAATTATACAACAAACTTTGATGAACCTTATTATCAACAACCACCAGATCCAAAAGCAATGAAAAATCTTTATGGAAAAGGTTATGAACTTATGGAACAACTTGAGTATAGTGGAAAATGATGTGGTGATAGAGAAAAAGGTATCCACAACCCTATAGATCCTACCATGCAAGAAATGACTCATGGTTTTGGTTATTGTCCTTTCATAGAAATCAACCCATCAAAAAAATATTCACTTAATATCAACACCCTAACAAAATATTTCTCTAGGCTGACCTTAATAGTTTTGTATCCTAAATTGATAGACACTAGTGGTCCTTATTGTTATCATTTTCAAAAAACAAATAAATCTTTACTGAATACCAATGTCATCTCACAAAATGCTAATGATTTTAATTCGTTAGATTTTACATCCTCCTTTCGAGGAGAGAACACAATCTCACAATCTAAAGAGTCTTGTGTAGGTATGAAAACTAATACTAAGCAAGAGATATCTTTGTCGCAAAATAACAAAGCATCCTTCACTTTTGATCAAGAGAGTATCTTGGCAAAACTAATCCAGATCTTTTGATATCCCTCCCTCCAAGAACATGAAATAAATTCTATTACAAGAATTCATTTTGTTCATATCATAGAGTTCATGGTCATACCACTAATTAATGCAAGGATTTGAGTAATCAAATTCAACATCATAGGGAGTGTGGTGCTCTTCCTTGTGTTGAAGCACCTACGTCCTCTAACTAAATTTTTCATCCTATTTGGCTCACCCTTGTCCTATACTAAGTGGGGGCAAGGGGTTATTTAGCCTTATCCTTGTATGTCACTTTTTGTTGTCTTTTTTGGCTAGTTGATCACCTTTCATGTACATATAAGAGCAATAATGGCATGTGGATGACATGCCTTAAGTTGGCTCACATGTGACATACTACCTTTTTCATGATGTAGCTTATTGGAAACATATGACTTGGCATAGGTTTTTCTGAATAAGCTCTCATGTCTTCTTCTACTTTAAAGCAATTTCTCATAGTAATGGTGTTAGTGACCTCTTTACAATGGGGGCATACATCGACACTCATGTTTCACTATGTGATTTTCTTTATTCTTGAGATGCATCCTTTTCTTGGTGGAGTCATTGGGCTTGATTTCCTCCAAGAGTGCAATATTTATTTGACTTATTATCTTTTGGAAACATTAAGCACGATGTTCCCTAAGAAGAGACTAGTCCTATAGGTCAACCTTAATAGTAGTGCACCCTAAATTGATAGAAAATAGTGGTCTTGATTGTTATCATTTTCAAGAAACAAAGAAATCTTCACTCAATATCAATTTCATCTCACAAAATGCTAATGATTTGATTCATTATATTTTACATCCTCCTTTTGAGGAGAGAACAAAATCTCAAAATCTAAAGAGTCTTGCATAGGTATGACAACTAATACTAAGCAAGAGATATCTTTGTCGCAAAATAATGAAAAATCCTCCACTTTTGATCAAGAGAGTATCTTGAAAAAACTAATCCAAGATCGTTTGATATACCTCCCTCCAAGAACATGACATAAATTATATAGTAGTAATTCATTTTGTGCATATCATAGAGTTCATGGTCATACCACTAATGAATGTAAGGCTTTGAGTAATCGAATTCAACATCTCAAGAAGTGTGGTGCTCTTCCTTGTGTTGAAGCAACTACTTCCTCCAACTAAATTTTTCATCCTATTCGGCTCACCCTTGTCCTGTACTAAGTGGGGCCAAGGGGTTAGTTAGCCTTATCCTCATATGTCACTTTTTGTTGTCTCTTTTGGCTAGTTGATCACCTTTCATGTAGATATAAGAGCAAGATTGGCATGTGGATGAAATTCATGTGAGTTTGAGTTCCTACCCATAGCCACTTGCATGTGAGTTTGAGTGCATACTAACCATGTGTTTATGTGTCTCACCTCTTGGGATTACTCACCCCATGGATGGCCTAAAGTTTCGTGGCTCTAGAGTGAGCATTTTGTGAATTACTCATCCCGCGGATGACTTAAAGTTTCATGGCCTCAAAGCGAGCACATTTTTTTCTTTCCTTTCTTCTTTATGACATTGCATGTTCATGTATCTCATTTTTTTGCATATCATACACCTTGTGTGTGTCCTTTTGCGCTTATGTTGGTTTGACTTAGGATCTTTGTTATCCTAGATCATTCACATTGGTACAATTGGACCCCTCTTGAATGTCTAATTTAGTGTGAGTTTGAAGCAAGGGAATCCTCTCACAAAAGTGGGAGATAAATGTGACCACCAAAAAGTGCACCTTTTCCCTTGCTTGATTTGGGAATAATTAATGATAACTTGGAGTTGATATTGACTCAAGATCTAGTGTTTTGATGAGTTTTACACATCCAAATTAGGTCTTGGGCCCTTTTCTAAGCTAAATAAACCTTACTCTATCCTAATTTAATGTTGTAAAATGTGTTTATTCACATCTCCACATTGAATTTTGGAGGATTTTAAATCAAATGGACCTAATCTAGTGTTTTAATATTTTTTACACATTCACATGGTATTTAGGGCCCTTCTAAGCTAAATAGACCTAACTTTGCCTCAATTTAGTGTCGTGAAGTGTATTTATTTAAACTTTCACATTGGATTTTGGGTCCCCTTGCATTTATGAACTTTATATCATCATTAATAGGCCCCTATGACCCCATATTATGCATCCCAAGGCATATTTTGATAAAAAAACCATGATAATATCAACATACAAACTTAAATTCTTCCCTCCTCAACACTTTAACATGAAAAATAGGCCCTGTGGGACCCATTCACCACCTTGGGTGAATGAGTCCCATCCAGGTGGGACTCATTTTCCTAGGACGGCGAATGAGTCCAATTTGTTCTATTTTTAAGGCTTTGAGTCGGAAAAATGGGATTTTAATTCAAATTTCTCCTATGTCGGCCTTGGGGATCAAATTAACGATCATTTGAGTGGATTGCCTATATAAAAAAGCTTTCAAATCATTATTTCACCTAAGAAATTTCCAAGCAACATCATATATTCATGTCATCAAGTAGAGCATTCCAAGGTCATCAAGATAGATTTTGAGATCAGTTTTAAGACATTCAAGGGAAAGATTCTTCATCCATTGTTGCAGAAATTAAAGATCCATCATCATGTCAAGCATATAAAGCATCAAGAATTTTAGTGATCTAGTGTTGTGATGTAGTATTAAAGGTCCAAGATCAAGCATTATTCTACACCTATTCTCAAAGATTAGGATCTACATCCTTCATAGTCATTTCATGTTTAGTTGCAAATTTACAAGGAATCATTCAAGGTATCATCATCCATGATTAATGTTCTTTGTTTCATGTTTCGTGCCTTCATTTCATTGTTTCATAATTTGGTTTAATTACCTAAAAGGGGTCTGACCAAGGCAATCCCCCATTCCCTAACAATCAACAAGTCTCTCTCTCTCTCTCTCTCTCTCTCTCTCTCTCTCTCTCTCTCTCTCTCTCTCTCTCTCTCTCTCTCTCTCTCTCTTTCTTTGTGTGATTAGAGATCTAGGTGCTTTGAAGAATTGGATACTATTGAAGATAAGGTTACAAGATTGTTGGAGTTGTCTCCCCATTTTCGAGGTCAAAATCTTCACAAAAATGTCACTTACAGCCTCGAAAATCAAGGTTTTAGATTCGAGAACCTGAAGGAACAAATTAAACAAACTGAGAAGAGTAGATCCAAACTTTGAATTTCTAGAAAATCCAAATTGGACTCATTCACCAAGAGTAGTGAATGAGTCCCACTATAGGTGTTTTTTGGAGATCTTCACAGATTTTGATATCCATTTGCCTGAAACCTGCTTTGGTGTAGAAATGCAAAACAGGGATTGATTCACCTAAAATGGCGAATGAGTCCTAGTAGGTCAGAAATTTAGTTTTTTAAAATTTTAGAGCTATTTTGAGACACCCATGATCCTGCACTAACCCTGTTATGATATTGGAACAAGTAAATTTATGTTTACTTTCTGAGGTGGATCTAAAAATAGTGACTGAGGCATGCAAAGATGAGAATTGGGTCAAAGAAATGAAGGAAGAGTTAGAATGGATAGAGAAGAATCTGACTTGGGAATTGGTCCAAATATTGGAAAACAAGAATGTGATTAGTACTAAGTGGGTATTCTGGAACAAGCTGAATGAAGATGGAAAAATTTTCAATAACAAGGCTAGACTTGTCTATAAGGGTTACTCATAGGTTGAAGGTATAGATTTTGAGGAAACTTTTACTCCAGCTGCAAGAATAGAAGATATCAAGAATTTTTTAGCTTTTGCAACACATAAAGATTTTATAGTTTATTAGATGGATGTGAAGTCTGCATTCTTGAATGGTGAATTGGAAGAAGAGGTAGATAAATTGAAAAACCATAAGGTTTTTAGTTGTCTAAAAATACAAGTATGATCTACAGATTGAAGAAAACATTGTATGGATGAGAGCAAGCTCATAGAGCTTGGTATGCAAGGATAGATAAGTACTTGTTGTAGCAAGAATTCATAAAAGGTACTGCAGATAACAATATGTATTACAAAGTTGAAGGAGAACAAGTCTTAATTGTGGTGGTATATGTTGATGACACAATCTTCAGAGGAAATGAAAATATGCACAAAAGGTTTGTAGAGTAAATGCATAAATAATTTGAAATACCAATGTGTGGGGAGATGAATTTCTTCCTTGGTTTGTAGATTAGTCAATCAAAGAAAGGTATAATCATATCACAATCTAATTATGTTAAGGAAATTTTAAAGAAGTTTGGAATAGATGACTCTAAATTGGTATGTACTCATATGATTACTATTTTTAAGTTGAGCAAGAATGATGAACATCCTAATACATATCAGAGAAACTATAGATCAATGATTGGTGGACTATTATACCTTACTGCTACTAGACCATATATCATGCATTCAGTTTGTCTTGTGGCTAGGTTTTAGGAAGATCTAAGGGAATCTCATGTTGCAGTAGTGAAGAGGATATTTAGATATTTGAAGGACACTCCAGATTATGGTTTGTGGTATCCTAAGGATAATGAATTCTCTTTGAGTGCATATACAAATGTAGTTTGGGCTAGATGTGCAGATGATAGGAAAATTACAAGTGGCGCTGCTTTCTTTTTTGAAGCAAGTTGGTTTCATGGCTAAGTAAGAATCAAGATTTAATGTCATTATCTACTATAAAAGCATAATATATTGCAATATCATAATTTTGTACATAGGTGTTTTGGATGAAGAAAACATTCAATAATATCATAATTTCATATAATGAACCCATTCCTATCATGTGTTACAATACAAGTGCAATCAATATTTTGAAGAATTCGATAATGCATTCAAGACCAAAATATATCTCAATCTGGTGTCAATTCTTAAGAGAGAAAGTTTAAGAGAATGAGGTGAAGCTGGATTATGTGCCTACTAAGCATCAGGTTGTTGATATTTTCACAAAATCTCTTCTAAACGATAATTTTGAGTATCTCTAGGATAAGTTAGGGTTTATTTCCCCTTTTTCATTCAACTAGATGCATAGGTGTGTGCATCTATCTAAAAATAATTTCAAGATACATTCTTGGTCTTGGACTAATGCTAAAGGTTACTTCTCAAGGGGAGTAGGTAGTCGTGGTTGTTGTATGGTACAATTAGATGGAGCATATTGTGTGCCCCTAAGGGGGTGTATGCAAGAAGTAAAAAATAGTGGAAAGAGAGAGTACATGTTGTCTTTTGAATGTTGTCAAAAAGAGAGAGAAAAAGAGTCTAATATAGAGAAGAAAGTGTAGAGGAGAGAAAATTATGATTTTTCCCTCTACCATTGATGTCAAAGGGGGAGAGAGTTAAAGTGATTGAAAATAATAAGGGGAAAAATTAAAAAATGGAGAGAGTTATAGTTGGTTGAAAAACCATAGTGTAAAAGTGAATACAGTCTGAAGATCATAGGGAGAGAGAGAATCTAAAAAACATTAGTATAGAGTATGGGAGATTATTGTCTAAGGAGAAAAGGGGGAGATTGGTGTAGAATGTAGGTGTTGTTGGTATTGTAGGAGAAGAAGTCCCACTCAAGGGGAGTATTGCTTATTGTAGTACTGCTACTAGTTTCTTTTTTTTTTATGGTTTTTCAAAAATTAGGTGTTGCCATCAATGAAAAAGGGGGAGATTATTGGAAGTTTGGAGATGTTGAAAGCTTGAGTTGTTTGTGAGTTTCTTGGGTTTTTTAATCTATTTCAACCTCTTTTATCAAGAGAGTGTTGGAATGCTATTGGTATTAATAATGTGTCTAGAATTGTTGGTATTGATGTCAACACATGTTGGTTTTTTCATTGATTTCCTACTTCAATATAGTTGTAGATCTTGTTGGCTTGACTAGGTTTCAAGGATATTTTTATAGTTGTAAAGTGTTGCATGTTGTAGATGTGTTGTATATATGTTATTAATTTTGATAATGAAGTTGGTTCACTTGGTTTCCAAGTGATTTTGAGAAAATTTGAATAAAAGAGAGTTCGATGTGATAGAGTGGTGTTCAGGGTTTTCATCTACTTTTCTTCATGGTTGAATACATGCTCATGTGGTTTGGAAGTGATTATTAGAGGTGTTCAAAGGTGTCATATCCAAATTTTTAGGTTTTGGACCATATTGTAGTGATAAATGTATTTGACAACATATTTGGTGAAACAAAGTGTCTAAGAGAAAGGAGATTACTACATATTTCTCCATAGTGAAGGTTTAGGTTTTGTGGATTTGGGAATGTTCTTATAATATTTGTATCTACCTTCACTGGAAGTTTTAGTTGTTGATCTATTTTTTAAAGTTGTTTGATGTGTTGGATGTTTGTGCTAGTGTGTCTGCTTGCACAAAATGAAGGTGTTCTTGAGTTTCTGGTGGTTGTAGTAGTTGTGTTGAATATTCTAATGATGTTGGATTATTCTTAAATGTTTTATGGATATTATGGAGTGTTGTGTGGTCTGCAAGATATTTCTAGACCTTGGGAGGCGTGTTTGGAGTTTCTTGTTAGTGTTAGTGCAAGTTTAGCTGACCTAGTGTGCTAGTGCTAATTCTGAAGGATAATTGTTGCTTGAGGAAGTGTTTAGAAGTGTTTTGGTGTAGATTTGGGTCCCAATTAAGTAGTGGTGTGGTTTGGCTTCACTTCTTTATATGGTGCAAGTTTTTGGGTCCCATCTAATAGGTTTGGGTGGAAATGTGCTTGTGATTTCTATTTGTCAAGGTATACTTAAGTCAATATGATTATATAGTGGTACCCTACCATTTTAGAGATGTAGTATGGGACTATGGGTTTTGTGGTTGTGATTTCTATGTTTTCACTTTTATTATATTCTTTAATTTTCTTGTGTTATGCATTATCATTGTGTTTGTATTCTTATGTATATCTTCCTTTTTGGGTCTTTTTTCATGTATTGTCATCATTAATGTATCTATTTTTACTTTCATATTTAGTGATTTATATGATATTTTCTAAAAGGTTAAGTGTACTATTTGTAATCAATCCTTAGTAAATAAACATCAATATGGTTGGGTGTTGTGAACTCAGTGCTATGTATTATGTGTTTCTTTTGAGATCTAAGACCATTCTATATGATTTGGATTAATTAAAAAAGACTAAAATAATAAAGATAAAACCATAAAGTTCCAACCCTTGGGTTATGGATATGTGATCATTTTCCTTTTAAAAGAGAACAAAATAATAAAGAAAAAACATAAAGTTCCAACCCTTGGGTTATGGATATGTGATCATTTTCCTTTACTGATGGATGAGGACAAAAGATATTTCCTCTAATTGTGGGTTAAAACCTTCCCCAATTGGAATAAAAACTAAGGAAATCATTAAATACTCTAAAAATCACTTTCTCAATTTTTTGTTTACTTGGACTATATAGTGAGGCCACACATAGATGTGGCATACTATGCTTATTGTCAAATGTGTTTATGTGTACATATTATAATGAAGGTTTATAGTTTGGAACTTATTGTATTATTGAGAAATTAAGTTGTAATTTGATGTTCCATCATTTTTTACTTATTTTTTATTGTGATTATTAGATAATGCTCATTGAGATAAATTAGATTATATACATGATTAAATGCATATATTGTTATAATTTTTTTAACTTCAATAAAATAAATTATGCTCTCATCTTGGAGATTGTTATGTACCTTCTTCCTCATAAATTGAATGAGTATAACGGTGTGATTGCTCACAATGATAACACTGTCTTTCATTAGAATCCCCATGTTTAATGAAAATGTAATCACTTGAATTTTTTATCACTTGATTGGTTTCCCACAGAGATTAGGAATAGATTGGATTTTAGCCATGTAGAAGGCGTGTAGTGAAAAGTGATGTTTTGATTTCATGCCATTATTTTTGGGGTGCGATGGATTTAAAACATAACAAGTACATATAGTAGTTATGCGCAAAACTATAACTGAGTACAACTTAGTTGTATGCACCTCATAGCTACATTATGCAATCTCACAACCACACCACATTGATTATTCTCTATGCACAAGATACAAAAAAATCACTAATTTTTTTTTTAGAATCATGCATCACATATTCTTTATATATTTCTCCACATTGTGTATTATTGCATATTACTATGACTTCTTCTATGAATGTAACTTACAGATCATTCACATTGAAATTTAATTATACCATACACATTTAACCTATGACCATGTGCATGCCACATGATCATCTTAAACAACAAGAACCATACAATTTTGACATGTATTGTCACCCTATCCATATGATTTTCATGTCATACACATGTGACACTTGTGAGCATATTGTAGATCCTAGTTGATGGTTCATGTGTATGAATATTTACACTATAAAGTACAAGTATAAAAGTACCAAAATAGAATTTGTATTCAATACATGTAATTATACATATCTTCTTTGGTGCAATACAAATTTTCCTTTCAATTTTTCTGTTTAAGCTTAGGGTTTCATTTTAATATTAAATAAAATTTTGGATTACTAGCTAGTTTATAAGTTTTCCCACCCAACCACCTAGGAATTTGACTAAGGAATTCAAATTAAGAAAGAAATAATAGCATTTTTTCCAACTATATCTAGATATAAATCTAAATATTAATTAAAATGTTAGCACTATTCTATCCAATATTTTATTTTTTCATTGCTCCAATTTGGACCATCATGATCTTGCACTCACTCTACTCTTAGATGGATTCATGCATATGATACTTTTAGCATATTTTATTCCTGATAGATAAGATTTGTCCTCTACTATTTTTATCTTCATTACCTTTAATTTGTATGTATTTAAAGGTAACTAGTGTTGAAGAGCACCTTTGAGAGATTGCTAGTATTTAAAGTGGAAGTATGAAAATTTATTGACAAATAGTCAATCCCCATTGACACAAAATAAATATTGGATACATATCAATAATAAATGAAAAATTCATAGATGATGAACTAATAGCATAGTATATGTTATGTAAGAGGCAATTTGATTATTTTAATATCTATATGGTTTCATGTGAAAGAGATCTAATTGGTTGGTGATTAATAATGACTTGGGGTTTGTCCTAAATATAAGATCATTGATTCTTAATTTGAAGTATTTAGTGTACAAGTTGATATGTAGCAAAAAAATCATTTCAATGGTTAGCTTGGGAAAGAAGGAAAACATAGGACAATTAAGCTACAAGATTTTTTATCCAAGGGACAAATCCACATCCATGATCAAGTCTAGGGAATATGGATGACTACATAGAAATTTGTTTCAATCCATTTAGGGTCAATAGGATATGTTTTTGCCTATCAAGTTTCAGGTTTGTTTCAGCTTATATGCAAAATATTACAAAGTCAATTTATGTGTAATAAAAGAAGGTGAAAGGGTAAAATATACATTTTTCTCCTCTACAATATGTAAATCTATAATATGATTCTAAAATTAATGGTGAGTGTAAGATTATAATGGATTAAATAGTGAAATTGGGTCAAAAAGATGCTTATAGACATATTCAATATCTTGAGATAATTTTTTCACATTTTGTTAGTTAAGTACAAAGCTCAAATTTAATTTGATAATACCAAAAAAAATAGATATGCATGAAAATATTGTATAATCTATTTTATAAATAATTTAAAATTGTTATGTCTTCCGTCTTTAATTATTATATTATAAAATGAATTAATATTATAAATCAAACACGTATGTAATGGATCAATAAAAAACCTTAAAATATTGACACATAATGGTTTTCCACAATGTCCCAAGTGTTTATAACAGCCATGGATCAACAACAAATGCCTTAAAATGCAAAAGAGAATCTCTTTGATGGCTTAGACAACACTAACCACAATTTTCCTGCAAGAGCAAAACTATAGCTAGAGCTGCCCAATACATTTTCATTACAAGCCATATATGAATGAATGCAAGCAAGAAATTTCAAAGACATCGAAGAAATGAGAATTGATAAAGTAGGAGCACTAGATATTGCCTATATTTTGTGGCGAAGTACGATAACTTTACAAACTACATTGAAGTCATCAATCTTTTTATTTAATCGTGCACTTGTAGCATTGCTTCATGCACTATGCCATCATAGTTTCCATCCTCTGAAACTACATTGGCTTCTACTAAATTAGCAAGGAATAGCTCCCCAATGTTTATTGGGCCTACTTCACTGCCGTATCATGCAATTGCCTCCATCAACTTTAGATCCATGATATATGTGTCTTAGATATATACTTCTAGAATGCTCCACGACATTTCTTTTCACTTTCTATATCTAGAATGTTTATCATGAATATAGATGCCATTGTGCTATTTAGGTATTAGAAAATTTTAATAGAAGTTTTAGAAAATGATCTTTTCAATTATACTTTCAACAAATTGAGAATTGATGTTAAAAGATATCTTTATGGTGTTCTAATTTGAATCTATCAATATTTGGTACTTTCTATTTATTTGGTATAGAATAAATTCTTAAGATTATGGTTGTAAGTATCAATTAAGAGTTGTATTATTCAATTTTTTTAAAACATTATTGAAGTGGTTGTTTTAAATTTTAGATCACATCCTTTTTTATTTTCTTATCAATTTCTCGCCACAATTTCAATCATGATGGAAGCCATCATGAACCTTTCAACTCTTCTAAAATTGATCTCAATTCATTGAATATACATCCAATCCCACTAGTATCCTTTCTAATAATCCCAAGGAAATGAATCCAACATACTATGATTACAAGAGAGATAATTTGAATACAACAAATAATTCTAAACTTAATTCCAAACTTAGTTGAGGATTCATTCAAGCATTGCCTCACTAAAGTTCCCCACTCAAATAGATTTTGGCTAATTATTTAGGATTCCATAATATTTATTGCATAATTTTCTAGTATGTATATATTTATTTCCTTCACTTATATAATGTTGTACTATGGTGCTTAGTAATATTAATTTGCATCAAATTCATTCCATTATATTCTTGATTTTTGAACTTATTGAATATTTATTTTGTATTGTGTAAATTATAATTCCTATGGAATTTTATATTACTATATTCCTAATATTTTTTATAATACACATGTGAATGTTAAGTAGTGTGTGACTCTCTATTTCATTATTAGTTCCATTGATAATTTTTTGAAGTTATCCATATCATTTTCCTTTTTATCTCTAATGACACAACCAACTCTAACATTCTCATGTTGTTATGTGTTGCACCATCAAAATTCAATCTCAACATCTCATTTGATGTTTAAAAAAATTAAATTTGACCAATTACTTATAATTAACCTACAAAATCTACATACGCACATACATTGATGAGGATGTCTCCATTAAGTTACAATATTATAAATAATATATATATGAGACATTATCACTAAAATTATATAAATTAAATTTGACCTATAAAATGTAAGATTTTATTTATAAGCAATTCCATAAATTTTTGTCCAACATTGTAATTATATGAAAATTAAAACTCTCATATATAAGCTTTATTGGATCTTATTTATAAAAAAAACATCATCTTTCATGTGCTAAATTTTGTAATATCTATTAATTATTATATATAAAAATATGTAATTCAATATAGTGTTTAGTGTTATATTAAATCTAACATTTTAATCAAATCAAAATATATTTTTTTATATAAAATTATATATAAATAAATAAGTAAAAATATAAATGTTAAATGAATAAACATTTGAATATAATCTGCCCCCCTCGCCTCGATCTTTGGTTCCTGCTTCTGAGCCTCCCTGGTTGATGGTTCTGCAGAAGAAGAAGAGTCTCCTCAAATTTGTTGCCTCTTCTCAGCCTTGGGTTCGTGGACAGTTTGGATCCCTCTATTTCAGAGGTTGTTTAAATCTTGGTTGTTATGCAGCTGACAGTCAATTGTTTCTGTTTGTTCTTATATTTCAAGTTCTTTTGAACTATGCTTTCTTTTGGCCTTTGAGCTCTTTGTGTAAAGGGTATAACACCCTGTAAATGCTTTATCTTTTCAAAAACATATCAATATAAATTTTACAAATTTTTTATAATTAGAATCATAAGAAATTTATTAAAATAATAATATAGAATATTTTAAAATTGTATAAATATTATAATTTTTATATATAACTTCAAAATTAAACAATTAAAAATATTATTAAATTATTTTAAAATTATAATTAAATGGTCTCTTTTAAATAAAAAAAAGTCATTTAAATTTAGAAAACATTTTTTTTAAATTTAAAATTTGAACTCTTTACAAAATTAAATTTGGTCCTATATAAAAAAATATATGACCCTTTAGAAAGATAAATCTCAATCATCTCTAGGAGAATTTGGAACATTTATTAAAAAATCTTCACAAATCAAATTTTGTTGAATAAGAACCCTCTATAAAATCAAATCAATCAAATCTTGTTAAATTTAATAACCCAAATTTCTAAAATATCAAATTTTATTGAATATAAATAAATAAACAACCCTCTTAAAAGATGAAGCTCAATCAATCCAAGAGAATTTGAGACATTTATTAAAAAATATTGAAATGTCAAATATTGTTGAATATAAAAACCTGACCCTCTATAAAATCAAATGGATCAAATTTATTAAATATGAAAACCTAACACTCTACCTAGTTAAATATAAACAAATAACAAACTCTCAAAAAGATGAGGCCCAATCAATGGGAAGAATTTGAGACATTTATTAAAAAATCTTCAAATGTGAAATCTTGTTGAATATACAAACCTTGTCATCTACAATATCAAATCAATCAAATTTATTAAATATAAAAACTTAACACTCTACAAAATCAAATCTAACCAAATATATACATGACACACATTTTGTAAAATCAAATCTCACTAAATATATATTAATAAGCAATTCTCTATAAAGATGAGGCCCAATCAACTAGAAAAGAATTTGAGAAATTTATTAAAAAATCTTCAAATGTCAAATCTTTTTAGAATATAAAAACCTAACCCTCTACAAAATCAAATCAATCAAATTTATTGAATATTAAGAATTTAACACTATAAAATTAGATTTAGCTAAGTATAAGCAAGATATACATTGTGTTTGATTCTTGACAATGATCTAGTGAATATGGTTAGATAGTGTGAATTTGTTGTTGTAAAATATAGCCAACTTTATATATGTGTGTGTGTGTGTGTGTTTCATTTTTGCATATATTATTGTATAGATTTAGTGATGTTATTCAAGGAGACAAAGTAATTTTAAAGTCAACAATATAATATAATTAAAGCCAAAATTCTATATAATAGTGTTCAATGCATAGATTTAATGATGTTAGAAATATTATTTAAAAAGACAAAATAATTTTGAAGTCAAAATTCTATATAATAGTGTTCAATATATAAATTTAGTGACGTTAGAAATGTTATTGAAGAAGACAAAATGATTTTAAAGTCGACAATATAATTTTATTAAAGCCAAAATTCTATATAATAGTTTTTCATATCATTCAAATCATTAATACAAAACAATTTTAAAGTCAAAATGTAATTTTATTAAAATCAAAATTATATATAATAATATCATTCAAGTCATTGAAAAAATAAATAAAAATTGATATATGGCACTCTTACAACAATTATTTAAAATAGAAAACTAATATTAATTGTAAAAAAGTTGAACCCAATCATCCAGAAAAGAATTCAGGGCATTATCATCTCATTCAAAAGGTCTGGGAACTGCTGAGATTTCGTTGTTTACATTTAGTTATTCTACTTTAAGTTGACAAGACGATCCACCAACCTTCCTCTGAATGCATCACCACAATAATCTATGTTTTCATATGCAGTCATCTCTGACGTCATTGGAAAAGAAAAATTGAAGAAAGAACATTGGCCAATTTCTCCATTAATCTCTGCGTATGCGCCACGTTTCATTTAGCATGGATAACAGGCCAAAAGAGGAAAGAAATGCGGAATAAAGGAAGGGGGATCCAGTTTTCCCTGTCCATAAATGGCAAGTTCTGTAGCTGTGTCCCTTGGCGTAAAGCAAGAGACATGGAGTGAGACGTACGAGAGTGTAGTATATCTTCTTGTTGCTTTTAAGCAGGAAACATGTGGACCAGCTTGAGCTTAACCGCTCTCAGTTGCACCATGTGCTGCAAAAGATTATAGTTCAAACATGTAATACTCTTCACTTGTTTCTCTGCCCCACAGCTGTAAAATTAAAGAGATAAGATAAAGCAGATGGTGAAGTTTGCTTTCATTTACAAGCGAGACAAACGATTGAATTTGCCCATCTCTAATGTTATTCAAAGTTTGTTCGCTAACAAAATGCATTCATTTTTTTATTTTTTTAATCTTATATGACGAATCATTAAGTTTGATCTTCAAAATGTATGGATTTTTTTTAGAAATATTAATAATATATAGGTAATATTTATAGATTTATTTATATATAATGAATTGATGTTGGATATCGTTAATCTTCCAATATAAGACAATTCGTATAGTCATGATAACATAAAAAACACATAAAAACATATGTAGAAACATACATAACATGATAGGACGGTGTAGTACGGGGCCCACCGAACGGGGGATAAAAGTAACGAAATCTCAGACAAGAGGAAACATTACGGTGATGGAAACAAGGAGATAACGATGTTGCTAGGTTAGTTTTCACACCTTTTTTTCCGGTCATGACACCGAGAGAGAGTTGGACCATAAAAATCGTAGGTCTCGTGGCTTGCACAAGAAGCTATTGTTTTCAGCGAATTTTGTGTAACCATGGGAATTGGAGGCGAATTGACGTGAGTAAGACTTGCGTTGAAAATTGTAAGAATTCGTAGAAAACACTCTATGTTGTGAGTGTTTTCAGTCTGCACGTTGAAAGTTGAAGGTTGGAGTGCACGAGGAGGAGTTGGAGGAGAAAATCAACCAAATCGAGGTGAGGGGTGACTAACCAATTGGGTTGTTACATGTAGAGGGTTTTACAACACTATGTGGGTTGCTTGTTTCTTAACATCTATAGTTTTCCAACATGATATTCTACAAAATAGAATGAATGTCTTGAAAAGCTTTTGTAATTTAGACAGTATGAATGTAATAAAAGGCCCCTTCAAAATTTATAAGGACTCTTAATTTGAGTAATAATTGCATTTAAATTTCACCATGATTAAATAAAAAGTCCACAGAATAATTGTAGATTGGAAAACACAATGTGGGTGGTCAATTATTTGAATCTACATGCTATAATATAAAGGGTTGTCCCACAGGGAGGAGTTGCAAGTGGGGGATACATAAGACTAACCAAATTGAGCTAAGGGGTGACTAACCAATTGGGTCGTTACATGTAGAGGGTTTTACAACACTATGCAGGTTGCTTGTTTCTTAACACTTAGGGTTTTGCAACATGCAATTTTACAGAATCATATGAATGTCTTGAAAATCTTTTTCTATTTAGATAGTATGAATTTAGTGAAAGGCCCCTTCAAAATTTATAATGACTCTTAATTAGAGTAAAAATTGCATTGAAATTTCGACATATGATTGAAAAAAAAATGCACAAAATAATTGCAAATTGGAAAACCCAATGTGGGTTGTGAGTTATTTGATTCTCCATGTTTAAATGTAAAGGATTGTCTCACAAGGAGGAGTTGTAGGTGGAAAATACATAAAACTAATCAAATTGAGCTAAGGGGTGTCTAACCAATTGGGTTGCTACATCTAGAGGGTTTTACAACACTGTGTGGGTTGCAAGTTTCTTAACACCTAGGGTTTTACAACATGCAATTTTACAAAAAAGTATGAATGTCTTGGAAGCCTTGTGTTGTTTAGAAAATATGAATGTAATGAAAGGTCCCTTCAAATTTTATAACCATTCTTAACTTGAGTAAAAATTGCATTTAAATTTCCTCATGATCGAAAAAAAATGCAAAAAATAATTGGAAATTGGAAATCACTATGTGGGAACTTGTCAGTCATATGATTTTTCTTGTCAAGGCATCTTTATCTTTTATAAGTTGTGCAACTGTACCTTTGAATTTTTATCTATCAAAATGATGTACACAACCATTATAGGTAAATTGAACATTTCCCAAATGAGCCTCAAGTTGCTTGAAATTTTCCTTCAATTTTTGAATTACCTTAGATTCTTGCAAACAATCGTTTTGTAATGTGTGCATGTTCCCTTCTTCATAAGCAACACCTTCCATTGTTGTCTTTATTTTGCAACTTCTTGTCTATCAACAACATTGATTAAACTCCTTTTCTTTGATGATACAATCTTCTTTTAATCTTCTAATTCCTTTTCTAAGTGGTTAATTGTAGTGATTCTGTTGTTTTACTTCAATTTCAGCACTTCCAACTATTGCTTTTGCATCTGCAAGTTGACCAACCACACATTTTTCCTCATCCCCACTATTGTTACCTATTATCACCCCTGGTATTCCTTTTCATGAGCTTCTAACTTATTTTCCATATCTTTTACTTTAACCTTTGGAGCAACTTCTCCCTCATCAACCCTTAGGACAACACCGTCCATTTCTTAGATAGAGTTTTGAATGTCTTGAATAATTTTATGTAGCTTTGCAAATTCTTTTTTCTTATCTTTGAGAGTGTCTTTTTTATTAGAGAATGCAGATGTTTTCTTTTTAATAAGTTGTTTACAAAAAAAATCTACTTTTTCACATAGTACTTTCATGTCTCCAACCAACCGATTCTGTTTTTCTGCACTAAGATCTGATTTTGCCTTTTCATTTTCATCTATTTCAAATTTTATTTATTCCATGAAATTCTTAAGTTCAATAATATTTGACTTCATTTGTTCAACTCCACTTATAACATAATCTCTCACTTTCTTTTCTTGAACAAATTCATATGCAATACAAAACCTCCTGACTTTATCCACTTCTATATTAGCATTTGTCCATTGCACATACTATACAACCCTCCTTCATCAACTTCTCAAGAACATGAACAATCTCTTCAATCAATACAGTATCTATCTCATTCACTTTGGTATGCTTCTTTTCAAAAAACAATAGAGAAGATTCATTTTTCATCACATACTATCTACTACCTCCTTCTTGAGTTCTACATTACCATTTTCGCATTGTACATACTACACGTGCACCTTCCTCAACTTCTCAAAAATAGGGAGTCTCTTCAATCAATACACTATCTTTCTCATTCACTTTGATTTTCTTCTTTTCAAGTATTTATATAGCATATTCCTTTGTCATTTCATTCATTCTAGTACTTGTTGCCTCCAGTTTTGTATTGTCATTTTACCATTGCACATACTGCACATGCTCCTTCCTCAACTTCTCAAGAGAAGGAAGAATATCTTCAATCAATACATTATTTATTTCATACACTTTGGTTTTCTTCTTTTCAAGTGTTTTTACAGCTATTTCTAGTACCTACTACCTCCTAAAGAATTGACAAGATCTCAGGTTTGTTAACACCCAACGTTTTCCAACCTTGAATTATAAATAGACAATTTATGATTGTAATAAAAACCTTTTATTGTTTAGATAGTACAAATGTAAGAAAGGGCACCTTTAAAATTTACTAAAAAAATTTCTTACAGTATGAATTTCATTTGGATTTCTTCATATCATTAAAATATAAGTAGATAGGAAAATATAGTGGGTTGCATGAGTTAGTTCATTCTGCTTGTTCAAAGCTCAAGGGTGGAGAGTTTGAGGAGGATTTGTAGCAAGGGGATACATAAAACTAATTAGATTTAGCTGAGGGGTCACTAACCAATTGGGTTGTTATATAGAGAGGTTTTTACAACACTATGTGGGTTGCAAGTTTCTTAACACCTTGTGTTTTCCAACCTCTTATTATACAAACAATATGATTGTAATGAAGACTTTTTGTTGTTTAGACAATACAAATGTAATGAAAGGAATCTACAAAACATATAGAAAGTCTTAGATAGACTAAAAATTGTGTTTCAATTTCCTCAAATCATTAAACTAAAGGTAGGTTTGAAAACACTATAGGTTGTGATTTATATATTTTTCCCCATTCTAATGTCAAGGGTGGAGATTTCGGGAAGGAGTTGTAGATGGGGGATACAGAAAAAAAACCATATTTAGCTAAGGGGCGATTGACCAATTTGGTGTTTACATTTAGAAGGTTTTACAACACTATGTGGGTTGTGAGAAAAAATTCATAGACAATATGATTGTAATGAAAAACTTTTGTTGTTTACACAATACGAATGTAAGAAAAGGAACCTTCAAAATTTACTAAAATTGTTACTTATAGTATGAATTGCATTTTGATTTCTTAATATCAATAAAATATAGGTAGATAGTGTAGATTCCATTCTAATTTCTAATAAGCTTGGTAGCAATCACTCAATTCAGGGGAAAACCTAGAGGAATAGTCCCCTTGACATTGAAAAGACTTTCATTAGATTATCGACTAGGACTAGTAGGCTTGTGATGGTACTGGAACTGTATGTGCTTTCAAATGCTTGAGATTACTTAAATTATCCTAGTAAAGGTATTAGAATTTTTGGAAAATCATAAAAGCGCATAACAATGAAAGAAAAAAGCTAGTGCTTTGGCTATGGGTACCTACAACATAGTCTATAACTAAACTATTGTTAATAGGTAAAATGTTCAAACTAACTAAAAATTGATAATTGGAGCTATTCTACACTTCAGAGTACTAAAAGTTAAATTAATTCAAGCATGAACATGAAAACAAATGATTAATAAATTGATATGAGAATCTATCTTAATTGATTATACAATTATGAAGTAACTACTAATAGAAATAAAAATCATAAATGTAGTGAAGGGTAGTACTTGAGTGGCCCTTGCTTAGGTGGTTGTCTTCACTTAAAATAAACCAAATCTAAATATTCAGATTTATCTATCACATCAACTAAATATCATTCATTACAAATTCCAAAATATCACATGAAATATTTCTCAAAGATTGTATTCAGAAAAACCATGTTTGAACAATCAACATGTATGTATAATAAGAACTAGAACTGAAAAGTGTTTGATAACCAAATCTACAACTGAAATATTAATCAACTCCTATCAACCACCTATCCAAAAGACTTGAACAATATTTATATAAATGCACATGGGAGTTTATTCAGAACACAACTCTAAATTGAAATCATTAATTACAACTCCCCAGATAATATAGGATAATTAAGATTTAGTTATCCTAACTGCAACAAAAAAGAAATAAGAATCCAAATATGACTAGAACTCTGCAATAACATAACTGAAACACAAAACATAGAATCATTTACACCATAATTTTAATGATAATAAGGTTCTCCCTCTTCAATTCCTTTATTATTTTTTATAGTGATGCATGATTGACTTCATCAAGTGTCTCCACATTGTAGTTATTGTGCTCAATGTATTTAGGAACATCCCCTATTTCTCTATCTAGGAACTCCTTTGGTTGTGGGTTGCATTGTGTAGTTGTTGTGGGCTACAATGTCTTCTTAGGTTGCAAGGGGTTAGTTCATAAAACACATATACAATACCAACTACCATGATTAAACATAGATATCAATCATAATTCATACATATTCACATAGAAATCATGTAACATCATTATATCATAGCTATATTTCCATATAATTTAACCAAGTTCAAGGTCTGCATAATAAACATTAAAATATGGAATACTATAGGAACAAGTGTCTTAGGAATGTCTTATAAGCAACATAAAGATAACAAAAAACTAGCTAATAAATGGGCTCATCACTCACCACAACTACTATTTTTCTTTCCCTCAAGAAAATGAACTAGGGGGATAGATTATAGTGTAGTGTAATATCTCTAAGGTTCATTGTAGTGTTTACCCTTGACCCGCTTCAGGTAGAATCCCTTGTAACATGAAAGCCTCCTTGTTCTGATAAGTTCAATCTGCTCGCATTCATCCATCTTATCTCTTGTCCAATGTGGCACTAGATAAAGAAGGATGGGTGGTTGGAATGTTAGTGGCATCCACTTAAGTAATAGTTAGTAGAAATATCCATATAACTACACAATCTATCAAGCATATCCATTAATTTGTACATTGAATGTGTCTCTTTCCTCTATAGCTTTGGATTCAAACTACCAATATTTGCATTCTTTTATAATCCTACATCCTTAATCTCATGATCTTTCCTCTTGGTCCTTTGTACTTCAAAAATTGTAACCGTTCATTTATGATGGCATCAGGGTCATTTGATTCCTTCCTTAAAAGGAGAATAATGTATTTCTCTCTCTCCTCATATTCCTCCATAATTTCACCCCTGAAATCTTCATTCCTAAAGTAGGATGATAGTGGTTTGACCTATAAATCTCCCACGAACATCAAGGGGTTCCACTTTGTCTCCTCAGGCACTACATAGTTATGCAAATAGTATTCACAAATTTGATCCTATTCATTTGGTTTTGAGTCAAAAAAAAATTAAAGAAATCATATTTCCTACTCATTCCAACTAACTGGTTACCTATATTAGCCTGCTAAACTGAAAAACCTAAAAATGTTTCTTGCAAAAATAATGCATAAGTTCTTTTGGGGGCTTTGTATTTAATAGTTTGGGCAGTTTTATCTACCACCTCCTTCATTTTGAGTACTAACTTGTTTGACTCAATGTCCTTCCCCTCCAACACTTTGGTATGCTCTACAATTAAGGATTTTTTTTCTTTTCGCCATTTTCCCTTTTCTTGTAAAAATTTATTAAAAACTTTCCATGACTAATACCCAAGGGATAGAGTGGTATAATGAGTTGGAGTATTTATAGGAGGGATCTGCTATTTTCTTATGCAAGTTGTGTATCCATTGTTTTAACTATGGAAAGATGTTCCAACAAGTCTAGTTTATCCCCATGTCCATACGACTATAATTTCTTCTCCATCTCTTGAATCTTCATCTCCCTCTTTGTATCCCTTTGTTCATAAGTTTTCACTTGTTCTTCCAACCACTTAATTCTTTCTAATGCTTCCTTCAATTCCTTCCTAACATTTATTTTTTATTAAAATATTTATTCATCCTTTAAATTATGATCACAACCTCCTATGTATTCAAAACCATCATTGTTAGGGTTATTTGGGGCTCGTCTCTTGGTTTTATGAGAAAAAAATATATCCTCTAACTCTGATTCAAAGGTGGATACATATCATTTTCTTTTAGCAGGAGCATGCACCTTTTCAAGAGCATTTTCCTTCATTTCTGAGTCAATATCAACTGTCATAATGTTTCCTTGTTTTGTCTCATTACCTTTCAATTCCTCTTCTATTTTTCCTATGCTTCCCCTCATTACACCTTTTTATTTCAACTAGCCTGAACACCTAAGTGTAGCAGATGTCTCTTTCTGTGTATCCTTTTTCTTTTGCACCTTTGAAGGTGTAGAAGGGCTACCTCCCTTTTTCTTAGCTTTAGGTGTCTTAGAGGTGGATGGAGTCTTCTTTGTTGTTGGTTTTTCTAGATGTTGTAGATGATGATTCCTACACAGTAATGCTCAGCAAGCTCACCTTGGTTGTGGGTAGGTGAAGCAACCGATGAACCAAGAGGGGTTCTCTTATAGGCTCAACTGATGGTTCTGGGGTTTCAAGAACTGCAATTTGTTCTAATATATTGTTAATGTCTTCACATTTCACAAAATCTTCCCAAGATACTTATGGGTATTGAATTATAAGCTTCATTTTTTTTAGCAGGATTATTAAACAATGACGGGGAAGAGTTGAATCATTATGTTTCCTTTGATATTTATATCCCATCCTCTTTAGCAAGTTGTAGAGGTAATTTGTCACATTAACAAGTTTATTATGATAAAGATGGATTAATAATTTCAAATCCACGGTGTAAATAAGTGATAACCTACCATCACATGTGAGGTACTTAATGATATATGAGGCACAAGAAGCCCAAATCCATTGAGGAAAAATTCTTGTAGTACCCTAGGATGATGAATCCAAGTTTTCTCCTCACTCACAAAATTCCTCTCTTATTGCCACTACATTTGCTCAAGTTGGAAATTCAGCTCCAATCCTCATAAAACTAGATACTTGTGTAATTTCTCCTTCTAATGCATCTACTGATAATCCATTTACAATAGCTTCATCATGCTCTGATGTAGCTACAAACCTTCTAGTTATATCATCATCAAATTCTGTCAACTTTAGAAAATAATCCAAGTATCCCACCCTTGTGAAAATGGTTAACACTATTGCATCTTTGAATATCAGCTTATGTGCAATTGTCTCCCTTCTAATGGTATCACCTCCCATGGTAATTCATTCTTCCCTTGATCAATTATTTTCCTGAGAACTTAAAATTCAACCCAATTTTTAATCTCAACAGTCCACCAACCCATGTTATTTGTTACTCTTGCATGAACCTTTCCTTCAACAACTTCAACCACCTTGCCCTTTTCTCCTCTATCCAACTTCTATAATCTTGAAAGGTTCTAAATTACGTTGAATTTAGGCAATTTTCAAGTAGAATCAATAGGAAAAAGGTTGTAGGTGCAAAAAAAGGTATAATAAAAAGGTTTGTAGTATGTTTGCTTCTTGGTTCTATGGTTGGCTTTTTGGTGACAACAAAAACTAAAATTTGTCTTATGTATTACCCTTCTCCCAACTTAAATTATTTAAGTGCCCTCACTTCAAGTTAGGAAAAAATAGGTGAAGGTAATAATAGAAAAGTATGGAAATAGAAGTAATGAATAGAAAATATACAAGATTTAATTTAAGTACATATTGAATCATAATGAAAAGCCATGTTAGTTATGGTTGTGTAGTTTGTGTACTTTTTGAATATTATGAAGTAAAATTTTGCGCATGTGAAACTTATCTGAATATTATACATTGCATGATGCTAATTTGACATGATTTAATTGCAATGAATAAATGGATGGGGTGTGAAATTAATGTCAGGCTAGCACATGGTTTGAAGTGAGGTAAAATGTAAGTGTGAGGGAAGTTGATGTGATGGTTTGAATTCTTAAAATTCAAAATATGCATCATGAAATGAAATGAGCATGTTACATGTATCGATATGACAAGTTTATTGTCTGCATGTGCGATGAAAGAGTGGAGTGAAATGTGATGATTTGTATTTAATGTGGTACAAAATTTTAACATTTTATGACATATAGTGTTGTGGGTTCCTTCAACAACAAGTCTTGAACTGAAGTTTGACAACTAATGTGTATTGTGCTATAGGTCCCTATTGCAACATTTCCTTGACTCGCGTATAATAGCTTTAATACATGAAGCTACAGGTCCCTTTCGCAATATGGAGAATGTTGCAAAATAAATGTGTATCATTGTAACTGTGGTGTGTGTCATGTGAGGTGGATTAGTAAATTAAAATTGTGTGACCTCAGGGATTGAGTTGTGTAGCTCAACTAATAAGTCACTTGAATAATCTGGTACATCCGTTGTTGATTCATCATTGTGTGTTTCTGAACTTGTATCTAGATCACTGATAGGGCCATATTATTGAATGAGAGAACGAATAAAATCTTCTTTTTGTACTGGCTTCTTATAAAGTTTCAACATGTGGCCATTAACCAACAATGAAAACCTTACTACATCTATGGTATCCAGCTTGACTACCCCATTAGGAAAAACTTATCTTATCTCATAAGGTCCTAACCATCTAGATTGGAGTTTTCCCTTAAAATATTTATATCTTGAATCATACAATAACGCCTAGTCTCATACATTGAATTCCTTTGTCTTTATATTGGTCATGTCATTTTGCCCTCTATTTTTGTACTATCTCTGCATGATGCATTACTTCCATCCTGATTTCATCCAACCCAATTAAGTTATGCATTCTCTCCTTTTGTGTTGTTGTAAGGTCCATATCCATTTCCATTGTTGTTCTAAGTGTTTTATGCTCAAATTCCATTGGGAGAACTATTGTTTTTACATATACTAGTTTATAGGGGGTGGACCTAGTGGTTTTTTCCATGCGGCCCTATATACCCATATTGCCTCGGGTAATCTAGCAACCCAATATTTCCCATGTAACTATACTTTCTTGGTCAAAATTATTTCAATTTACCTACTTGTGACCTCCACCTGGTCATTGGACTGAGGGTGATATTGTGTTGAATTTTTGTTCCTTATTTCATATTCTTCAACCAATTAAGTAATGAGATTTGAAGTAAACTATTGACCCTAATCAGTTACTATTTCCATAGGTACTCCATACCTAGTAAAAATCCTTCCATGCAAGAATTTAACAACATTACCATCTCTGGAAAATTGTAATGCCTTCACTTCCACCCACTTGGTCAGATAATGAATGCAAACTAGAATGCACTCCTTGTTGTTAGATGTAGGTAAAATTGGCCCAATGAAATCTAGGCCCCATTTTTCAAAGGGTGCTAGTGTCAATTATGGTTGTAAATTAATTTCATTAGTCTTAGTTGGCTTACCCATTCTTTGTAATCTATCACAATTTCTGATGTAGTTGATAGAATCCTTGTGTAAATTTGGCTAGTAGTAACCTATTGTGAGTATTTTGAATTTTGTCCTTTTGGATACAAAGTGACCCCCATAGGGCTCATCATGGCAAAATTTCATTATATCAAAGACTTCATCTTCTCTTATAAACCTTCACATGATGTTGTTTGGGCCTATCTAGAATAGGTAAACAGAGACCCAAGAATATGGAAAATACTTGTGCACTAGTTATCTCTTTTCTTTTGGAGAAAAGTGTTTTGGTATTTGCCCTATCACTAAATAATTTTCAATGTTACTATACCAGGGTGTGTGTACATTAATAGAAAACAAATGATCATTTGGAAATGAGTCATCTACTACCCATTCTACTGATTGTGTTGGCAACCTTGATAGAAAATATGCTACTATATTAGCCTAACTAGGTTTGTCCACTATTGTGATATCAAATTCTTGTAGAAGGAGTAGCCATCTAACTATCCTACCCCTACCAAGAGTTTGTTCATCAAGTATCTTATAGTTGTTTGATATATGTGGAAACAAAATGCATATCCAATGATATAATGCTTGAATTTGTTGATGGCATATACTATTGCTAGCATTTCCTTCTTTGTAATAGTGTAATTTAGCTATGCTCCTTGCAGTTTTTTCCTAATGTAGTAAATAGCATATTATTTATTACCTTCTTTTTGGCCCAAAATTGCCCCAATAGAAAATTTTGAAACATCAGTGTGTATATGAAAGGGTAATGTCCAATTTCCCCCACTCAAAATAGGTTATCTAGTTAAGGTTGCTTTAAGTTCCTCAAAATAATGTTGACACTTTCATGTCCAATCAAATTCTATATCATTAGTCAAAAAAATAAATAATGGTGTTGCAATCATATTGAAGTCCTTAATGAACCTACTATAATAGCCTGCATGGTGTAGGAAGCTTATAACATCTCTCTACCTTTGTGGAATAGGTAATGTAGAAATTATCTCTATCTTATGTGGGTCAACTTGAATCCCTTCATTTTATATGAAATTCCCTATAACAATTCCAAAAGTCATCATCATAAATCACTTTTCATTACTTAGGGAAAATTTGTGTTCTTTACATATTTTCAAAATAAAAATCCAAATTGGTGAGGGCTTCTTCATACATTTCTCCATATGTGGTGAAGTCATCCATGTATATCTCCATAGAGTCATGAGTATAATCGGAGAAGATGCTAAGAACTACCCTCTAAAAAGTAGCAAGGGAATTGCATAACCCAAAGGGTAGGATAAAATATGCATAAGTACCCCAAGGGCAGGTGAATGTTATTTTTTCCTAATAATTTGAAGCATTTTTTATCTAATTAGAGCCACTAAAACCATCTAGGAATGAAAACTACTTCTTCCTTGCTAAATATTCAAGTACTTGATCAATGAAGGGTAATGGGAAGTGGTCTTTCCTAGCGGATGTATTTATCTCCGTATAATCTACACATACACTCCATTTTCCACCTTTCTTAGAGACAATAACCAAGGGTGATACACATTCACTGCCAAATATATAGGATACATGAACCCCACATCAAGTAGTTTTTGGATTTCAGCTCTAAATATTTCTCTTAAAGCAAGATTCATTTACCTTTGAGACTATCTAATGGGCATAAAACCATCATTTATATAGATCCTATGCGTACATAAATTAGGATCTATTCCATTCATATCATGGTAATCCCATGCAAAGGTTGTTGCATGTGCCTCCAACATTGTATTTAGGGAATTATTCTGCTATTGAGTTAATATATTTTTTATGTTTAGTGTTTTTTTTTGTAGAATTTCTATTTTTTGGATGATGCTTGGAGAGATGAGAGGTCAATTCTAGGAATGTTTGGTATAAATTGATATGGTATTAAGGAATGGAATATATGAGATATTTCTTCTAATGAATTCCCAAGTATAATGTTTTACAAAGGATCTTGTGGGCATGAAAGGAAGTCTTGCTGCTATAGGTTCCTACAATAGTCATTCTATAGTATGTGAGCAATCAGATCATCTTCATCCTGATCATCCAACAAAGGGCTACATTCTATTGTAATTAAAGTCTCTAGGGAGTAGTGGTCATCCTCATCTAAGGTGGGCCATATGGTTTTCTCAAGATCAACATAAGGTTGGGCTAGGGGATAGACGACCAATTTCTTCATCGTAGTCCCATTAGATATTATCATATTTCCATACCTACAGCCTATAAATGCATCAACTGTAGCTAACCATGGTCTTCCTAAAATGAGTGGAAATATTGTAAGGTTGACCTTTGGCTATAAGACTATGAAATCAAAAATATATTCCCAGGAATCTAATGTTATAAATAAATCCTCAATGATTCTCTCAGGATTTATTGTTGACTTATCTTCCAACTGTCAAATAGTAGGTGTAGTTCTAAGGTTGGCTAATTGAAGGAGTTTCATTATTTCCTTAGTCATGAAATTTATTGTTGCCCCTAAATCAATCGAGGTATTCTTGATAGGAGTCTCGTTAATCTTAACATCCACTACTAGACTATTGGGGTCTATGTATTTAGGGATAATTATGTTGCCTAGCATAATATCAACAAGGTTTCCTAGGTCATGAACTATCTAAGGATCCTTCATTTTCCTTCATGGTTTCCTAAGATATAGGCACCTCATTGTCTTTGTATAGATTGTGATGCCCTTGATTTCTTGGATGAGAGGAATATTGATAATTACATCTTTTAGTTGACCCAATAGGTTTGTCTCAGCTTGACATTGATGTCCTGGTATGGATAAGCACTTAGGAAATGGAGCATCTGGACTTGAGATTGCCTGGTTTACCTGATTTGACGTAGGTTTCGAGGATGAATTGTCTAGAGCTTTAGCTAAAGGTTCCTCATCTTCCATTTTAGTAAATTGTGGGGATAAAGGACAAGCTAGTTTTTTTTCTAACCTAAGGTGGGGTATTACATAGCCTCGTTAGTATAAGCCTATTTGATAGGCTTGTTATTATGTTTAGGTGCAGGTTGGGTAGAGAACTGTGTTGATCTTAGTGGCTGAGATATTGGATTAGATAAATTAGGCATAATGGCTTGTTGTTGTGGCTAAGGGAGCAAAGGCTACTGATGATTCATGTTTTGCTATTGCCACTATTGGAATTCTTTCCATTATGGATGCCACTAGTTTTGTTGTGCTGGACATTGAGGATTATAACTAGAACCTTGAAAATTTTGTTGTTCCCATGCATTTGGTTGCTACTGGTTCTAGTTTTGCTAAAAAAAACTCCATTGTTGAGGGTTTTTCCATTGGTTCTAGTTATTTGGTCAGGGCTAGGAATTCCAAGCAAAAAAAAATTGGTTTTCAATTGGAAAAGATGAATTGAAATTTAGAGGGTCTTTTGGCATACCTTTTCTTGGATACCATGGCCTTCTTTGAGAAATGTAAAATAGTTATCCATCCTCTCCTTCAAGTGGCTAAAATCAATTTTCTCCATTTTTTCTTCTTGAATACTAGCCACCCTCTTGCATTTGTAGTTTGCTTTCCTTTGTCTATAGTTGGGGAAGTATTTAATGAGCATTTTTTTAGTTTCTTCTTGCTTCTTATTTATATGGAGAGTGTCTAATTGAGTTTCTAGGTGACTATTAATTTCCTCCTTCATCTTGCACAACAAATTACTTAACTCTATCTTTGAAACCCTAGTAGATGATTTACCAATGGTGAGTGTTCTCTCACCCTTTTCTTCTTATTGAAGGACCTAGAGTAATTTCTACAAACCCTAAAAATTTCTTCAAATAGTAGTTGAGAAACATCTCCTTGCCCAATAAGATTGCGGACATCCATACAATACTCATTCACTCCCATCAAAAATACTAACTTGAGGGATTCTTTAGATAGATTGTTCTATGGGTTTTTATTCAAGGAGAATTGGAATCTCTCCACATAGTCCTCTAATGGCTCATCCTCCTTCTATGACATTCTAAAAATGTCATCTCTCCTATAAAGTCCTCTACATTAGTCTTGGTATTTTTCCAATAATAGCATTTTTCATGGTATCCCAATCTGGAATAACATCCTTTCCTAATCCCATAAACCATCTCAGGGCAACATATTTTAGAGTGGAAGGAAAGAGCTTGAGCCTATGAGCATTAGAGGTATACTCATAGATCCTACATAAGACATCAAACTTGAACATAAATGTGTCTGGATATTCAAACACCAAACCATAAAATATTTGTAATGGAGAAGGAGGGATATTCTTCAGCATATTATCCTTTTCTTGTTTGGCGATTTGGAACTCAAAGGTCACATATTTAGGTGGATCATCCAGTGTTGCATCACCCCTAGTTTGGTATGTATTCTCTAGCTTTTTTGCTTGTTGAGGGGAGGAACCTTCCCAATGTGTCTCTTTTCCTTTGCATACAATAGATAAAAATTTGTATAGCGATAAATCCTACAGAATGTTAGTAGAATGTTCTGGTATTTGATAAGATTAAACCTAACAATCCTAATGTTGACAAAAAAATTAAAACTATAAAAGCTTGGAAAAATAAGTCTATGAAAGTAGTTCCATCCTCGGAAATGACACCAAAAATGTAGAGTCCATTCTAATGCCTAATTGTATTAATGTGAATTTGCACCCCTAGTGCAAATCCCCTTTTCTTCCCTTTAACACCTTATAAAATCAAAAGCAGAGGTTTAATTTCACTTAATCCCATTGCTTACACTCCACTTGGCACCTTTTTTGTGTGTCAGTGGGGACATTTCTGTCAGAGATGCTCACGCGGCGCGCAGATGTATGTGTGACATGCTTACGTCTCTGGCAGATTCCTACGATTGAGACAGTAGTGGCATTACATTTTTAATTGGAAGTCAAAGAGAAACGCCTCTCTTTGGTTGGCCGACCTGAACATGGCCATTTTTTTCCTTCTCCTTCATATTCTTGACCATTCCATCCATTCCCAAGTTTGGCAATCTCAACAAAAGTTTTTTCAATTGTGGGCACTCTTTGAACATTCACTTCCAAGCTTTGTAGCAACATTCGCCAATCGATTGCAGCAACTCAACACTTTTTCACTCCAACATGGTGATTACAGGACATACATCAAGTAAATAGAGGCTTGAGTCCCTCTCATTCATTCATCCACAAGCCTTGAGCACATTGGATGGAGGTGGTAAAGCTCCTCCCTTCTCTCCTTTTGCTTTTGATTGGGTAAGCACTTACTATTTTGTAGTGTTTCTTGCATGTGTAGCTTGTAGTTCTTTCCTCTATCATTATTTCTATCATTCCATACTTGGTTGTCCATAGAGGTGGAAACACCAATACGAGGATCTAACTGAGGTAGGCCCCTATAAAACCCCAACAATTTCCCCCTTCCATGTGTGTAGGTGAGAAGTGTGTGGAGCAAGTTGGTGAGGAGAGCATTCTACGAGATCATCTTCATCACCTTGGTGGTAATACATTTCATTTATCATATTCAAATTTTCTTTTCATTTATCTTAATCTGATTCTATCATTTTAAACATTCTTAGACTAGTCTAGTAGTCTTCCTTATGAATTAGAATCTTGTCTTTCTAGTTCTGTAGTTGTATGGATGCCAACGCACCTGTGAGACACTAGTGCACCGCACTATCATCCTAGAATTATGCTTCCTTCCTCAAATAGAGAGTTTCTTGAGATGCAAGTCAAATTCTAAAGTGTTGACTCATCTAGTCCCCTTCCAACTTTCGAGATTTCAGAGTGATTGAAAGACGCGTTGTCCTCATCATTCCCATCCTCTTCATCCTAACTACCATTTTAGCTAAGGTGAGTTATGACAGCCTTTCCGCTCTTGTAATTTTGTGACTTGGTACCTTGTAGTGGGTTTTCCCCCTCTCTCACACTAATAAATTTGGTGTCAATCACTCAATTCAGGGGAAAACCTAGCTGAATATTCCACTTGAAATTGAAAATACTTTCATTAGATTATTGGCTAGGGCTAGTAGGCTTGTGATGGTACTAACATTGTATGCGATTTTAAAGACCTTAGGTTACCTAAATTATCCTAGTAAAGGTAAATTATACTTCATATAAATCAAAAAAGCACATAACAATGAAGAAGTAAAGCTAGTGCTTTGGCTATGAGTACCTACCGCATAGTCTATGACTGAACTGTTGTAAACAAGTAAAATGTTGAAACTAACTAGGAATTGATAATTGAACCTATTTTGCACTCTATAGTACTACAGGTTAAATTAATGCAAGAATTAACATGAATAAAGTATTAATAACTTCATATGAGAATATATCTTAAATGATCATGCAATTATCTATTAACTACTAACAGAAATAAAAACTCTAAGTATAGTGAAGGGTAGTACCTAAGTGGCCTCTGCTCAAGTGGTTGTCTTCACTTAAAATAAACCAAAACTAAATCTTCAGATTCGCCCAATCGCATCAACTAAAGATGATTCATTACAAATTCCAAAATATCACTTGAAATCTTGCTTAAATATTGTATTCAGAAAAATTATGTTTAAACAATCAACATGCTTGTATGATAACAACTAGAACTAAATTTTTTTTGATAACCAAATCCAAAACTAAAAAAATAATTAGCTCCTATCAATTACCTATCCTAAAGAATCAACCACTAGATATATACATGCATGGGGGATTTTATTTAGAAAACAACTCTAAACTCAAATCATTAATTACAACTCCCTATATATTAGAGTGTAATTAAGATTTAGTTATCCTTACTACAACTGAAAAGAAATAAGAATCCAAATAGGATTAGAACTCTGTAATAATAGAATTGAAACATGGAACATAGAATCAATTACTCCATAATTCTAATGATAATAGGGTTCTCCTTCAATTCCTTTATTTTTTGTCATAATGATGCATGATTTTCTTTATAAGGTGTCTCCATACTGTAGTTGTTACATTCAATTTATTCAGGAACATCCCCTATTTCGTTATCTAGGAACTCCTTCAATTGTGAGATACATTTTGTAGTTGTTGTAGGCTATAGTGTCTTCTCAGGCTACAAGGGGTTAGTTCATAAAACACATACATAATACTAACTACTATGATTAAACATAGGTATCAATCATAATTCATACATATTCATATATAAATCATGCAACATCATCATATTATAATTGCATTTCCATATACTTTAACCAAGTTCAAGGTCTTCCTAATAAACATAAAATTTGAAATAACATATGAATAATTGTCATAGGAATGCATTATAAGCAACATAAAGATAACAAAAAAATAGCTAATAAATGGGCTCATCAAATAGGAAAACACAATGGGCTATGAGTTAGTTTGTTTTGCTTGTTCAAACCTCAAGGGTGGAGAGTTTAGGGTGGTTTTCTAGTTTTATGTTCAAGAATGTTTGACTTCATTAGTTGAAATCCACTTATAGCATCATTTCTCACTTTCTTTGCTCACACCGATTCATATGCAATACAAAATATTTCAATTTTATCCACTTTTGCATTGCCATTTTCCCATTTCATATACTGCACATGCTCCTTCCTCAACTTCTCAAGAGTGGGAAGAATCTCTTCAATCAAAACAATATCTATCTCATTAATTTTAATCTCCTTATTTTCAAGTATTTTAGAACATATAACTTTTCAATTTCATAATCATAGTACTTGCTAAATCTATTTTTGCATTGTCTGTTCACCTTTGTACTTACTACACACACTCCTTCCTGAGTTTCTCAAGAGTGGGAAGAATATCTCAAGTCAACACATTAACTATCTCATTCACTATGGTTTTAAATACAAGTGACCTTCAAAATTTATTATAAGCATGATTTAAAGCTAAAATTGAATTTCAAATTCTTCATATGTTTGAAAAATAAATGCAAAAAAAAAAATTGCAGGTTGTATATTGTTGTGGGTGTTCAGTTATTTCCTTCTACTTGTTGAAAGGTAAAGGGTTGACAGCTTAGGGAGGTCTTGCAAGTGGGAGACTAATCAAATAAATCAAATCAAGGGGAGGGGTGACTAACCAAGTGGTGTTTTAAATGTTTAATTGCTTCTAAATAGTATGGGGCTTGCAAGTTTCATAACACCCAGTGTTTTCTAACGTATAATTTCATAGTGGCATAGGTGAAATTTTATAGTAGAGACTTCATAATGGACATGTTGCTTGCTACAAAAAAAATTTGGGAGTAAGATATGATTTTTATTAATGGAGAGAGAGTATGATTTATATGTTTCACATGATTTGTTAATTATAATGTATTTGAAATTTCACTTTCTTTTTTCATCAATAATTTGTGATGAAATATGCAAAGAACAAGGAAATGAACTAATATTTAATGCCATGATGAAACAAATGGTTGTCATTCAATGTTATCTAAAATATATCATTAGATTCATTATTTATTTTGTTGGTGTAATTGAGCTACGATTACTCATGCTTTATCCCCATTCGAAGAATGTTTCAACCTATGGAAGGAAAGTAAAATTTTCAAAGTTTTGTACTAGTTAGAGGGTGAAGTTAGAAGAAAGACATGATTGTAAACTTCAAAATTATGAATTTTTGAATGAGATATTTTCATAGTACATAATAAAATATGGGTAAGAAGTTACCCACATATACATGTGCACCACACCCAACTTGTGTTGTTGTGATTTCTATTGTGTCATTCATTTGTATAGGTAAATACATTTTTATTTTCATGTTACCATTTTAGGTCATGGACAAAGTTGCGGGTTCAAATAAATATTATTTTTTTGAAGCTACACAATTAGTTATCTAATTTTTATCCTCATTTAAAGTTACATCAAACAAATGGTTTGATTAGACAACCTTTGTTTGTGTAAGATAGGAAAAATAATAACATAGATAAAAGTGACAACCACAACACTAATCTAACCTAAAAATCTGATCCAAAAAAAGAAGAACAATCAAATATGAGGAATGAAGTAAAAGAAACAAAAAATAAACTCCCCATGTTTGAATTTGAATAACCTTTTTTATCTCTCCTCAAACAAAATTTTGAATTTTTCCCTCAATTCATTGTGTGTGTATGCAAGTAACTGCAAAAAATAAGCATGAAAGTTAGAGATATGTGGTTGCTAAATCCAAAGTGGAGGAGGAAATATTCTTTTATAGACAACCATTCAAATAGATAGATAGGATCGAGCTTATAGAAAGATTCTCATATCGATGATTAAGGATACATGCACCACAAAGTAGTGGGCTAGGGATTGAATTTTTAAAATTATAATATATATATATGTATCAATTTTGTTATAAAAGAAAAGAAAAGAAATTATTCAATCTGTTGTCTAACTATATATTTTGTATCAACAACATAATAAAATGATTTAAATTTTAATGTCTGGTATATATACATATATTTTTATATATATAAATATATAAGTGTGTTTGTTTAAATATAATTAGATATATATATATATATTGTTGATGTGCAAATGTGATTTTATTTCTGAAATTAATTGAGCAGAAATACATTTTTTTTAAAACTCAAATTTAGAAAACTCTGATATAGAAACAAATATGTAAACTAAGATTTTCTAATTTGGTAGAATAAATACGATGAGATAAGTAATGTTGTGTAAGATTGGTTTCTTAAAATATACACAAATTAATTAAAATTACTTTAATCGTTTAAGTTAAAATACTTTATTTTCACAATGAATATTGTGAGTTGGAATGAATTTAATTTATAGTAGTTTAATCATATTAGAAGATTTTAAAATGTTGGAATTGTAATTTGTTATGCAATATGTTTATTATGTCAATTTTATATTGTTTGGAAACATGATTTTAATTGGAATAATGTATCGTTTAAGAGAGGTTTGCTTATAAATGAGAAAATGGGGATTCTATAGTAATTACATGGATGGTTAAGATCAAAAAGAGACTAGAGACAATCAACGATTGAGATTTGAAATGAGATAGTGGAGGGAAATAATGGGGGAATTAAATAATAAATTTATTTAATTCATTAGAAAGGAATCTTTGACCAAGTGGAGGAAATAAATTATTTATTTGTGGAAGAAGAAAGTGGGCATTTAATTAAAATGATTTATGCAACCAATTTAATTAAATAAAGGGAAATAGAAAAGAAGGATTAAATAATTAATTCAGATTAACTATTTAATAGGGAAAGAGTGACAAAGGAAATTAAATTATTTTAATAATTCTTTAACTATAGAAGAAATAAAGAAGACCAATGAATAGATAAATAATTATAAATAATTATTTAACTACATATGAATGATGAGAAATTAATAATTAAATGAATAATAATTCACTTAATCATAGAGAGAGATAAAATGTTAGTGATGCAACTAAAAAGAAAATTTATTTAATTGATAAAAGGGGAATAAAGATCAAGACATGATTTAATCAAATAATTAAGATTATTTAATTAATAGAGGAACATGATCAAGAAATTAAACAATTAAAATTGTTTAATGACGCAAGAAAGAAGACAAAGATGATGGAAAATGATGCTCACAGATCAAGACATTTTCAGTGTCTACATTTTGCTCCTCTTTGACATAATGCAGTTCATCATGTTCTGTCAAAGAAATTTAGTCAAAACATGCCTCGGTGAAAGTAGGGTGGATGTATGCCCCTTCGAGAGGACATATGGGTTAAAAGAACATGAGTGTGCTCTTGAAATGGATGAGAAGACTAGAGGATGAAGGATAGAATAAATGTTAACATGGAGAAAATTAAAAATAAAGTGTGAAGCCAAGTGAGAAATGACAAAGAATGGACATTCATTCTTTTATGTTTATCATCATCGAGCATCAAAAATATCATAGATGGAGCACAAAAACCATGGTATGAAATAGAACAAGGTGTGTAAGGTGACCATTTGTGAGAGACAAGCAATTAAAATACAATGCCAAAAGACAAGGAATGCCTCAAATCATACTAAGAACCTGATTGTCCTAGTCATTTGCCAAGACAAACTAGGGACAACAAGCAATGGAAAGAGATCATGATCCATCATCACCCCTCTAAATGCTTGATAGGAAATCCTCGTGGTAGCTAGTAACATGACCAAAAACCAATCAAAAAGATAAGACAAACTTAGACCAACAAAGTGTTTTCCAAAGAGATAATGTTTATTGATAGGATTGCCAAGATTGATTGATATGATTGATTAGGTTTGGTTTCAGGAAAGACACATCTTGATTAAGGAAGATGACTAAGATGAATGGGATGACCGATTGATTGATTGTTTGACCAACATTGATTGATAGGTTGATTAATTGATTTGATTGATTCTACCTAGTTTTAAGAAAGACATATCTTGTATAAGGAAAAAATAATTTGACCAAGATGGAAAGATTTATTGACCAAGTGACAAACTTGAGTGGATTTGATAAGGTTTGATTGATATGATGGAATGATTTGATGATGCCTAGTTTCAGGAAAGACATATCCTATTTAAGGCAAATAAAATGTCTGATAAAGTAGATTGATTTACCATTTTGATGAATGCCTTGTTTCAAGAAAGACACATCCTATTTAAGGAAAATGACAAGGTTGACCAACAAGAATATCTAATCTCAGGAAGGAAACGTCTTGATAGAAGATAAGTGATAAGACTGAATGAGACAAATGACATAATTCCTCATTCTGACATAAGATCAATGACCAGAGATGATAATTAGGAAATTTATCGATTGAAGATTAAAGACTTGTTGGATATGGTTGTATGTTGATTCATGATTTGGCTTAAATAGTGATCGCTTGATGACAAAGGACACGACTAGACTCGAAAAACCCTGAAGGACTAACCTAGGGCCTTAGGGGCTCATTGATTCATGGCCTTTCCTACATTATACATGCAAAGACCTCGTAGTTCAACATGACTTGACCTTGCATTATTTTTCAAAGGACTAAATCATGATTTGACCTTTATTTGACAAAAAAATGAAAGGACGAACTTAATGTCTCAGGTGCCCATAGAGTGAGGGCCTTGCTTATGTAGAAAATGCATAGAGACAATGTAGCTCAGCCAAAATGACACAAGATGACTCTGAATTTGGCTTTGTTTTTGGAAGTTTTGAAGTTTTCTAATTTTCTTGGTTTTTGATGTTTTATGATTTTTTTGGATTTTGATGATTTAATGTTTTTTTTTTGGATTTTGATGATTTTACAATTTTTTTTGGGTTTTTTTTTTTAAAGGTTAATACCATGTGTAGGATCCCATGAAGACATAAGTCAAGGAATTTCCCCCAATTAGGTATAGGAGCAACTTATTATGTGTGAGGGGATTGATAGATGTGAAGGATGGTCATGAATGTGAAGGACGCTAAATGTCGGTAGTTTTGAGGTCATGAGAAAGATGTTGAAGCCTTATTATGGATGGATGATATGTGTGAATGGATGGATGGACATAAAATTAGGTAGAATGATAGTAGACAGAGGAGCATAGACTGACTATGCATGGTGCCTATTTGCCAATTTTTCACCATGGTACTTATCTAAAGCACCACCGAAGTTGTTCTCACTTTTGGACAAATTATTTCCCCTTAATATTTTTTTTTCATTTTTTAAATTTCTTTGTTGTCACCAAAGATGCCTATTTGCTAGGTTTTCATCAAGATGACAATTTTTTGATTATTTTTGGTTTTTCTAAAGTTTTGATGATATACTATGATAATTAGGTGTAATATCAGTGAAGGTGCATGTTGTTGATGGGATCAGGAAATGGTTCACCTTCAAGAGTAGAGACCTAACAAGCATCAGATTTGTATGTTTTTGTGATGATATAAGGGCCCAACCAATTGGGTTCAAACTTTCTGGGCTTTTCTTGATCTATTTGATTCTTTGGATTCTCTTTCAAGACTAAGTCACCAATGTAAAAGCTTCTAGGTAGGACCTTATTATAGTTGCATCAATGATGATTTTGATATGCTTGCAAATGTGTTAAGACATTCTGTCTCTTTTCATCCAATAACTCTAGCTCATGTAAACAAGATACATGGTATTCTTCTTCATTGATCAATTCTTGATAGACAATATTAGGGATGGTAACTTGACCTCAATAGGGAGTATGGCCTCAAATCTAAAGATGAGGGGATATAAAGTGGATCTTGTAGGGGTGCAGACATTGGTAAGGTAGGCCAACAGATTAGGATTAAGCTGGAGATGCTAGTCATGGCTAGCCTCATCGATATTCCTTTTTAAGATTTTAAGGATAGTCTTATTAGATACCTCAGCTTGACCATTACCCTAGGGGTAATATGGGGTGGAGAAATGGTGTTGGATATGAAACTTCTCACAAAGTTCATGAACATCATGATTCTTGAAAGGGAAAAAATTATTTGTAATGATGGATTGAGGGATATCATAGCGACATATGATGTAATTTAGGGTGAATTTAGATATCTTCTTACCATTAATATAGGTCATCCAGATGGCTTCGATTCATTTGGTAAATTATTTTGTAGCAACAAGGATAAACTTCTACTCATTTGTGGAAGTGGGATGGATTTTTTCTATGAGGTCAAGTCACCATTGAGATAATGGCCAAGGTGATGTAAGCAGCTACAATTCCTGAGCTGGTGCATGTATGAGATCTTCATGAATTTGACATTGGTGATATTTATTCACAAATTTATAGGCATCACATTCCATTGTATGCCAATAATATCCCATCCTCATAAGCTTTTTAGCTAAGGTAAGACCAGTAGAGTGAGATCTACATATACCATGGTGAACCTCTTGCAAGGCCATTTATGCTTCATTTGGTCCAAGACATCGAAGGGGGGTGCTATCTAGGCTATGATGATAAAGGTCGTCTTCGATGATGACATATTTAGAGGTTTTTTGGATATAGGTTTTGTATTGGTTGGGAGACAAGTTAGGAGGGATAATATGATCATGTACATAGTCGTAAATGTCCTTGTACTAAGGAGATTCGAGACCAAAAAGATCACACATAAGTTCAGTTTCAGAGACATCGAATGCAAGGACCAGCAACTTTTCCACCAAGAACTCATATTGTGATGCATTGTTAGGGATGTCCAAGACAGATCAAATTGTTTCCATTGCATCTGCTACCTTGTTCTAGATTCTTGGTATTTTTAAAAAGGTAATAGATTTGAACTACAATCTAAAACTATTAACCATGTGATTTTAGGGTATTAATATCTCGTTCTTAGTATCATAATCATCATTGAATTGTTTGATCTCTAATTGGGAATCACCATAAATTTGAAGATCCTTGATTTTCCATTTAATTTCCATTTGGAGTCTTGTAATTAATGCTTCATACTTAGCTATATTTTTGGTGCAAATTTTTTTTGTTATAAATGACTTAGGGATGGAATCCCCTTGAGGTGTGATGAATAAAATACCAATTGTAGAACCATGACTTATCTAGGACCCATTGAAGTATAATTTCCATGTTGTTGGTGTTTCTATGACAAAGATTGATTCATCTAGGAAGTTGGATATTAGAGGATGGTTTTCTTTCATTGGTGAATTTGAAAGTTGATTAGCTATCACGTGTTCGTTTATTTATTTTTTATCAACATATTCAATTGCATACTCACTTGAGATCATAACCCACTTAGCTAATTGTCCTATCAAAGCTGCTTTACTAAGAAGGTACTTTAGAGGATCAATTTTGGCTATCAATATTGTCTTTTGATTTAGCATGCAATATCTTAATTTCTAAGGTGTGAGTACAACTTCTAGGAATGCTTGTTCAATAGGGTTTTAGTTTAACTCATATCCAACCAAGGTACGACTAATGTAGTAGATTGCTTGTTCTTTGCCATCATTATCATTTTGTGCCAATAAATTCCCATTGCTGATGTAGTTGTTGTTATGTACAATATCAAATGCCTACCATCAATCAGATCCATAAGAAATGGTGGAGTCAATAGATAATGCTTAATTTGATTAGATTCTTCTTGACATTTTTCTTTCCAAATGAAGGGAATTCCTTTTTGTAACAAATGTTAAAACAAATAAATCTTATCTTCTAGCTAGGCGATGAATCTATGGATTGCTTGTAGTCTTCCCTGTAAAGTCCTTAGTTTAGTGATATTGGTGGGCGATGGCATTTCCAATATATCTTTTACTTTTGCAAGATAAACCTTTATTGATCTGTAGGAGACAATGTATCCTAAGAGTTTACCCGATTGGACCCCAAAAACACATTTCTTTCGATTTAACTTGAGTTTGTAATTTTCAAGCCGCATGAAAATATTATCCAAGACTACTAGGTGACTACTTCTTTCTAGAGATTTTGAGAGAATATCATCAACATAATCCTCCATAAGTACATGCATATAATCATGAAAAATGGTATTCACGACTCTTTGATATGTAGCTCCAACATTCTTAATTCCAAATGGCATAACATTGCAATAGAAAGTTCCCCAAGCGCATGTAAAGGTTGTCTTTGGTTGATCTTAAAGAGTGATCCTTATCTAGTTATAGCCTAATAATCCATCCATAAGTGATAACATCTCATATCCAACATTGAGGTCCACTAGGATGCCAATATTTGGTAAGGGAAAATCATCTTTAGGACAAGCCTTGTTAAGATCCCTAAAATTTGTGCATACTCTGATTTGACCACTCAGTTTTGTGGTAGGAATAAGATTAGATATCCAATCTACATAATCAATAGAGCATATGAATCCAACATCCAAGATCTTCTTTAGTTCAACCTTGACCAAGAGTTCAATTTGTGGGTGCATTTTCCTTAGCTTCTGTTTATATGGTTTGGAATTTGGTACTAATGGAAAGTGATGTAAAAAAATCTCAAGGTCAAATCTAGGAATATTAGCATATGACCATGCAAAATTAATTTGTCTCTCTAAAAACAATGTTGTAAACTCAAGTTTTTCCTTAGTGGTCAAAGATGTTGCAAGCTGTATGATTCTAGAGTTATCTTGTGTCCCAATGTTCACTTATTTAGTCTGTTCTATGATAAATGGTTGTCTCTCTTGGTCTATAGGGAGAATTACCAATCCTCCACCCTCAAGCACCTCAGAGAGGTTTTCACCTTCAGATACATCCTTCTTCTTTTTTCATGGTCAGGAGGTGCCTTTCAGTTTTCACCTAACGACCTATTCTTTTTATTTTGACTTTTTTCATTTTCACCTTTACGAGTAGAGGAAAGGACAACCTCACAAAATTATGTTGCACTATTGAGTTCTATTACACAACCAACCTTATGATCCCCACTTGCTATTCCTTTATGAAGTCCCATGAACTCAACAATTTCTTTTTCATTCTCAAATATGTCTAAACTTGGTGGTCCTTATTGGTCCCAATCTATTAACTGTGGGTAAATGAGGGACACACCATCATCGATGTTGTCAAGGTTCATGGTATAGGTAGATAAGGTAAATATAGAGGTAGAGTCATTGGGTTCCCAAAATGCTCGACCCAAGCTTCCCTTTTCAAGGGGACCTTTTGGTGGGGATTTGACAAGTTTTGTAGGGGACCAATTTTAAAAATTTAATTGAATCTTTCCTCAAAGGTAGTCTCACCAGGTTCTCCAAATTTTTCCTCAAGGTCATAGTCATTGATGATTCTTCAGAACCCGATTCCCATAGATTATAATAGAAATCAGTATAGTAGTCCTTAGATTTGTTGATTTCATTTGAAACATTAACCATCTTACTCGAAGGTAACTTGACCCCAAATAGTCACTTTTACTAGTACAAACCCTAATCTACTATACTTTGATAATTTATGAGGTAGTAAGGGTTCCAACATCCCGTGTTTGTTTAGACCAAGGCCACTGTGTCCATCATATCATTGTTGCTTCATTAAGAGGAACACGAGCACCCCTGTCATCTTGAGACATCATTTTTTACATAAATTCACATTTAGTCTCCTCAACAATCCTGATCCAATCAATTATTTGATCAAATTCCCATGATTTTAATTCCTTAGGAAAAGTTCTAATCCCCATAGATGTCACATAATAGGTCAATACAAATAGAATCTTTAGGATTTAACCCTTTAGGGATCTCCAACAAGGAATCGAAAAATCTTGCTAGCAACTCAGAGGGAAATTCCCCTTCATGTCTTTTCATATTATATCTATAGTCTAAGTAATACCTTATCATTATCACTTAGACTTTTTTGTAGTTCATCTTGCATCTATTGATGATCAATATGTTATGGTGATGATCCAAATAAGGCATTAGGAGTATCACTATCATGGTTATCCTTTTCATCCTTATCCATGTCATTTATATGACATACATCAAGACAAAAAAAACTTGCAATCATATAACCCCTCTTCATTGAATATTTCATAATATTCTCAATGCCCATAGTAATTTGGTAGGCTTGATGTAATGTTTTAGGTTCCTTATCCCTTATCAAATAGATCATCTCATTATCAAATGTACCTAGATATATAATTAAACACCCTGCATCACTAGGCCTTAGGTGTTCACGAATACCTCTTACTGCTTTTGTGACTCAAGTTAAAAGTTGGAACCGTCTCATTTTCATCCTTTTGGATTTCCATAAATATTTTTCTTATCTCACTAGGACTAACTCGTTAACTAAATTGTTCCACAAATTCTATCATGAAGTCATTTTATGAACCTACAAAATGCACTGGAAAATATGAAAACCAATCTCTTGCATTTTCTTTCAAAGACCGAGAAAAGTGCTTCATAACAACATCCTCATGATCTACTTCAAAATCACCCATCAAATATATGAATACATTTAGGTGTTTAGTAGCTGACTCATCATTTTTCCCTATAAAATTGGGCAGATGTTTCCTAACATCATTTGGAATATTATCAGGAAAGTCATGAATACCATTGAAACTCAATGGATTATATCTCTCCATAGAGAACTTCTTTTGATGGCATGATAAGGGTTGCATGCCTTGCATACTTCTACTTGCTATTCCACAATGGTATACAGGGAAGTGATAAATTTTTCTTGTACCCTTATGCAATCTTCAAAATACAACCTCTCAGTCAATTATCCACTACCTCATTCCTTAATTTCTATCATAATTTAAAAGCTCAAACATACCTATGCTTTAAAACCTTTTAAGAGGCATAGTTCAAGAGTAAGCATACTTCTTCAAAAAAATTCTGATATTAAAAATTACACTTTAGAAGCATGTAAACAACTACCACTATTCCCTTTGCTAGTGGTTAATTCACTCAATAGGGAACCCAATTTTCTTCTAGATTCTTCAAAAATGGCTTTCATACAAATTTATTTCTTCTCAGAAACTCAAACATAGAAAATAATTGGATATGTTGTCACTGCTGCAAGTTCTTCCTAACTTGAAATCATCAAATATTTTTCTCGCTAGGTTATGATGATAGAGTCACCACCTACTACAACATAAAGCCTTCTAAAAATGAATATCATTTTGGGTTTTGCAACACCAGATCCGCACACAAATTCTTACAATGCACTACAACATAACCATTTCCAAGTTTGGAAACTTTCTAGAAGCTAAACTAGACATTCAAATTCTTCAAATCCTTCTTGACTCTACGATAGGGAAATCTATAACTAGAGATTCACATTTCTCTCAAACAAAGCCGCCATTCTTGTTGGTCATTTTCATGAGCCAAACTTGATCTCATCCCTTACCTATGAACTTTCTAGGGTTCAATTATTAATAAGGATAAGGATTGGCCAACACATAAGCAAGGCTCTAAGAGTCCTTACTTCTACTCTTGAGGATTTGTGAAACCTAGGAGGGTAATCCTATTTGTACTCCTAAGATACTCATTCAATTAAGAGCACTTCCATACATAGGTGAACTCCTCTTAAATGAAAATAGATAAAATTTACTAAAGGCTAGGCCAACCTTCAAATAAAAACTATCTATAACTAGGAATCAAATGATACTTTAGATTGAGAAATTCCTCAAATGTTGGTTATTATGATTTTTTACTCATTTTAAGCCTTTGGCTAGATGCATGACTAAAATCAATTTGATCCAAGATAAAATAATGAAGAGACCAATGCTTCATTCATGGGACAATGGAGTCATTATGCAATTAACTAGTAATACATTAACAATTCAACCCAGTAATTTGTGGGTCATTGATATACTACCTTATAACATTAAACTCACTGTATCTAAAACATGGTTTCTTACCAAATCCTATATCATTTCCTCACAAAGCCATGACCTTAATTTAGCATTTAATCAAGCCCTTGAATTGAAACATAAGTAAAATCATTCATTCAGTTTAAAGAATAGAAGACAAATGAAACTATCATTAACAATTTCATTCATAGTCTGCAAAGAAATTACATAGGAGAACACATACTTTAAATTTATGTCTTCTATTACTGGTGTTACTGTAAAACTCTTTTAAGATAATTACATCATAATTATATACCCAAAATCCGGTTCATGGTATATCCATTAATCTATCTATTTACATTATGCTCCTTTTCAGAGATTAGCATTTTCACCTAGACCTTTCTAAGACTCCAAAACTTGAACTCCTCCTCCTTTGTAATCAGCCTTGATATCCCCTTTATAGAATAGGGGAGCAACAAGCATCCAACTGAATTACAATTACATTTCATATTCATATCAAATCAATTTCAACAAAATTTGAGAGATTCCCCAAACAGCTACATGCAATCATTAATAAAACAAGGGGAAGGAAAAATAAAAAATTCTTCATAAGTTGTCAAATGATGGTATCCAAATAACTGTAGGGTAGCACTAGTCACCATTGCAGTGTCCACATCAAGGAAAAAATTTCTGCATCACACCAACCTAAAGACTTCCACATCAGCATGGGAGAGTAAGAGACCAAAACCATGGACACTATGGCGATATTATCATAGAACAAAAAAACAAGGTTGGGAAATCACTTTGATTCTTCAGAATCAGAGTATGCTCATCCACTCCTTGTGCATGATGTGATTGGAGGAACTATCACCACATCTTCATTAGAAACATCATACAACACTAAGGAGAGAAGGTACTGGCCATAACCTAAATCTGTGTCATCTCCATCATCTGAAATTATATTAGAAAGCACAATGGGAGAATCATGTTTCCTTAGGCAGGCCTTTGGATGCTTGTCTCTTTCTTTCATGGCCTTCCTCCTAGGCACAACCAAATCCTTTCATTTAACTTTGACCAATTCTTCTAAGATGGTCCTGTTTCATAAGTTGTAGGTAATCTGGACAATTTTCTTCTTCTTCCTTCGACCATGGGCTCTCCTTTTACCCTCTTGAGTCACAGGAGTCTCTAGAATCTCTTGTTTAGCCTTAGGAAAATCCTTGTGACATTCAAAAACACTAAGACGACCAGACCTCCTAGTAGGCCGAGTTGGGACACCAAAATTTCCCATTTCACAAAACTCAGAAAAAAGATATAGAAAGTTTAAAATGATTAGAAAACCTAACCAACTTAGAAACCTTAGAACTAAACTCACATAAAATCACACCACAAGCCTCAACAATTACAACCAGCCCCAAAATATGGAATTCCTAGAAAAAATTAGAACATGGATTACAGAGAGCTCATATGACTACCACCTTACCCAAAAAAATAACATTGATTCCTCTTCACTTGAGAACCTATGACTCACACCTCATATTTTCTATAGATTGAAAACAATGAGATCAAACATCAAACAATCCTACATTAAATAGACAATTTCGAGCATGCAACAATTAATGATTAAAAAAATCCTTATGCAAGCTAGTTGATAGCTTAGTAGCTCAACATTGAATATGGGTCATCGATCATTACAGATTCAAAAAAACATCAATGGTGACCTCAAGCATTGTTTCTAGCCTTTTCAACTTGTTCCTAGAAAGCAGTGATGCCACCTCAAATACTGCCATGTTTTTCCTTAATCTTCATTAGTCACCTATGATCTAAGGATCAACATGCATTTCCAACTTGATCCATACCTTTCCATTCATATTGGCAAAGTACATAGTCATCACCTGAAGTGAATATTTTCTAGAATATCACATCACATGTGTCACTAATTTTCCCAACTCCTTCAAGGCTCAATTAGTGATGAGGGCATGGGGGTGATGAAAAACATGTCATTGGATCACTACACCTTTTGAAGATATTCATCTCTCATCGTGCATTATGGGTTCAATTTACTTTATACAAGTTCTAATAGCAATGTGAGAGCTCATACGATGTCATCTCAATCATCAAATTTGACACCTATCTTTAGTCATAATCCCTTTCCATCATTTGTCACAGATTCATGCTTTGTTCTCTAGATCATATCAGCCAAGGGTGAAAAGGATCAAGACATGTGCACTAATGTGAAAAATCAATGGTACAAGATACATCACTCCTAAGAGCACCTCAGATCAACAAAAGAAAATTTGAAATAAAGACTTCATCGTTCATCACCCTTTTGGAAAGAACAATCTAACAGTTATTCTTGATGAGCAATAGGAGAAAATACAAAGGGTATCAAAGGCCATCACATATCGCTAATACAAATTGCCAAATACATGAGCGATTAGTGATACCAGAAGAACCATCGATAACATAGTCCATCAAACATCACCAATTTAACTTTGGATATTTAAATTGAATCCATGATGCGTTAAATGAAAGAAAGAATTGATCATCACTCATCGCTCATATGAGCTTACAAACTTAAAAGATATCAACATTGGGCGATATAGGGCTTAGGTAAAGACAATTTAGTACGTGTCTATAAGTTGTTTTAAGATAGAGACCAACCTGGGACAATGTACAAGAGGCCTCAAGGACTTAAGACATAATAGTTTCAAAGGATGTAAAGGAAAATTGATAAATTAGACTCCCAAGGGTTTCCAAGGTGGAATTTTGGCAGCAAAACCCCCAGGCAACATTAAAGAACAAATTCCTAAGTCCAAAAAGATTGAGACTGGCTTAAGTTGGCCAAATTAATCAAGGAATCATGATTTTTTTGGGGGTTCCATCAGGTTCACCCAATGGGGTGTATGTTCTCTTAACACACAAAGGACCTCTGCATTATAAGTTGTTTTGGAATACGTTCAATGTTTGATCTTGACCTTGTGTTTGGGGATTTGATATATTCTATGTGTTTAAAGTGGATGGAACTTTGAGGTGAATGGTAGGACCTTTGTTTATCACTTTAGCATTGACAACTCCATCGTTGGTGACATTTTTATTTCGGGCCCAAAATTCTATTTTTTCATTGTTTGGTTTTGGGGTTTCCTTGTGTACTTTTATTAGTCCTTTTTTCGATAAAATATTTTTCAATAAGGAAACATTTCTCCATACTTTCTTCAAAGTTTTTGAAACATTATATTTGAAGGCCAATCATCAATTCTGCATTGATTTTTTCTAGAAACATGTAGACTAGTTGTTTCTCTGGATGTGGCAAGGACACTTACGAGCCATACTTTTCCATCTTTGGTAAAATGAGGTTAGTGAATCCCCTTCTTCTTGTTTATTGGTGCATAATTTTGTGAGGGTCACATCACTTTCAATGTTAAAGGCAAAGTGATTAATGAATTTATCGGCCAAATCACCCCATGTTGTAATCCCTTGAGGAAGGTGTGTGAACCAATCTAGGGCTAGCCCCATGAGACTTCATGGGAATAGTCACATCAAATAGGAAAGATTGTATGTGTTTTCCATTCATACCATATTAAATTATTGTATGTGTTCCACTAGATCTCCTTTCCCTTTATATTTGGGTAAACTTGGTGTTGTGAAGTGAGGGGAAAGGGTGACATGTATATATTTTTGTCAAATGTATAGGGGCACAATTCATCCATGGAATAATTTTTCTTGTTTGGTTGCCAATTACATGTTTGTCATTTGTTGTTATATGGCTTGTATTTTTTGCATCAAGGTGTCTACAAGAGATGGTGTGGTGTTGGTTTGATTTTGTGTCATGGCATTGGTGTTGAGGTCATATGTTGGATTTGGATTTGGATTAAAATTTTGTCGCATGGTACCTTGGTTACCTTGTTGATATTGATGTGCTGCATTGGTCTTGGTTTAGTTTGGAGTGTGTACACATCTAAAAATGGTCATGGTTATTCAAACTTGTTAATTAATTAAATATAAATTATTTAATTAATATTCTAAAGCCATCTGCATATAAATAAATTTAATTATTTATTTAAATTGTTCATTCTTCCAATTTAATTAATTAAATATGTCTATTTAATTATTGCCACTTTCCTCTTAATTAAACTAAATAAATTTAATATTTATTTATTTGATTATCACTCCATTTCTAATAGTTTGAATATTTGAATTTGAATTATGGAATATTCTTCTAATCCATCTCACTTCTCATTTAAAAAAATATGATAAATATTTAATTACTTTCACTTCTCACTTAATTAAATATGGTAAGTATTTAATTAATTCTTTTTCTTTCACTCCTCACTTAATTAAATATGGTAAGTATTTAATCAACTCATTTTTCTTTTGCTTCTCACTCATAATTAAAATAGTAATTATTTAATTTATGGAAACTTCCATTTGCGCATGTCACATATAATTAAATAAATTTATTTATTTAATTAGCATTTATCCTCAACTTCAACCAATTTTTATAAATAAAAAAATAAATGCCATGTTTATTTCCATTTTTGAATGAGGAAGGTTTTGTGGGTTGAAAGCATTCTTCCATTTTCTTCTCAACCTTCCATATTCCTCTCAACCTCTCGATCTCACACCATTCATTCTAGCAAGCTTGAATTACAACCATTGATCTTCGCCAAATGGGTTTTTTCCTCCCGAAAATCTATAAATACAGCCATTCGATAAGTAGATTTCATCCTAGCTTTCATACGCAATCACTATAGTCACATTCGAACCAGCAAACCTAGCAAAGGCAATATTAGATCAAGAAAAGAGAAAAATAAAAAGCATATCCAATGGTGAAAACCTTGCAAAGGCGCCAGAGGATGGGAAACTTGACACTCTTCTAGAACACTACTAGGAAAGGTCTTCTATCTTAATTGAACCAATAGAGGCACTCAACATAGGTACTGCAAAAAATTTCAAAATCTTGCAATTGGTTGCATCTCTAACGGAAGAGGAAATTCCTAGATTCATAGAATTTCTAAAGAACAATCAAATCAGTTTTGCATGGTCCTACATGGATATGCCTAGATTGGATCAAGATCTCATCATGCATCACCTATCCATTATGCCGGGGGCAAAGCCTGTAAAACAAAAACTCCGAAAAATGCATCTGCATGTTGCATTATTGGTTAAAGAGGAATTGAAAAAGCTTTTGGATGTTGGATTCATTCGGTCTATTAACTATGCATAATGGATCTCCAATATCGTACCTGTCTCAAAGCCAGACAGAAGGATTGGAATTTGTACAGATTTCAAAGATTTGAACAAGGCATGTCCTAAAGATGATTTTCCTCTACCCAATATTGATATGATTGTTGATTTGACAGCTGGGCATGCAATGTACTCATTAATGGATGAATTTTCAGGATACAACCAGATAAAAATTGCACCAGAAGATGAGGATAAAATAGCCTTCACATGTCCTTGGGGTACCTATTGTTGGAACATAATGCCATTTGGGTTGAAGAACGCAGGAGCTACATACCAACGTGCAATGACAATGATTTTTCATGATATGATGCATACATTCATGGAAGATTATGTTGATGACCTCCTTGCCAAATATAAAACAAGAGAAGGACACATAGATATCTTATCTAAAATTTTCAAGCGAATGGAACAATTCAAGGTGAGACTTAACCCAAAGAAATGTGTCTTTGGAGTAAAATCTAGAAAATTGCTAGGTTATATTGTATCAGAAAAGGGAATTGAGGTGGATCCAGCTAAGGTACAAGCAATTCTTGATATGCCACCACCAAGGAACATTAGTCAATTATGCTCTTTGCAAGGACGGCTACAATCCATTCAAAGATTCATTGTCCAACTGGCAGATAAAATATTACCTTTCACTCATCTCCTACACAATAATGTCCCATTTAAGTGGGAGGACAAGTGTGAAGTAGCATTTGAATAGATAAAGCAATACCTAATGAATCCACCAGTATTGATTCCACTAGTGCAAGGTACACCACTTATACTATATATTTCTGCTATGGAAGTGTCTTTAGGGGCATTATTGGCACAGGAAGACAACTCAAGAAAGGAGCAAGCCATTTATTATATCAGTTGGACTTTGACAAGACATGAGCTAAATTACACATTCATCCAAAAATATTGCTTAGCAGTGGTGTTCACTTCTCAAAAGTTACAACACTACACGCTAGCACATACAATAAAGCTTGTGGCCAAGATTGATCCACTTAAATATCTTTTAAGTAAGGCAACCCTAACTGGCAGGTTGGCTAAATGGGTCATGATTTTGTGCGAATTTGGCATTCATTATGTGGATCGCAAGGATATAAAGGGACAGGTAATTGTTGATTAGTTAGTAGAAGCACCAATGCCAGCAGAACACCCAATACACATTGATTTCCCTGATGCCGATGTATTCACAATGGTTATTAAGCAGTCATGGGCACTCTACTTTGATGGTTCCTACACTCAGTATGGTTCGAGAGAAGGGATTGTTTTTGTTACACCTCAAGGACATACCATTCCAAAATCTTACCGACTCATGTTTCCTTGCACAAACAACATATCTAAGTATGAGGCATTATTAATTGGCATGAAAATTGTAGTTGATTGGAAAATCACAGAAGTTCAAGTTTTTGGTGATTCACAGCTGGTTATAAATCAAATCAATGATGAATATCACACTAAGGATGACAATTTGGTACCTTACAAAAAGATGGTGGATTTTTTCAAGAAATACTTTGTGCATATAAAGTTCATACAAATTCCACATATTGATAATAAAGCAGCCGACGCAATGGCTACAATAGCATCTTTACTCCAGTTGATAGAGAATCAAACAAGGTACGATTTCCTGGTGGAACAATTATTTTCTCCTGTCCATGATAATCCGAAAACACAGACCATTTTCCACTTAACAAATTCTAATTCTCCCCTATATGGCCAAATTTATGCTTACCTAAAGGATTATTTTACCTTCAGATTTGTCTAGAAATCAGAAAAGAAACTTCATCCGTCAATCCTCCCGTTATACATTAATTGTTGATGTCTTATATCGGCGTGGTTTGGATGGTACTCTCCTTAGATGTCTCGAACGCGATGAATCAAAAAAATGTTTACATGAGGTGCATGGTGGTATTTTTGGGACACACTCAAGTGGACTAACTTTAGCAAAGAAACTTGTGAGATTGGGTTACTACTAGCCGACCATGGAGAAGGAATAATTCATCTTTGTGAAGAAATGTGAAAAATGTCAAATTCATGGGAATCTCATTCATGCTCCTACTCGGGAATTACAACCATTCACCGCAACATGGCCCTTCGCTCAGTGGGGATTGGACTTGGTTGGCAAGATACACCCATCATCTTCAAATGGACATAAATTTATCATTACAGCCACTAAGTATTTCACTAAGTGGATTGAATTTTTTCCTCTAACAACTGTTATAGGAAAACAAATCTCTTCATTCATCTTAAAATATATCATTTGTAGATATGGTATTCCTAAATCCACTATCACAGACAATGGAAGACCCTTTAAAAATCAAAATATTGATGAACTATGTGAAATATTTCAAATTCAACATAGGTTCTCTACACCTTATTATCTGCAAGGGAATGGTCAAGCTGAAGCTTCAAACAAAAAAATTCTAATTTTTTTGAAGAAAACAGTGAATGAAGTAGGTCGTGATTGGCATTTCCAATTGAATCCAGCATTATGGGCCTACAGAACAAGCATTCACACACTAATGGGTGCTACTCCTTATGCTTTGGTTTATGGAGCAGAAGCTATTCTACCATTGGAAGTTGAGATTCCTTCACTTTGAGTATCACTTAAGGGGCTAATAAATGATGAAGACTACAAAGTATCAAGATTACAAGAGCTAGAACTGCTTGATGAACGACGTCAAACTGCAGTAAATCATTTGAAGGGATATCAAAAAATTATGGCCCATAGTTACAATCATCGAGTCAGACCATGAAATTTTCAAGTGGGTGACTTGGTTCTCAAAGAGAACCCTCGAAATCAGTAGGATTGAGAAAAGAAAGGCAAATTTGAACCTAATTGGCTAGGCCCATTCGTAATCATTGTAGCATATGGATCGGGGGCATATCAGTTATCAGCAGTAGAAGGGGACCTGTTTGAAGATCCAACCAACAACATGCATCTGAAAAAATTCTATGCTTGAAAAAATAAAAAACAATACAAAAATTCCTAAAAAATAAAATTAAAAAAATAAAATAAAATTCATAAAATCAGGAAAAAGGTGCAATAAAATCAAATGGCAAAAACCTGGCAAATAGGCGTTGTTTGTGATTTCTTTTGGCTCTTTTATCTATTAGGATACCCTTTTGTGTATTCATCTTTTCATCTGCATCGCACACATGCCTGACCAATACATTTGCATCATACATCGCATCATCTCCTTGAAACAACAAGGATTTCATCATGGCCAAATGATTCGGGTTATCCTTAGCAGTAGTTATGTCTAAAAGGAGTCATACTACAAGGTCATTAGGGAAAGGCAGTTCCCTTCTTGGGGCTTTTTAGCAGGCAATCGATAACATGTGTCGAGAATCAGAATATCAAGAAACAACAACATGATCCAATTAGATTTGAGACTGCACGACTATTTGGACACATAACAGAAACAAAAATTGGATGATCTTAATTTGAATAAAATGAATGACATACTTAAAGCATAAGTTGCAATTTTTGTTTTGATATTTGATGACATCATATCTTCGGAGTGATTCGATAACATACTGAATTAGAATCACAAGGAAGAAGTATGATTTTTCTTGGCTTGCTGTCTGCAAATTAATCATTAGTATTCTGAAAATTGGTCAGGGACATGCTCTACAATGTATCATTGATGACATTTTGGAATTTGCATAAGAAAATGGTTTATTTTTGTTTGTTTATGCAAACAATACTCAGGTCATCTTGGTTCAATTATACCTCGATGCTTGTATTAATTTGCTATATCAAAAATCATGAAAGCAATACTCAGGTCATCATTGGTGCTAGCATACCCTTTGATGCTTGTACTAACTTTCAACATATCAAAAGGCTCAATGATGAAAATCAAACACAGCATGGAATGGCAAAAGAGAGAATGATTCATTTAGGATTGCATTTTTTGGGTTGTATGAGGTAGAATTTTTGAAGGTTGGTAAGTATTTCATCTATCTTTTCAAAACAAACAATTGAGTAAATTTGGACATTTGTAACATCATTTTCATTTCACATCATTTTCCATTATCATTTACTTTATCATTATCATTGCACTTGCATACTTACATCATCATTTCATTTTATTATCATCTCATTTCATTCATCATGATCATTATCCATCATTACATATCATATGCATGGTCATTATTTTAATCATTCATTAACATATACATTTGCATATTTCACACACATTCATAAATAAAATTTCATTCATTTCATTTTTTTCACATCATCACTTATGTTATCATGTTCATTTCCATTACATCATTATTATCATTCATATTACATCATAAATCATGTCACGTTCATATCATTCATTACATATTACATCTTCATAAATCATATCCTCTCATTTCATCAAAAGAATTTACATCTTACATCATACATTCATTACATACATCATGAAAGAAAAATCATTTAGATTACATCATATCATTATTGCATCATCATACACGACATAACATATAAAAATTAAAAAAATCATCCATAACATGTGCACCAATCATCCATAACACATGCATAATCAAATCATCACTGCATATCATAGATCTCATCAAAACAAATGTCTAGAAATACAAGGATATCAAATGTTTCAAAAATATATATCAAATACAATGGAAGGAATGTGTCACAAAAGCTCATCACTAATGGGCATCTGGTTGGGGCACATGGCTACTGTTGCCTCCTGAGGTAGTAGGTCTCGTCGGATCTCTACTCTCTCATCTGACCGACTGACCCACACTCCTAGTAGCACTCCTAAAATGACTGCGTGAATGGGTCTGAGACCGAGTACTTGACTGTGTGAAGGCAATCCTCCTCTCAGGTGGGACTACCTCAAAACACCTCATCCTATAATACTCGAAAACCCGAGCAGTCTCTGACCCCTCTGCCACAACCTCTCCAATGGAGGTGCTCTCAACTGATCTGAGAAGCCTCTCGGCTATCCCCTCAGCCTGTATGCATCTCTCTCTGAAACTATCTCTCTTGGTTGTAAGATGAGCTACCTGTGGGTCAGGAGGTGGTGGTTGTGCAATTTGTGCCTACAACTGACTGATGGTCCCCTGAGCCTATGCTATCTAACTCTGAAGGGTCTGAATCTCTACCTGTAAACCATCAATATGTCTCTGAGACGGAGCACTAATAATAATCTATGGAGCCGAAGTACTTGGCTGATCCACTACTCTGGATGTCTGTGGCCTCATGCTGAAAGGCACATCAAAGAAGAATCTATATCTCCCACCACCCCCATCATCCCTGTCATCCCCACTATCTGAGTCATCTGACTCCTCATCCATTTCCTCATCCTCTGAACTCTCATCATCCACATCCATAGCCACCCCATTGATACCCTTGGCCTGATCTACCTATACCCCTCCCTGTGCTGGTACTTGTGCCTGACCCTATGGCTGCCCTACTGTTGGAGGTCCCTAGGGCTACTATCGCCTCACCCATGTAATTGACCCTCCCATCAATCGGGTAGGCTCCTATAGACTGGTAAATCTTGGGAAGGGATGTGTGTAAAAATAGGCTGCATAATCATCCGTCATCCCTACATCTGTAACCTCTGGATCCATCACCTAGTAAGTCAGTTTTAGCTCCAAGTACTCTGCCCTGGCTGCCTCAATAGTCACAAATGGACCCCACTCTGGTACATCCTCTCATCACCTAACATAGTGTGCCACACCCTATAGTATCATTTGTACCAATCCTAGCTGTCTCAGCACCCTCATAACCAAAAACTACTCAATGATAAAAGGTGTCCGCCCAATCAAGTATCTGGATCTAGTCACATATGGTAGCTTTATATCATCAACCTGCCATGGGTCACAGTCCACATACGGTTACCAGATGATAGTATCTAAATCATCGAGTACACGCCACCAGTACTCTAACTTGCCCAAACTTGGCTGAACAAGGGGCCCTATATATGCATAAACATATGGAAATCCAAGGGGATGATCTCTTCAGATGACGGGGCGTGTAATCGCAAAGTGCTCCCATACGAATATCTGTAATAGAGTCACCCCGTAGGAGAGACTCTTCCCATCTGTGTACATGACCTGATGAAGATCATGGTATAGATGGGCAAGCATGCATGACCCCCATGCATATTTGGTATGATGGAGAAGCATGTCCTCCAGAATCCTACCCCACCCAGCTGATATTCCCTTTGCCCTACGATCAGGACAAAGGAAACCACCGATGAATCCTGCTAAAACTGAAGGCAGTGGGGCATAGCTCTCCATCATCTCCTTCCAGGGAATCTCATATCCAGAGGCATGAGGATCTTGGAAGACCCGTCTCAGTGCATATGTCCCCCCAATCTCCTTGTGATCATAGATCACAAGCTCTCCAACCACAAGAATACCCAGAATCCTGTAAACATCCTCCAGAGTCACTGTGATCTCTCCTGTCGACAAATGGAAGGTGTTATGCTCGCTGTGCCACCTCTTCGCTAAAGCAGTCAACAACGCCCTATTGACCCAATACTGCGACATCGCCAACAAAGGACCCAATCCACATTGATGTATGATACCTAAATCATCCTCAAATAACTACGAAACCATCTCCCAGATACGAGGGAATCTCTCTCTAAACTGGAGGAGGTTAAATTCCTCCTTTATCAGTTCAATCAAGCAATCAAATCAGTTCAATCAAACAATTAGATCAAATCTATCTTCTATCATTTGTTTGGAAATGTATCAGCCTTTCAAGCACAAAAGAAAATTAATCTATCTATTTGTTTTCATATTGCATGGAAGCAAATTTAACAGTCAAATCAATCAATATCTATCAACCTTTCAATTAGGAAAGAAAATTTATTAGCCTTTCAATCGGGAAAGCAAATCTATCAGCCTTTCAATCGGGAAAGAAAATCTATCAGCCTTTCAATCGGGAAAGCAAATCAATCATTTCGACTATTTTTTCTTCAAACACGAAGGAAAATTTATCAAATCACACAGATCTAATCTTGATGTTTTTCAAAAGCATAAAATCAATTGTCTAATCTAGCAACAATCATCAAGCACACATCATTTTTTCTTCAAAAATTGAAATTCAGCAAAAATCCATGGATGCACCAAAACAGTCAATCGATGTGCCAAAACATGGATGCGCAACTTTACTCCATGGATGCGCGATTTCATGAATGGGCTATTTAATCAAACAAATGCGCTAAAACAGTTCATGTATGCGCTAGTCTACCATCCTACGCAGGCAGGTTTCATGGATGCACCATTTGATCTATCCTATGCGCTAATTCACCTATGCATGATTGTTTTGCACCTGTGTGCCACTTTGGATGTGCCAGTTTATCTAATCTATGCGCTAAAATAAAGCTTGTATGCATTGAAATAAAACTTCTATGCGTTAAAACAAAATTCAAAAAACCAAAAAATCCAAAAAAGCATTCGAAAATCATTTAAAATTTGACAAAGAGGTTTTGATCGACTTACCAGAGGTCCATACGCAGGTGGTCTCTGATGATGATGGGCTCACTTGAATCTGTGGCGCTCATAAGGGATCGGCATCACAAATATCTCTCTCAGAGCTCTGAAAATTTCTAAAGGTTATTGTTCAATGAAAATGACGTTTCACCTTTTTCACCTTTTACAGGGGTAAAAGTGGCAAATTATTTACATTTTACTATGCAAAGTGCTATTTCGAGAGCTAAATCGCCAAATTTATCTGAAATCATCTGAAAATCTTTCAAATCATCCTCATCATCATTCTCATCACGCGATTTACCTCTCGAGGGGGCATCATGCATCATCAGTCAATTTTTCAAAATCAGGGGTAAATTCTTTGAAGCAATGCATAGAACACATCACTTCAAAGAGGGGCAAAATGTACACATCTAAAAATGGTCACGGTTATTCAAAATTGTTAATTAATTAAATATGAATTATTTAATTAATATTCTAAAGTCATCTACATATAAATAAATTTAATTATTTATTTATATTGTTCATTCTTCCAATTTAATTAATTAAATATGTCTATTTAATTATTGCCACTTTCCTCTTAATTAAACTAAATAAATTTAATATTTATTTATTTGATTATCACTCCATTTCTAATAGTTTGAATATTTGAATTTGAATTATGGAATATTCTTCTAATCCATCTCACTTCTCATTTAATTAAATATGATAAATATTTAATTACTTTCACTTCTCACTTAATTAAATATGGTAAGTATTTAATTAACTCATTTTTCTTTCAATTCTCACTCATAATTAAAATAGTAATTATTTAATTTATGGAAACTTCCATTTGCACATGTCACACATAATTAAATAAATTTATTTATTTAATTAGTATTTATCCTCAACTTCAACCAATTTTCATAAATAAAGAAATAAATGCCATGTTTATTTCCATTTTTGAATGAGGAAGGTTTTGTAGGTTGAAAGCATTCTTCCATTTTCTTCTCAACCTTCCATATTCCTCTCAACCTCTCGATCTAACACCATTCATTCTGGCAAGTTTGAATTACAACTGTTGATCTTCACCAAATGGGTTTTTGCCTCCCGAAAATCTATAAATACAACCATTCGGTAAGTAGATTTCATCCTAGCTTTCATATGCAATCACTATAGTCACATTTGAACTGACATTTTTGCATTTCAATTTCATAGCTTAAAGCATATTAGCAAAGCACATGCATTTTCATTAATCTCATTCTCTCAAGTTGCCATTCTACAAGCTGTTGTTTAAAACAATTGAGAGCCAGCATCTTGAAACGAATCCTTGGAGATAGAGGATAATGGGATGAATTTGAAGAAGCTACCTATGTTTAGAGTTTGTGTTTTTCTTTCTTTAATTTAGTTTCTTTAATCTAATGTTTCATTGGTTTATTAGATTAGATTCATTTTGATTTATACATTCTAACGTACACAGAGTGAAATTGGTATTTATATTGGTTCCAAAAGTTATGTTCGGATTTGGTATGGCATTTTGGAATATAAGTGTGGGCCCTTGATTTATACTTGGGATTTAAAATGTTCGCCCTTGATTTGTGTTTTGGAAAGATGGTGTAAGTCCTTGGTTGGTGTTTGAAAGTGTAGGCGCTTGATTGATATTTCAAAATAATTGTGTAGGGCCTTGATTTGTGTTTGAAAATGTAGGTCCTTGGTTGATGTTTGGAAATGTAGGTCCTTGGTTGGTGTTTTGGTTTGTCACTCTTCATGGGACAATATGAATTCTCCTGGATTTTTTTATTTGATTTTGATTTGACAAGGGAGTGCTTTGAAATTGAAATGTGGGACCTTGATTCATGTTTTAGAGTGTAGGCATGTGACCTTGAGATATAGGACCTTGGTTCATGTTTTGAAATATAGGTGTGGGACCTTGAGTCGTAGGACCTTGGTTCATCTTTTAAAATAAAGGATTTGTAAAATTCCTACCCATGGATCTTGATGAAGCTAATGAGCGACCAAAGGTAAAGTTTTGACCTTGTGTTGTGGCATGAGTTCTCTTGTTTCTGAGTGTGGAGATATTAGGAATGTGTGTGGTTGTTGTGGCCATGTATGCTATTGTCCCAAGTGGTAATTTAGTAGACATTTTTTGTGAAGATGGCATCCCTAATGAAAATGGGTTTTGAGTAGCTCTTTCAACAATTGTGGAGAGATCAAAGCCTTGAGAAAGTTTCACACCATTTTTGGATAGTGCATAAAAGTATCTATTAGGATCGACATTAATGAGCTCATCAAAAATTTGTAGAATCCTTGGATCTTGGTAAGCTCTTTTAATCTCTTTGAGAGTCAATTTATTGTTGAACTCATCTAGGTTTATATTTTCAAATGTGTCGATTGGGTCTCTTTGTGGTGTTTCTCTTTCTGGTTTAGATTGATTTGAATTTGATCCAAAGTTGGTGTCATGATGCAGACTAGAAAAGGGATCATTTGAATAATCCATGTCCTTTCTTTTAGTTCATGACCTTGTTTCAACCATGTGAGACTTGCAAGTTTGGAAGGTAATGCAAGGCGATATGAAACTACACTATTGTTTGTAATTTTTTAGGGTATAAGGATGCAAAGTGACCATGCAAGGGTAATGAACTTAATACTAAAGGATGAAGCTAAATGAAACCAATGGATACAAAAATGGTACCAAAGGGAGACTAATCAATGATCAAAGATAGTGATATGGAGGCTTAATAATGCTAAATTAATGACCAAAGGTAATGATGCAACTAAGTCTAATATGAGATTAAGCTATGTTTTTGTAGTTTTTTGGGACATATAAGGATGCAAGATAATGCAATCTAAGTCCAAGACTAAGGATTGAGAGAGTGATAATGATGTTATGATCAAAGGATATTATGTAAAGCTAAATGATACTAACAATGATGACACTAAGGATATGGACCTCAAGATTTAAGAAAAAGGATGGTAACCAAGCTATTGTAGGTCCAAGATAGCTAATCCAATTGGCATTGACCTTTGTAATGACCAAGATTGAGAAAGGTTGACAAGATGAATCTAAACTAGGACACAAGTTTGAGACCCAAGTTTTGACCAAGATGAAAATGATAAAGGTTGATAAAATAAAAGGTGAAGGTCAATGACAAGTTGGATAAGTAACCATGGAATTTCCAAAGGCTTGATAAACTTCCTATGTCTAAAATAAAAAGGTATATGCAACTAGAGGTCTAATATTAATTATGCAAGGCAAAGATGACATAAAGGGCTATGCAAACATAAATGAGGGCGATGGACTAGTAAAACTCTACAAGTCTAAGGTTTAGATAACAAGATCTATGTCAAGATGAATTGAATCAGTTTTGGACAAGAATTTTGTGAAATTTTGGTAATCAGGTAATTGTGGCTCTATTTTTCTTAGATGCATCATTTCAGTTATGAGTTTATTATGAGTAGTTGCACTGAACTATAGTAGTTGTAACTTTTTTTAATTAGTTGTCGTGTATGATATCAATTATGATTTTCTATTGAACAATTACAACATAGAATGTAGTTGTGGGCCTTTTTTAAGTAGTTGCAACATAGGATATTAATTTCCGTTTTTTGTTGAACAATTACAACACATAATGAAGTTGTAGGACCGTATTGATCAATTACGGTGAATAGAAAGTTTTTTTATAATTTGATGATTTGGATTGGTTTTTTACTAGTTTTGGTGTGACTTTGTGATTTTGTCTTTGGAAAACATAGAAAATAGTCAGAAAACACTTATTTGGTCTAATTGTTTAGTGTGAAAATGTTTGATTGCAATGTGAATAAGACACATATAAACAGTGCACAACCTAGGATGGAACATATACTACTTGTTGGATCCCTACTTGGATTGCTCCAAACATTTAGACAAAGCTGACATCTAGAGATCTTGGTAGTGTTGGATCCCTCTTAGATGACATGAGCTCACCAAAATCTCTTACTCCCTAAGATCTGAAAAACTTGAGGGATTTCCTCTCTCTACAATGAATAGTAGAATGTAGGGTGGCTTCAAAATGATCGTTCCTATGCCAACAAGGAAAAGGGTTTTTGGCCTCTAAAAGAAGTGGTTCTTAGTCAATACTCAAGTACATGGCACCTTGCAAGTTTCCAACAAGCCACTTAAGGCTTTAATCATTCCTACTAAGGGCTATTATACATTTTATGGTAGTACCCTATTCTAAATGAAACTGTACGACTAAGGCCTATATACCATGAGGACTTGACAATTTAGTCTTATTCATTTATATACCAGTCCGAGCAAAAACCTGTTTGGAGTCACCTTTGAGTTCTTCATATGAATGTGTCTCTTAGGTAGGACCCTCTAAAGGTAAACAAAAGTGAGGCAAGTATGTTGTTTTTGATCTCCAAGATCACATGAAGTGCAAGGAGGGAGAATACACAACACCTTTTCCTCACACTCACATGGGGTTTATTTTAAAAATCCCAAATCCAAATGTGTGGGTGGTTGTAGAAAATACCAAAGGATACTTTTTATTCTCAAGATCACCTAATGGCATGAGAGAAGAGCATACACACTAAAAATCATGATGCAAACCACAAAACAATGCAAACACTAGTTAATTTTAACCCCACTTATGATGTCAAACAAACACTTGTGTTATTTTTAAGCCAATGACATGTGATGCAAGCTGATTTTAAACCTCATGAGTGAAAGTATGCATGTTGTTCATTTTAGCCTTTATGAATGAAAATGCATGTTGATTTTAACCTTTATGAGTGTGATGTAGATTTGTAGTTGTAGGAAAATAGAACAAAATTGATGACTTAAGGAAAAATAAAATGAGCTCGATTATTTCTAAATAAATAGCTTTAACTCTTCAAGTCCAATGTAACATGCTAAAACTAGATGTTTAACAAACCAAAACCCTAACCTAAAGAAAACCTAAAAGGAAAAATGCAATCAAAACTCAAAACAACAAAAATATACCTAAACAGGAAGTTGAGTCATTCTGGACCACAATTGCGGGCTATGTATTACAGCTCACTTTGAATGAGCTACATCATATAAAATGTGGCTCATGATCTGACAGTTGTGTCATAATTTGAAATTTGAAAATCCTGCCTTCAGTTGCATCATTGCTTGTCACATTTGCATCACTCTACTTTGTATTTGTGGCTCATGAACCTATTACACATCAAAAACAAAAAGAAACATGGTGTTTTTTTTGAAAAATTCATCTATTTCACATCAGGTTCACCAATGTAAGATAGGGAAATCGAATAGCATAGATAAAAGTGACAACCACAACACTAATCTAAGCTAAAAATCCAATCCAAACAAATAAGAACAATCGAATATGAGGAATGAAATGAAAGAAACAAAACAATAAAATCTTCATGTTTGAAGTTGAATAACCTTCTTTGTCTCTCCGCACACAAACCTTTGCAAGTTTTCCCTTAGTTCGTTGTGTGTGTATGCAAGTACCTACAAACAATAAGCATGAAAGTTAGAGATATTTGGTTGTTAAATAAAAAATAAAGGAGAAGACCTTTTATAAAAATCCATTCAAACAGAAGGATGAGATTGAGCTTCTAGAAAGATTTTTAGGTTGACGGTTGGGGATACATGCACCACAAAGTAGTGAGCTAGGGATGGATATGAAATGAATGGTTAAGATTGAAAAAATACCAAAGACAATCGACGGTTGAGATTCAAAAATGAGAGAGTGGAGGGAGATAATGTAGGAATTAAAAATTAAATTCATTTAATTCATGAGAAGGCAATCTTTGATGAAGTGGAGGATAAATTATTTATTTAAATTATTTGTTTGTGAAAGAAGAAAGTGGGAAATTAATTAAAATGATTTATGCAACCAATTTAATTAAATAAGGGGAAATAGAAAAGAAGGATTAAATAATTAATTTAGATTAATTATTTAATAGGGAAAGGACCAATGAATATATAAATAATTATTTATCTATAGATGAATGGCATGAAATTAATAATTAAATGAATAATAGTTCATTTAACCACAGAGAGAGAAAATGCTAGTGACACAACTAAAAATATGATTTAATCGATCAAAGGAGAATAAAAGATGAATTAATTAAATAATTAAAATTAATTAATAATGCAAGGAAGAAGACCAAGATGATGGAAAAATGATGCTCGCAAATGAAGACATTTTTCTTTTGTCTGCATCTTGATAGCATCCTAGGACACACAAAAATACCCTACATGCATGATCATGTTAGGAAAAATTATAGAAAGCATTATCATTATAGACAACATCATAATAAGCCACATATATTGCATGAAAAAAAAAAAAAAATAGAGTGCATCCTATTGTTTTATCAATTCATAACACCGTAACATACTAAACATGTCATTGCATTTTTACATAGTTCACTTTCCTTTATCACATTTCATGAAAGGAAAAATAAACGAGCAATGGAAAGTACTAACTAATGAGCATTGTTTCAAGGAAAGAGATTACCAAGAAATAGAGAATCCAAACCAAGCACCACCAAATGCAAAGGAGATACAAGAATTTGATAAGAGAAAAGAAAAAGAAAATACCCCAATACTATGATTGGAGGCAAAATGCCTAAGAATGATAGAGAGAGAGAGAGAGACACACACACACACACACACACACACACACAGAGCACTTCAGCCTTAAGCTTGCCTACTTGGATATGAAGAATGAGAGGGGAGGCACCTCAATAAATAGAGGTGAGAAGAGGAGTTAGAATGTAACTCTGAACTCAATGAATGCCACCATTCATCTATGTGTGTGCAATATGTCAATAACCTCTTAAGGAGGTGGCTACAAATATTCTGTAATAAAGGAATAAAAATAAAATGAGTCATCCTCACACGTGTGAGAAGACAAAAAAAAAAATACTTGTAGGGATTCCTTTAGAATATTCCTACAAGTTAATAAATAATTGCAATTAAAGAATAACTTTTACTAAGTAAAGATTAATCTTCTAACACCCCCCCTTAATCTTTACTTGAGAAGTTTATATAAAACCCTTCAATGGGTTGTAATCTAGGATTTTTACAATGAAATAAATTTATCTTTACAAAGAGGTTTGGTGAGAATATCTACCACTTGATCTTCACCTTTACAATACAAAAGAGAAATTTGCCTGTCTTCAATTTGCTCTCTAATTAGTGATGTTGAAGAGAAATGTGCTTGGTCCTTGTATGAAAAATTGGATTCTTTGTCAAAGCAATATCAGTTGCCTAGGAAGACATTTTTTAAGAATAAGATTGATTAATATAAGATCTTCTAATTGTACTGCTAAACCTTGCAATTAACTATTTAAACCATCAAACTTTAATTAAAAAAAATCCATAGATTTAAAATCAAAATACCTTAAATCTTCAAGTTCATTTTTTCTTGATCTTCATTTGAACTATAATAAATAGTCTTGAGTTTTTTCTCATGCTTTATAAGATGTTGTGCATGTCCCAATGTGAACATATAGTTTAGGTGACATGGAAATATCTATGAGGCCAAGGGCTTCCTCATTTTTGAGCTTCCATTTTTCTTATTCATCTTGGGATGTAAATGGATTAGGTTTTGAATTGGGATACGTATCAATATCCAAAAGATGTTTAAAACGAAAAATAGAAGATTTGAACTTTCTAAAAATGATAGTTAATTTAATTTTAGGAATTAAAGTTGACATGATTACAATAAAAAAATTTCACAACTTTATGAAAAAAATATCCCTCTTTTAGAAATAAATTACCTAAAAATAAACCTTTTTAATAAAAAATAAAAAATAACTTTTTTTTTAAAATAAATTTTAAAATAAAAAATCTATATATAAAAAATAATATATTATTTTTATTAATATTTAAAAAATAAATGATTAAATTTTTTCATTAAAAAACTATATATAAAAAATCAAAGATTAATATTAGTTTTGGAAAATATTTTAAAAGACTTAATTTATAATATTAAAAGTTAGAAAAATAACTACATAAAAATATAAAAGATGTTTTTTAATAAAAACTTAAAACTTAAGACTAATAAAACTCTTAAAGAAAAAGGAATACGTAAAAACTAAAAACATTAAATAGATTCTTTTAAAAGTTTGAGCTGGCAAAAAAGAAGAAGGGCGAGCTAAAACTTTATGAAAAGGTTTAAATGAAATATTTACAACCGATTTCAAACATATTATGATGCAGGATAAATAAAGTAAACAAACCTTTCTTAAAAGATGATATGAAATAACTTTTAAAAAAGCTAAAGAAAATGGGCGAAGCATGCAAAGTTTGAGCAACGAAGGGAAAAGTTGGAGCGGCGCACAGGAAGAAGGGGCCACGGATAAGCAGCAAGAGGCCTGCAAAAGGGGGCCGAAGTCCTATATAAAAAATTTACTATTCATAAAGAATTTTTTTTTATATTTTTTTTAATTATTATTATTATTTATAAAATACTTTGAACACTCTTTTAAAATAAAATTCCTGCAGAAAACGTTAGGGTTTAAGATTTTTTTATTTATTTGATATAAATATGAAAAAAATAGAGATTAAAATATAGAGTCCCAACTCCCAATTGTCATCCCACTTGTAGTCAAAACACTGTTATGTGCTTCCATGCCCATACCATAAGTAATGTCACTCTGCAACTCATGCTTTGACCACCTCGGTATACAATATCATAAAATTGGAAGGAAAGTATACCCAATAGACATGGCCCCCAAGCATAGACAATCTCCTCCTGCACCATCCCTGCCAATACCTCTCCCCACCCTATTGGAAACCCATGGCCCTTGCGGTTTGGAATCATAACACCAACAATCAATGTGCATAGAACACAGTCAAATCTATCATATTTCTCTGCTAGGGTCTCCCATCTGATCTCATAACCCTACACACCGAGCTTTGACTCATCCTCATAATCATAGTACTCATAGATCACTTGTAATCCTCGAACATGATTATATCTCACCCACTCCTCGCGGATAGGCAACTACAATATCCTATGCACATCCTCTAGGGTCGTAGTGGCCTCCCTAATTGGTAGATGAAAAGTACAAGTCTCAGAGTTTCTTTGCAAGCATTATCAGCATACCCTATTTGCCCTAACAATGGGCATATATGTCACATAGAATAATCCAAGGTCTAGCAACACACACCTCTCACCATACAACATTTGATCCCAAAGTCAAAAGGTCACCAATCATGACTCCTGAGTGTAGATAGGGGGAAGTACAACCTAAGGTCACCACAAAAGTCATCATATCAATTTCAAGTCTTTATTTGACCTATTAGACCTAAATTCCACTAGTCATTTTATCCTAAATTAGGGAAAAAGATTCATCAATCAATTGTGTCATTCTTCTTATCAATTATGTCACATAATTCATTTGTGTCACTGTTCTTGCACATGTGTCACACAATTACAATTGCATCATACACCTCATCTAATGCATCATTGGGGTCAATTATGGTCAACCCCTTATCATTTGCATTTTTTCTTGTCACGTGCATCATTCCCCTTTGCATAGGTGGTGTTTTATATCGATTGCATCGTTTCTAGTCACATTTGTGACTTAAAAATCAAATGTAGCACACCCTTTTAGATGTGTTGCACCACAACTGTCCCACCCCTATGACCTAAAAATTACATCACAATGAGGTGATTCTGGTGAACCATAGTCACCTACATCATTCACGCATGCACCTGCATTGAACTTTGTGCAACTCAATTGCTTGCTAAATTTTTCCTAGCTAAAAATGCACGAAAATCAAAAAAATCAAAAAGTGGGTTTTGAGTACATATTGGGTTGGGTGCTCCCTCAAGTCAATGGAATGTGCATATGCAGTAGCCTTAGTGTGTAGACTATGTAACTGATGACATCTTCTCAACTTCTCTCTCTTAGAGCTCCTAAACTTTCTAAATTTGGAATGCACAAATGAGCAATTTTCTTAATAAAGGGCATATTTATAGACAAAAAATTAGGGTTTTCACTAGGGATATGTATTGGATGCACTATTTGACCAGTTTGAACCTAGATTTGACCCCCTAGCTGACCTCAAAAATCATTTCCATCACCACCATTGAACTCTTGACTGCCAAATTGACCTATCAGAATAATTTTCCAAATTTTGGATTTTTTTTGAAAATTTGTAAAATTTCCTTGAAGGGGGCATACATCCACCTTCTTTTGATCAGGGCATCTTTTGACCGAATTTATTTGACACAACACTATGAAAATTGTTATGTCAAAGGGGGGGAAAATGTAGACATTGAAAAATTTCTTGGTTTGTGAGCATCATTTTTTCATCGTCTTGGTCTTCTTCCTTGCATCATTAAATAATTTTAATTATTTAATATCATCATCACGCTCCTTTATTAGTTAAATATTTTTAATTATTTAATTATTTCATCTCTTTATTATCCTTTGATCGATTAAATCATCTTTTTAATTGTGTCACTAACATTTTCTCTCTCTCTCTTTGGTTAAATGAATTATTATTCATTTAATTATTAATTTCATGTCATTCATCTATAATTAAATAGTTATTTATAATTATTTATCTATTCATTGGTCTTCTATATTTTCTTCTATAGTTAAATAATTATTAAAATTATTTAATTTCCTTTATCACTCTTTCCCTATTAAATAATTAATGTAAGTTAATTATTAAATCCTTCTTTTATATTTCCCCTTATTTAATTAAATTGGTTGCATAAATCATTTTAATTGAATGGCCACTTTCTTCTTCCACAAATAAATCATTTAAATAAATCATTTATCCTCTCCTTGGTCAAAGATTCCCTTCTCATGAATTAAATGATTTCAATTTTTAATTCCTCCATTATATCCCTCCACTCTCTCATTTTTGAATCTCAACCATTGATTGTCTATGATGTCTTTTCAATCTTAATTGTCCATTATAGCCGTCCCTAGCCCACTACTTTGTGGTGCATGTATCCTCAACTATCGATCTAAAAATCTTTCCAGAAGCTTGATCTTGTCCATTTGTTCGAATGGATATCTATAAAAGGTGGTCTTCTCCTCCATTTTTTGATTTAACAACCACATATCTCTGAATTTCATGCTTATTATTTGCAGGTACTTGCATACACAGATAAAAAATTGAGGGAAAACTTGCAAAGGTTGTTTGAGGAGAGACAAAGAAGGTTATTCAAATTCACATATGGGGCGTTTATTGTTTTGTTTCTTTTATTTCATTCCTAATATTTGATTGTTCTTCTTTGTTTGGATTGGATTTTTAGTTTAGAGTTTTGTTTCTTTCATTTCATTCCTCATATTTTATTTTTATTCTTTATTTGGATTAGATTTTTAGCTTAGATTAGTGTTGTGGTTGTCACTTTTATCTATGTTGTTGGCAACACAAGGGCAGACAACTGAGAGTGGGGGTGAATCAGTTGTCACAAAATTTAAAACTTATTAAACTTATTAACCTTTAATCTCCAATCTAATTAATAATAGTGAAAGCATGAATCAACAACATATTAGAAACACACATAACACCAAGATTTTTGCGTGGAAAACCTATTAGGGTAAAAACCATGGTGGAGGTTAATCCACAAGTTATACCTTGTTAAAATTATAAGAAGAATATAAGAGGAAAGCACATACATTCAGGTACATTTCCTAGAGCTCACCACTCAAAGGAAGACTCACTGTCTTACATAAAATATTCAGATTAAAACCATCTGAAGAATTTGAATGGAGAAAGTAGCATCTGCTAATGCCTGAGTATAGTTCCGCTTAAGCACATGAACACTTCTTCACTATATTTCACTCTTCTTCGCACTTTGCTCTGCCTTTGAATGATTTGAACCTTATCCACACATAGAACTCACACACTTTGCTTGATACATATCTCAAATGAGATAAACAATCACTTATATATATCCACAACAAGAAATTATATTGCTTTATGTCGGCTTCAACACAATAATAGAATGAATGCAAACTGTCAACCCAAAACAATAAAGATTATCAATGCGCATCAACCAAGGTCATACATAACATAGTAGAGAACAAAAATAATGTACTTGAACACAAAACACCTTCAAATATTCTTCCTTGAAGATCCACAACACACTTCAAACACCTTGTTGGCCATGAACATGAAAAACATGAACACACAAGAGAAAATATCGGATCACGAGCACAATGATCAATGCAGACATGCAACATAGATAGAATATGATCTAGAAAAATCCATGAACACTTCAGTAATATATGGAACAACTCAAATTATCAAAATCACATTATATTCTTCCATGAACACCATTTGTAGTAATAGAATAGCTGTCAGAACACAAAAACTTATAACTTTCTCAAATCTTCATGCACACCTCTAAAACTTATGGAGTAGAAACTAGATAAGCTTGAGACAAACCCTTTAATATGCAACATCTAGTTATAAACATATTGATCTTTCTACCATACTGATCTTCACTGCTTCATAGACAACCAGTAACATATTTTATTACAATTTTCTCAATATCCTCGACATATACAGTCTTAAAGATATTAATGTTAATAGTGTTGACATCATTGAAAAACACATATCATAAATACAACCATAACATCCAAAAATATCCCCCTTTGACATTGATGGCAACACATGATGTGAAAAATACACCATCAATGCAACCAACTCTTCTTCCAAAAATCTCCCCTTTACACATTGCTCTTCTCGTAATGTTATTCTCCCCCTTACTTTTAGCTCTTCCATAGTTTTTCACATTACTCTTCTCCCCCTTTGACATCAATGGAAAAGGTACAAAATCTTTAAACCACATATATGAATCATCTGACTACTCCCCCTGAGTAGCAGCCACCACAACATCAATAGCAAGATATGATTGTGAATGCATGGATTGATGCAAAGAATATGCATCTTTGTTCTGATTAGGAGGGGTAATCACCCCTAACTTCCCTAAGAGATACTGAAAAGTATCTTTAGTCAAATTCTTAGTAAATATTTTTGCAATATGTTCCTTAGTAGGCACATACTCCAGTCTGACTTCCTTATCACTCACTTTGTCTCTCAAAAAGTGGTACTTGATAGATATATGCTTGGTCTTTGAATGCAACACTAGATTCTTACAAATTTTTATAGCACTTGAGTTCTCATAGAATATGGTAATAGGTTCATCATACACAACTCTAATATATTTCAACATTTGTTTCATTCACAATACTTGAGTACAATTATTACCAACAACAATATATTTTGCCTTTACAATAGATAAGGAAACGACATTCTACTTTTTTCTTAACCATGAAATCAACTTCTTTCCCAAGAAAATTGCACCACCACTAGTACTATTCCTGTCATTCACATCTCCTACCTAATCAGTATCAGTAAAGGAACTTAAAGTAAGATCATCATTTGTAGGATACCATAGGCCAAAATCAATTGTTCCTTTCAAGTATTTGAAAATTATCTTCATAGCAGTCACATGAGATTCCTTAGGATCGACTTGAAATCTAGCAACAATGCATACAAAATTCATGATATCAAGTCTAGTTTAAGTCAAATACAACAATCCACCAATCATTGATTTGTATCTAGTCTGGTTTGCCTTCAGAGAATCATCATCTTGTGTCAACTTACATCTAGTTACCATGGGTGTATGGTCTAGTTTTGAATCTTCCATACCAAACTTATTTAGTAGTTATTTCAAATACTTGGACTGAGATATAAAGATCCCTTTATCTACCTAAGTAATTTACAATCCCAAAAAAATTTCAACTCTCCAATCATTAACATCTCAAAGTCATTCTTCATCTCATTAGAAAACTTCATGCACAAACCATAATCTCCAAAAATGATATCATCAACAAAGACTTCCACAAACAAATCTCTATCATCATCAGTCTTGAAATATAGATTACTATCAATAGTACCTTTTTTAAATTCAAGCTTTAACAAATACTTATCCAATCTAGCATACCAAGATCTAGGGGCTTGCTTGAGTCCATACAATGCTTTCTTCAACCGACAAACCATATCTTCGTGATCAGTCAATTGAAATCCATCAGGTTTCTCAATATACACCTCTTCTTCTAATTCACCATTTAGAAATGTCGACTTGGCATCCATCTGATAAAATATGTAGTTTTTGTAAGAAGTATAAAAAAGAAACAATCTCACAACTTAAATTCTACCAATAGGAGGAATTTTTTCTTAAAATTCAATACCTTCCATCTGAGAGTATCCTTTACATACCATTCTTGCTTTGTCTCTAATAACTTCACCTTGTTCATTCAGCTTGTTTCTAAAAACCCATTTAGTTCCATTTACATTTTTGTCTTTAGGTTTATGAACGAATCCATGTATTACTATTCTCAATTTTATGTAGTTCTTCTTTCATTGCTTCAATCTATTGGAATGATGGATGCACAAGTGTCCTTGATGAAGTTGCAATACAATCTTCAATGGAGGACCCTTTCCAGGAAGAAATATTCAACCACAAAGAAAGTATGATAATTGCATTCAAAATAGAGATTCTATTATGATCTATCAGATTGATAGATAGATGGATATTTTACAAAGAGTACATATTCTTGATTATATAGGTAAGTGTTAAACCTGGAATGAAAAGGATGTTGCCAAGTGTTCAAATCACACTTCATGTGACAACAAGAAACCCTAACCAACTACCTAGGGAATGATAACAAGATGGAGATAAGTTCTAGAAAAGACAACTCATCATCTAGAAGGGAATCTTATCTCAACTCAACAACTTTATTAAATGATTAAATGCAACTTAGGACTAATATGATTAATTAAAACCTAAGTTAACTTATGCTAGTGTAATAATTAATTAATTACACTAACACCCCCCCATAAGTGCAACTTAGGAAGGAAATGAAAAATTAAATGATGATGATGGGTCTCGACTGATGGCCATTTTAGGTACCCAAGTACAAATGCAATGCAAACTAAACTAACCAGGGTAAAGGAGAAAACCCAATGGGAACAAAAATCCTCCCCAAAACAGAATGCAAAGAGAAACTAAGTGATGAAGGATGGAGGACTCCATAAGATCCCCCAAGGATAGCATCCATCACAAAGATACATGAAATAACCCACCCAGAAGAGAGGAAGAAAGATACCACAAATCCCCCCCAGAATAAAGTAGCCCCAAAAGAACTGGAGAAACTGCATCTCCTAAAAGAAGTGAGAGGGAAGAGGTCGAATGAAAGCAATCTCTGAAGGTGAAGTAGGTGTAGCCCATGATGTCTCCACAAAAGCAGGTGTGACCTCAACAAATGAAGAAGTCAAAGTGGGTGAATACTGAATAGGAACCTCCAAAGATGGATGATCAACTGGATCCTGCTGCACCGAAATAGACGAAACTACACCTATAGTCATAAAAGTATCAACAACTGCAACAGTAGGTGAAGGAGATGGAATGGATGGCTCAAGAGTAGGATCTAAAGTGAGAACTCCAATGTTCAAGTAGCCAAATGTTTCCTTTGAATGATGATTCACACTAGAAGTGTGATGAATAGTTGTAGGAACATAAGCACCATTATTAGCAAAATTTGCAAAGGAATACAATCGAGATGAGTGATCCACCACCCCAATAGCAATAACTTCTCTACTCTCCAAGTCTCTGATGATAACTGAATCAGGTGTGAAATTCACAGATCTCTCATGGCCTCCATGTGTGATCTGATATATAGAAAGAAGGTTGTTCATCAAATGAGGAACACACAAGACATCCTGAAAACTGTTATCCCCAAAACTAGTAGACCCCTTCCCTGTAACACTCATGTAGGTATTGTTTTGCATCAAAATATGAGACATAGTGTTAGACTCAAAGGAAGTGAACATAGATTGTGTAGAAGCCATATGATGAGATACTCCTGAATCTAGAAGTCATCTCCCTAATTCAAGACTTGAAGAAGCACAAAGAACATGTCCCTTCATATCTGATGAGCTATGTAAACTAGATGTGCCCCTGTCATGTTGTACTGAAGAAGAAGGAGGAGGAGGAGGGGAAGGAGAGTATGTAGACATCCTAGAAGGCAAATCAATCTGATGTTTCTGAAGAAGATTCTTCAACTCATCAATGTCCTTGTAGCAATTATGTTATGCATGTCCTTCTCTTTTGCAATATGCACATGGGCAATTCTCCTTCCTAAATGATTTCCCCTTAAAAGAGGATGATGAATTTGAGGACTCCTTCTATTGCTCATAAGATTTGGAATCCTTTTGTTTTTGTTTCATTCCTTTTCCTGTAGAAGCCTTCTGATCTCTGAGCTCCTGTGATGCAATAAGTGCATGTGATGAAGAGGGCTTCAACTTTCCCATATTGGCCAACTTGGCCTGCTCTCGAGTGAGATAAGATGCAAAATCATCAAAAGAAGGCATAGTAAATCTAGTACCAAGTGCATCCCTAGTAGCATAAAAGGTAGAAATAAAAACTGAATAATCTAGTCCAAGCTTAGAAAGAATGGACAATATCAACTAAGAGTCTTCCTTCTAAACACCACACTGTGAAAACTGCAATCTAAGAGACTTGATTTTTGTGAAAAAATCCTGGATGTCAAAATCCCTAGGATTTAAGCCAATAAGCTCATTCTCTAACTAAAACCGTCTCATAGTATCCTGCTTCCCAAACAAAGACTACAAAGTAGTCCAAACTGCATGGGGTGTAGTGCAAGACTCAATGTGAAAAAGAAGGTCAAAAGAAAGAGATAGACATAATGTACCATAATCTTCATCACGCCTATTAAACCACTTTCTCTTTTTAGCAGCACCTGTAGGTTCAATTTTTGTGCCCATGGTTACCCTATACAACCCTTTATGTTTCAAGTGAATCTCCATTTGATTTTTCCAACCAAAATAGTTGAATGGAGTAAGGGGTGCAATATTATGTGTATCCATGACATAAAACAACAATATATACTCTCAAATAATAAAAAATAACTGAATTTAGTCTACAGGAAATGGGTTTTCTAGCAAAAATGTTTATTTGTAATTTGATTTCTGGAAAATCTACTCATTGTTTGTAAACAAAAATAAAAACCCAGAAATATTTTGATGCTAGAAATAAAACCCATAAATCGTTTCTTGATCCAAAAAGCAAAAGATGAATTTTTATTTATTTTTAACCTTTAACTAGGAGAAAAATGACGCCCGACACTTTTTAGACTATGATTTTCTGTAGACCTGTGTAAGATATGCAAAATCTAAAAGATACGTAGTTCAAATTTTGGCACTGGCTACAAAACCCATAAATCGTTTTTCCTACAAATGAGTGAAAATGGATTTTTGAAGCAAATATGATGACGGCTCCAATAAAAAATGGCTTGCAACAAACCCTTTCTTGCCAAAGAATCTCACTAGCCAAAATTTCTTGATCCTGGGTTGAACCTTCACTGGAATAGCTCTGATACCATGTTGGAATGATGGATGCACAAGTATCCTTGATGAAGCTGCAATACAATCTTCAATGGAGAACCTTTGCTAGGAAGAAATATTCAACCACAAAGAAAGTATGATAATGGCATTCAAAATAGAGATTCTATTATGATCTATCAGATTGATAGATAGATGGATATTTTACAAAGAGAACATATTCTTGATTATATAGGCAAGTGTTAAACCTAGAATGAAAAGGATGTTGCCAAGTGTTGAAATCACACTTCATGTGACAACAAGAAACCCTAACCAACTACCTAGGGAATGATAATAAGATGGAGATAAGTTCTAGAAAAGACAACTCATCTTCTAGAAGGGAATCTTATCTCAACAACTTTATTAAATGATTAAATGTAACTTAGGACTAATATGATTAATTAAAACCTAAGTTAACTTATGCTAGTGTAATAATTAATTAATTACACTAACACAATCCAATGTTTATCTTTGCATGCTTCATTTACATTACTTGGCTTAGCCTTTGAAATGAAACAATATTCTTCTGCAATTCTCCTCCTAGTTTGGACACCTTTGTTCTTATCTCCTATAATCTGATTTTCTAAATGATTTAATCTCACATACCTTGGAGTCTTAGAGTGTTCTAGAATTTCAAGCTCTTGTGGTCTCTCTTCTGTACTTTCACTAGTCTTGTCTTCTTCTTGATCTTCTTGATTCACCTAAATGATCTAAACTTGATTTGAAGTATGAATCTTGTTTGTACTGTCATTCTGATCATCAAAATCATATCCATAGGTTCTGGAGGGTCTAGCAATGTCTTCATCAACCTTAACATTTTCACTTTCAACCATTTTCTTTAATCTCTTGTTGTAGCACCAATAGGCCTTACCATTTGTAGAATAACCAAGAAAGATTCCTTCATCACTTCTAGCATCAAACTTTCCTAGATCTTCATCTTTCCTGATATAGCATTTTCTCCCAAAGATTTTGAAATATCTAATAGTAGGCTTATGACCAAACCATAGCTCAAAATGAGTCTTACCAGTATTACCTTTGATTTTTACCCGATTAAGGATATAAACAACAATACTCATAGCTTCTCTCCAATGGATATGAGGGACATTTCCTTCCAACATCATAGTTCTAGCAACATATTGAACTGTCTTGTTATTCCTTTCCACAACTCCATTCTTTTGAGGGGTCCACAGTGCAAATAATTGTCTCTTTATCCCATGTTCTTCACAAAAAGAATTAAACCCATTGAAAGTAAATTCACTACCTCTATTTGATCTCAGACACTTAATCTTCATACCTATCTCTATCTCAACCTTAGCCTTAAAGATCTTGAACTTTTCTAGAGCTTCAGATTTATCCCTTAAGAAAGTAACCCACATCATCCTAGAGTAATCATCAATAAGCAACATGAAGTACCTGTAACCTTGTAGACTTCTGATTCTAGTAGGATCACACAAGTCAGAATGCACAAGCTCCAACAATTCATTTGAACAATGTTGTTTTCTATGAAATGAAATTCTAGTTTATTTTCCTAGTTGAGATTTCTTGCATATTGTATTAGTAGGCTTCACCAACTTAGGAAGATCTATCACAATGTGTGAGGAATTCAACTTGATAATATTGTCAAAGTTTACATGACACATTCTTCCATGCCACAACCAAATTTCATCAACTTGAGCAATCATACAACTTTTACTACCAACATTCAGATGAAAGATGTTACCTTTTGTTTTAGTACCTAAAGAAATCACATTTCCAAAATTTCCCAGTATGCTACATTTTCAAAATTTGAATTGAAGATTGTATCCTTTATCAACCATCTATCCAACACTCAAAATATTGTGCTTCAAACCTTCAACATAAAGAACATCATTAGTATTATGCTTGCCATCAAAAGAAATACATCCTCTACCACAGATTATACCACCATTGTTATCACCAAATATTACAACACCACCATCATAATTCTTCTGGTTTAAAAATTTTCTTTTATCACCTGTCATGTGATGTGAACATCCACTATCAATTACCCATTCATCTTTTTCTTCAACTCGAGCACCTAGAGCTTTCTCCTGATTTGTACAACTAGCAAATTCAGTAGACACAATTATTTTCTTTGATAGCAATAAACATAAACTCATCTTCACTTGCATTTCCTTTGTCAGATTCATCATCTATCACACCTTAATTAGCAGCATAGTAACACTTCTTTTGAAATTTATGCTTGTAAGGTCTTGGCTTAAGAACTCTTTCTGGACACCTTGATGCAAAATGACCTATCTTGTAGCAGAAAAAACATTTAATAGGCAACTTTCCTTTATACTTACCTTCTCCTTTGGATTCCCTTTTGACAATAAGTGCTTCAAGCTCATTCTATTCCCTTTCTTCTTCTTCAATCTATATCATTTCTTCCTCATATCTGAATACATTTCTATAAGAACTTTCACCCATATCATATCTATGCTTGTCTCTCCCGAAAGTTGTAGCTTTAAATGTAGATTATGTCTTAGGAAGGGCATCACCAAATTCAATCAACTCAAAAAAAGTAATTTTACCAACCAACATATCTTTGGTTATATTTGTCACAGTTTAGAGCTCCTCAATGGCTTCACCTTTGATTTTGTATGCATTAGGCAAGGATCTAAGCACTTTAGTAATAATCTTTGATTCATCCACCTATCCACTTGCACATCTGATAGCACACACAAGGTCGTTCACTCTTTGCATGAAAGTAACAATATTCTCATCATTACCCATCTTCAAAAGTTCATATTTTCCTTTTAGACACTATAGCTTAGCCATCTTCACATTAGCATCAACTTCATATAAATTTTCCAACTTTTTCCAGATCTCATAAGCAGTTCTTAGATTCATAACATTTCCCATCTCAGAATCAGTCAAAGCACTCAACAATGCTTCCTTAGCCCTGATGTTATATTCAACATCCCTAATCTTAGTAGTAGTAGTAGTACCATTCAGAGGGATAACATACCTATTACATGTAATGTTCCAATAGGATTCACCAATGCATCTCATATGACACTCCATTCGAGTCTTCCACAAAGAATAATTTGTTCCATCAAATATTGGATTGTCCTTCTTGTATGTCACCATCCTAGATCATCTCAAGTTGTTAAATTTCTTCCAAGGAACCTACTTTGATACCAATTTTTGGCAACACAAGGGTAGACAACTGAGAGGGGGTTGAATCAGTTGTTAATTTTTTTAAAACTTATTAAAATGATTAACCTTTAATCTATGATTTGATTAATAACAGTGAAAGAATGAATCAACAACACATCAGAAACACACATAACACCAATATTTTTGTGTTGAAATCCTGTTAGGGGAAAAACTACGGTGGAGGTTAATCCACAAGTTATACCCTATTAAAAGTATAAGAATAATATAAGAGGAATGCACATGCATTCAAGAAAATTACCTAGAGCTCACTGCTCAAAGGAAGACTCACTGTCTTATAGAAAATATTTACATTAAAACCATCTAAAGAATTTGAACTGAGAAAGTAGCATCCACTAATGCCTGAGTACAGTTTTAGTTAAGTACATGAACACTTTTTCATTATATTTCACTCTTCTTCACACTCTACTTTTCCTTCAAATGATCTGAACCTTATTCACATGTAGCACTTGCACATTTTGCTTCATACGTATCTCAAATGAGATAAACAATCACTTATATATATCTGCAACAAGAAATTATATTGCTTTATGTCGGCTTGAACACAATAATAGAATGAATGCAAATTTTTGGCTCAAAACAATAAAGATTATCAATGCACATCAACCAAGGTTAGACACAACACAGTAGAGAACCAAAAAAATTTCCTCAAACACAAAACACCTTCAAAGATTCTTCCTCGAAGATCCACAACACACTTCAAACACCTTGTCGGCCATGAACATGAAAAAAATGAACACACAAGAGAAAATCTCAGATCGTGAGCACAATGATCAATGTGGAAATGTAACACAAAAAGACTATGATCTAGAAATGCACATGAACACTTCAATAACATACGCAAAAAATCAGATTACCAGAATCAAATTATCTTCTTCCATGAACACTATTTTCAATAACAAAATAGATGTCATAACACAAAAACTTATAACTTCCTCAAATCTTCATGCACACCTCTGAAACTGATGGAGTGGAAACTAGATAAGCTTGAGACAAGCCCTTTAATATGCAACATCTAGTTATCAACATACTGATATTTCTACCATACTGATCTTCACTTCTTCATAGACAACTAGTAACATATTTTATTACATTTTTCTCAATATCCTCAACATATACAGTCTTAAAGACATTAATGCTAAGAGTGTTGACATCAACGGAAACCACAACATCTAATACATGCTTATTTTTTTCCTATCTTACATTTTGCACCTAAAAGATGTATTACCACCTACAAAAAATGGAACCTTTTTCACATTTTAGCCTCTGTTCATTCACTCCTTTACTGATTCATTATTTTATGAGAAAATGCGAAGAATTTTTTATTTTATTTTAGCATTACTGGAAGCCATTAAATTAATCACATATGATTATGCACATTACAAGCTACATACAAAGTTGTAGGTTTGACTTCTCATCATGTTGTTCAACCTCCACATTTTTAGTTCATGCATTATCATATATGCTTTTGTTGGTTATGTTAAGTCACCCCAAATTGAAGGTTCGATATCAAAACATGCCTACTAAAGTAAAAGAGGTTTGAACACCCCATATACTATGAGATCCTAGTTTAATTTTCATGTGAGGTTATGATTTTACTTGTAGTCTTTATGTCCACTTGGAGGTTCAACTAGACATTTTTTTTTCAGCCTGCGTTGGCTTACATCATGGTTGATAGGAAATTTTACACCTCTATGTCTTTCTCGATTCACTCCATTATTGATTCATTATTTTTTCAATAGATGCAAAAAACGTGTTATTCTTTTGGTGTTTATGGCAGTAATGGATGCACATTTTGTAACATAAAAGGTTGCCATAAAAGGTTTTGGTTGCCCTCTAACCTTTCATTTCCATTAACACATACATATGCACTACAACCACCATATCTTCCAAAATAAAATATTTTTTATTGCAACTATAGAAGTAATTACATGTTGTTATGCATGTTACACTCATAGACCACATACAATGTTGCAGGTTGAAGCAATCATCATCTTGTTCAACCTATACTTTTTTATTTCATGAATTACTAGATGTGCTTTAGCTACTCATGTTAAGTCACCTGAAATGGAAGTCTCGATATCACAACATGCCTGCTCAAGTAAAATAGGTTTGTACACCCCATATATTTTGAGCTCTTAGTTTTATTTTTATGTGAGGTTGTGAATTTACTTGTAGTCTTTATGTTCAATTAGAGGTTCAACTAGACACTATGCCTTCCAACCTACATTGGCCTACATAATAGTTGACATGAAATTTTTCATTGTTATGCCTCTCTTGATTTATTATTTTGTCAACAAATTCAACAAACATGTTATTCTTTTTGTGTTATTAGTAGCAATGGATGCACATTTTTTACATACAAGGTTGTCATAAAAGGTTTTGGTTTCCCTCTGACCTTTCATCTCCATTAACACATACACATGCACCACAACCAACGTATCTTCCCAAAATAATACATTCCATGTTGTAAATATAGAACTAATTACATACTATTATGTGCATTACACTCATACACCACATACAAAGTTGCAGGTTGAACTTCTCATTGTGTTGTTCAACCTATACTTTTTTATTTCATGAATTGCTAGATGTGGTTTTATTGCTCATGTTAAGTCATCCCAAATGGAAGGCTTGATATCACAACATTCCTACTCAGGTAAAAGAGGTTTGTACACCCGATATACTATGAACTCTTAGTTTTATTTTCATGTGGGGTTACAAATTTACTTACAGTCTTTATGTCCACTTGAAGGTTCAACTAGACATTGTGTTATCCAACCTACATTATCTTACATCATGGCTGATAGGAAATTTTAAACCTTTATTCCTTTCCTGATTCTCTCCATTATCAATTTATTATTTTGTCAACAAATGCAACAAACATGTTATTCTTTTACCATTGTTTGTAGTAATGGATGCACATTTTTTAGCATACAAAGTTGTCATAAAAGGTTTTGGTTGCATTCTAACTGTGATCCCTTTAAACTGCTACTCCTAATGTGAGATGCTAAACAAAACTAACAATGCAATAACAAAATCAATAACACTAAAAGAGGACACCGCAATAAGATTAGCCTAAGAAAATGATGAAGCAAAGAAGCAAGATAAAACAATTGATGATTGAAGTTGGTTATACCTTTCCTTTGCTGCTCCTTCCTTGGTTGGCCCTTTGATTCTTGAAGAGTTGTGTGCTCCTTGGATGGAAATGGAGTTGAATGGATACAATATGAATGAGAATGCTAAATTCTATGATAGATGAGAGATCAAATGACAAATTTGCAAGAGCTTTGTTGCAAAAGACTTGATCTTTAAAAATGAGGGAAATGAGGGGGTATTTATAGGATAATTGGAATTCTCTAGAGAATTCAATGGTTGAGATTGATCCAACAAGATCAAGATGAAGGGCTATGGTGAGTTGAGGACTCACAAGCCCTCACATCTTGACATGTGGAATGTGAGATGTCTTAGGGTGGACTGATGTGGATATGAGGTGGAAGGGAAGTACATGAGGTGGATCTTGGGGGATGAGAAGATTCCTTGGAGGAATAAAAGTGAATTAAAAATTCACAATGATTGGAAGAATCTAGTGGATAAGAGAGGGTTTCCAAAAAGGTGGGGATTTGTCACATGTGGGTGATGTGACAAGTCCAAGGTTCTAGAAGCCTTGGGTACATGTAAAATGACATGTCACATTTGCATGGGGTTAGGGTAAACCTTGGAAGAATAAAATGTGAATTAAAAATTCACATGGGGAAGAGATGAACCTTGGTTAAATAAATGTGAATTAAAAATCCACATGGGGAAGGGAGTCCAGGCTAAAAAGGGTAAGTGGGAAGGTTGAGCAGAAAAGGTGAGCCAAATGTGGCTAATGATTCTGATTAAGGTTGTGCAAACACAAGATTATGATAATTAATGAGAGATTAGGGACAAGTGGGAGATTATGGAGGATGTGACACTTAATGAAGATTAAGTGGTGCACATCCTAATCACAGATTAATTAATTTAATCTGGATTAAAAGAGGGTTATAGAGAATGTGACAAGGAGAGAGAAAAAAGGGAATTAAAAATTGATTTTAATCCAAATGAGTTAAATGACTAAATTAAACTAATTGTCTTATTTAATTTAGAGAGGAAAAGGGATAAGGTAAAGTATTTGATTAATTTAATTATATACTTTAGGAACCTTAGGCAGAAAATGAAATAATGATTAAATAAATTATTTAATCACTATTAATGAAATAAATGAATAGAGTAGATGATTTTGATCATATGGAAGTGATCAAATTTGGATGTCTACATTTTTCCCCTCTTTCAAGTACCGTTAGAATAACCATGCTTTGAAGAAAAGAAAGTGCAGATGACTCTATATAGGAAGTAACCAGAAGATGATGTCCCAGTGTGGGGAAGAGGACTTGAGTTGTTCAATTAGTGGGGATGGATGAAGATGCCCCAATTTTGGAGGGGAATGACTATGACAGGGAAAATGGATTAATGTGAAGGGTATGCCCCCTCGAGAGGATGACGGGAGAAAAGAGAGGGGTCCCAAGTGACCTCTCGATAAGAAGAAATGGATGGGATGGTTGGAAAGAGGGCAAAAAATTACACAAGTTTTCCTTTTGAATGAAGTCAATTGGACAAATGGGGTGCAATTGACGGCTCCGAGAAGGAAAGAGATTAGTTGGAGGAAAAAAGGTAAAAAAGAGAAAAAAAAAAAATGTTGAAAAAAGATGGGTTCGTGCCGGGGTTGGGTAGGTCTGCCCCGTGGTAGGAGCGAGTCCACCCCGCTGCAGGGGCAGATCTGCCTCGGCCAATGGTGGGTCTACCCTGCTATAGGGGCAGGTTAGCCCTGGTAGGGCAAATAGTCGCCGCTGCGGCTAGCGGCGGCGCCAACCAATGGCCAGTGGTAGCGACGTCGCCTGGTGGCCAGTGGCGAAAACACCGCCCCAGCTAGCGGGGTCACCCTAGCTAGGGGTGGGTCCACCCCGACCAAGGGCGGGTCCACCTTGCTGCAAGGGTGGGTCCGCCCCGCCACAGGGGCAAGTCCACCTCACCGCAGTGAGTGGATCCACCTCAGCCCGAGGGGGAGGAGGAAGGGGGGGAAAGAGAGAGAAAAAGATGGGAAAAAAGAGAAGAAAGAGAAAGTCCTAGAACCAGGAAAGGTTTGACAAGATGAAAGTTATGATGAAGGATGAGATGATGAAAGGGGATATGATGATGGATAAGAAATGATGATAAGCGATAGGAGGTAAAAGTGAGCACAAATGGACTCAAGGACAAATATGACATTGCCCCAGTCAAGCTACAAGCCAGGTTGGGCGGATGGTTGATGGACCGTTGTTTGATAAGGACATGATATATCCCAAAACAAGACAAGGATGGGGAATGCCACATCCTGATGAGGATGAGGATAAGTGTTGTTGATGAGGGAATGATACATCCCAAAACAACACAAGGATAGGGAAGGATACATCTGGATGAGGATGAGGATGAGGATGAGTTTTGTTGACAAGGGAATGATACATCCCAAAACAACACAAGGATAGGGAAGGATAAATCCTGATGAGAGTGTTGTTGATGAGGGAAGGATACTTCCCAAAACAACACAACGATAGGGAAGGAGACATCCTAGAGATGATAATGATGATGATGATGAGGATGATTGGATCAAGGATGGTAGCAAGGCTAAGACCAAGAGTGTGATTGGATTATGTGAACAGATGAGGATGGGGGAGATATGCAAGATGACGGAATGGAAAATGAAATGGAATCCTAATGCAAATATACCATCCTTAGGGCACTGATTTTGGCTATAGCATAAGACACTGGGCATCAGGGTATGTAAACCAAGATGAATTAGTGTCTAATGCATAAAAGAAACACAACAAACAAGAAGGCTATCCCAACACCCCAAAGTCGTGATGACTTTGGTCAGGCCAGGTATTGGAATAACCACAAGCACAAAAGGATGCCTCAGCATAACACAAGACCTCAGGGATCTTGGTGGGTACTACGTGGGACAACCGAGAAGACAAAAACAAAGAAAAGAGATCAAAATATGCCCCTATTTTTACGAGTTAAAGTACACCATGATATGATAGATCAAGGAGACGATGACAAGTGATGATAGGGAGCTCAAATGATAAACAAAATTCAAAAGCATCAAAAGATCGAAATCAATTTCAAACATCTTTTTCCATAGGATCAAGATGATGGATGGGGTTGATGCAGTTTGTTAGGAAGGATACATCCTATTGAGACCAAAGATGGAGGATATATGGGTTGATCAACATGATGCAGGATACTGGAAACCGATTGGATCTCATGATAGGAATGACTTTGTTTTATAAGCACCAACTCGGATGGGGACATACTTGACGATGCAACAAGATGACATGACACAAGACTCAACCTAAAGACCTAGGGGCTCGAGGGTTGATCAAAGATCAACCTTGCCTACGTGAAAGCATAAAGCCCTCATAGTTTAGGAAAAGACCATGGTAAAAGCGGAAAGAGGAAAATGAAGACTTCGATGGATGACAAAGACTAAATGGAAAAAATGCCCAAGGGGTAGACCAAATGATTGACCTTGCCTACGTGAAAGCGCAGAGGCAACGTAGGTCGACATTAGACCAAAGACAAACAATAGATAAGGGATGATGAAATGACCAAGATAAATGGAAAAAAGGATGCAGACAATATGATGAGACAAGATAGACTTGCAGGATTGGATAGGACAATGGTTGATATGTGTAAGATATGTAGGATGTGAAGCTCAGGGATGGGATAGGTAATCGAATCATTAGAATATGAATTGGAAAGGTGAGACGATGGATAGAGGAGTGATGAAGATGTGAGAAAGATGTGGTAAATAGATAGGAGAGATGAATTACGATGTGAATGGCATTGGGTTGCATGCGGGTAGCCTAGAGCTAGGTACCAATGACAAGGGATAATAGAGGGAAATGGATGGATGGATAAGAAGAGGCTTGGGTAGTGGATAGATGAGATGAAGATTGAGAGGATATTGTTAAGATGTGATAAATAGATAGGAATGATGATAATGAGATAGCATGTCATTGGATTTCATGGGGGTAGCCAATAGCTAGATACCAATGACAAGGAATGATGAGATAGAGGGAAATGGATGGATGGATGAAGATGGGGAGATAGAAAGATGCGAGGATAGGTGGATAGAGGGATAAAAAATGGGAGGGATGGAATGGATTATTGGATGAATAAATGGATGGGAGGATAAGGATTAAAATATGGAAAAGGACTAGTGGATGAGAGTATAGGAAGATTTGGATTGGGAGATGGCAGAGATTATTGGATGGATAAATGGATGGGGAGGTAAGGATGGGCAAGATAGAGAGATCGAGAGGATTACCTGGAGGGATAGATGGATGATGTCTTCAAGGACTCAATCATAAATAAGGAGATGCCCCCACTCTAGATGTGTCATGCATGATGAGGAAAGAGGGATAGCAGGATGGGTGGATAAGGGAGTGAGATGGGTAATGGAAGAAGATAGATAGATGTGGATAGGATGCATGGACAATGGAAGATAGAGATAGGTGTATAAGGAATATGATAGTGAATGGATGAGGGGAATATATGCCAAGAGGTGTCTAAAGTATGGATATAGGGTTTTCCCCTATCTTGATCAAGATCACAAGGAAGATGGAGGGACTGAGATAAATGGGATCAGAGGGGTGGAGGTGGAAGATAGGCAGATGTAGGAGATGGAGGAAAGGAATGCATAAGTGGATGTTGCCCCCAATCGTGGAAGGAGACTAGATGGGGGATTTACACATGATGCTTGTTTGCCAGGTTTTCATCAGGGTACCTATCCAAGGTGCTTGTTTTCCAAGTTTTCACCATTGGACGAATGAATTTCTCGACTATTTTTTTTTTTTTTGACTTTTAGGACTAGGATATGGGTGAAGATGGATGAGAATATGGGTTCAAAAGACATAAGAATCAAGTTATAGATGAGGTAATAAGAGACCATGTGTATCAGATGTTGGTACAACCTTATTAGAATGGATGGATTATGCAAGAGGATGGATTAAAGGGATTTGATGGGGGGGATAGTGGATGGGATGTTGGAAAGTGTATGGATGGAATGATGGAGTGGATGTGTGATGGGGGAAGGTGTTCAAGACCAACATTGGCACATGGGAGGGTGGATGCGAAAAGATAGGTGGATGAATGGATGGAGAGGGTGGCGATAATGGAGGCATTGGGATAGTGAATTTTGGGATGTAGGGACCCAAAACAGATTTAGGAGATGGAGGAGGTGATTGATTTTGTGGGGAAATAACAACTTTGGATGTCGTTATGGAATTTTCAATTGAAGGTATGGCACCTTTTTTATTTGGGATCCACATGGTTTTTATTTTTGCTTCGGTGGGCCTTTATGGCCTTTTGGATTGATGTGGATTTTGGACTTGAATTTTATTTTCTTCAACATGTCTTTGTAAGGGGACATGAGGAGCTTTAGACTCATGTGGATTTTTGGATTTATGCATTGTTGCTTTGGCATCCAAAGTGCGTTTATTAGCAATGGTATGGGTAGGAGGAGATGGATGATGTGGAGTGATGGAGGTAGGGTTATGATGATTATGTGTAGATGGAGAATGTGTAGGTATGTGCCTTTGTTGATCCTGATTAGGAGTTATGTAGGTAGGATTGTTATGTTGTGTATGAGGGAGAGGGGGTGGATGTATGAAAGGATGAATAGGATAATATGGAGGGGGTGATTTTGGGATATAAGGACCCAAAATGGATTGAGAGTATGAGGGAGGAAGATGGATGGTTGTTTTTAGGTAATATGATGGAGGAGGGGGGATGGCGACATATGACTTGGTAGAATTATGGGAAGTACCTCTTGTGCCTTTAGAAGAGGATTATTTAGTATATACGAAGGTTGTACCAACATATATAGATTGCGAGTTTTCGGAGACATATCCAAGACAATGTTTGCCTAGATGTTATTGGACTTGAATGGGTTCTAAAATACCTTGCTCATGAAGGCCTAAACCTTTTCCTTGATAGTTCATGTTCTCAAGCATATGATCTATGGTAGGATGCTTATTCTTTTGGAAACATGATGTGAGTGTGTTAGTTGGTGGAGGAGGAAAGGTGGTGCATAGATGTTGTTTTGCTTCTGCAAGAAGACCACCATGGACGCATGTAATATTACCAAGGTGATACAAAACTGACATTGGGATGGTAAGACTAGATGGCGATGAAGGATCATGTGATGGAGATGAGGGGATAACAACATTAGGAGGAATGAGTGATAAGGGATCATGAGAGGAATTGGGGAGTACAATGGGATCTAGATTTATGAAAGTGGATGATAAGGGCTCATGAGATGGAGTTATTGGATCTTGAAGGAAAAGGGGATCATGGGATGGAGTGGAGTAGATAGTGTGATCTTGAGATGGGGTGGATGGGAGGATAGGATCAGGACTTGGTTGAGGATATGGATCATGAGATGATATGGATAGAAGACTATGTTCTTGAGATGGAGTATATGGGATGGAGTGATCTTGATTTGGAGGGGATATGCTTGTATGCTTTGGATCAAGCTCTTGGCATGAATAATCTTATGTAGGATGTATGATGATGGAAGAGTTTTGGAGGGATGCCTCAATTGGGGGAGATAGAAGGATTCATGAAGTTCGTGGGATTGAAGTTTGTGAATATTAGGACTAGGAGGAGGGGATTGGATGTCTTCAATGGATTGGGTGGATCTAGTAGTAGAAGATAAGGATTCAATGGATTCAGTGGGTTTGACTGGCTCAATTGTTTGGACGGTGTCACTAGTGATAGTACATGATAGAGTGTAAGGGCATGGTGTCTCTTCTATCATGAATCCTTGGGCAACATGTGGAAGGGATGTAGGATTAGGTAGAGTGATGGGCATGGATGGAGGATTAGGATTAGGGATTGGTGGATTAGGATTGGATGGAGGAATAGGAGGAGATGGAGGATTAGGATTAGATGAAGGGATGGGAATGGATGGAGGACTAGGAGGAGATGGAGGATTAGGATTAGATGAAGGGATGAGAATGGATGAAGGATTAGGGATTGATGGATTAGGATTGGATGAAGGAGTAGGAGGAGATGGAGTATTAGGATTAGGAATTGGAGTATTATATGACTGGATGTGTGGATGAGGATTAGATGTAGAACTAGGAGGAGATGAAGGATTGTGATTAGGATTAGGAATTGGTGGATTAGGATTAGATGTGGAGATGGGATTGGATGGAGGACTAGGAGGAGATGAAGGATTAGAATTAGATGAAGGGATGGGAATGGATGGAGGATTATGATTAGGGATTGGTGGATTAGGATTAGATGTGGGGATGGGATTGGATGGAGGACTAGGAGGATATGGAAGATTGGAGGAGATGGAGGATTGGATGAGTGGATGTGACTAGATGGAGGACTAGGTGTAGAACTAGGAGGAGATGGAGGATTATGATTAGATGAGTGGATGGGACTAGATGGAGGACTAGGTGTAGAACTAGGAGGAGATGGAGGGCTATGATTAAGATATAATACGGTGAAAGGGGGAGTGATGCAAGCGGATGTAGATGATGAATTAAGATAGGGGGATGTAGATGTTGGACTAGGTTGGGGAGATTAGGATGGTGGGTGATAGTAGGAAGATGTAGATGAAGGATTAGAATGGGGAGATGAAGAATTAATGTAAGGATATGGGGATGGAGGGTTGTGATAGGAAGGTGTGGATGTTGGATTAGATTGGGAAGATGGGGATGGTGAGTGATGGTAGGAAGATGTGGATGAAGGATTAGAATGGGGAGATGCGAAATTAATGTAAGGGTATTGGGATGGGGGATTGTGATAGGAAGGTGTGGATGTTGGATTAGAATAGGAAGATTGAGGTGGTGAACCATCGTAGGAGGACATGTATGGTGGGTTGGCATAGGAGGATATGGATGGTAGATTAGGATGAGAGGATTGAGATGGTGGATTAGGATAGGAGGAATATTGGTATGGGGGATTGTGATAGGAATGTGTGAGTGCTAGATTAGGATGAGAAGATTGGGATATGGGATTAAGGTAGAGGTATTGGGATTGTTCATGATGATGAGGATAAGAGGATGTGGATGTTGGATAAGATAGAGGTTGAAAGGGAGGACATGATGAATATATCGATGGTGAGGATGTTGGATATCCCTTGTCAAGGGTAGCATAAGAACCATTATTAGATGTGGATGAAGGCATGGTGGGATAGTTTGAAGAAGTAGTGGGATTTTGGGAGGCGATTGGAGAGACCTTGCTAGCAATGATAGCGTCAAGGGGATCTATATAACAATCTTCATGATCAACAAGATTTTCATTATCGTCATCAATGGAGTTAGGATTCCCCTTGAATACTATTACTGGTCATGTGAGAGGGGGATAAAGATTCATGATGGATACAGATTAACAAGAAAGAATAGATGATGGATAGAGAAATAGGATGGATTGGAAGCTCATATGGGGATTGGATGAAAGCTCAGATTGGGATTGAATAAAAGCTCATATTAGGATGATGGGATTAACACTTAGATTAGAATTGGATTGGGGATTAGATTGGGATTGGATCAGAGGATATGATAGGATTTATTTGAAACCAAGATCATGGGTTTCAACTAGAGGACGTAAGGTGTTGACAATCAGATTTTTGCCGAATTTGGCAGTTTTCAAAAATTATCAAATTTTACCATTTTAGGAAACTTCATAGGAATACCTTTGAGAGTCCAAGTTTTTTCTAAAAAATACCCAATACTAAGATTGGATGACTTGCCAATTAAGATCCTAAATCTAAGATAGTGATTCAGAGTTATTAATAAAAATGTTTTTTCAGAAACTGAAAAAAATAGTAAATTGTGATTTTGAGGGACAAGATGAAACTTTGGGTGTTCGGAAATGTGTTGTAAAGGGGTCCAACCAATCCTTCATATGTTGGGAATCCACATGCTAGCTCATAATGCAACCACCCGTAAAATTTCAGCCAAAACCCACATTCAAGTCAAAAGTTATGGCCTCCATAAGTTTTTGCATAAAAGTCAAAACCTTCAAAATTGATAATTGGAATGTATCAATTTGATGATTTGGATGAGAATTGGTGGATGAATCAACTTGATGATGTAGATGAGGATTGAATTGATTGAATTTGTTTGGATCAATTGATGATGTATCAATTTGATGATTTGGATTGGATTAGATGATGGGATTTTGATTGGATTTGGATGATGCTAGATTTGGATAGATGAATGTTTAGGATGATCAAATGGTCAAACGAAGACTTGGGGTGGTTAAACGAAGGTTTGGAATGGTAAAATGGATGAAACTATCCGTTCAGTGGGGTGTATCTGCACTTCTGCAGTAAAAACTATCAGAAACGTTGAATCGCAGGGGCATATCCACACTTCTGCAGAAAAAAATAGTGAAACAGGCGGGCAAGTTCGCCCCTCTGCAATGGAAAATGTTGAAACAAGGTGGCAAGTTCGCCCCTTTACAGTGGAAAATGTTGAAACAGGGGGGCAAGTTCGCCCCTCTGCAATGGAAAATGTTGAAACAGGGGGCAAGTTTGCCCCTCTGCAGTGGAAAATGTTGAAATAGTGGGGCAAGTTCGCCCCTCTGTAGTGGAAAATGCTGAAATAGTGGGGAAAGTTCGCCCCTCGCTAGTGAAAAATGCTGAAACAATGGGGCAATTTCGCCCCTCTACAGTGAAAAATTCTGAAACAATGGGGCAAGTTTGCCCCTCTATAGTGAAAAATGCTGAAATAGCGGGGCAAGTTCGCCCCTCTGCAGTGGAAAATGCAACTTGGTTTGGACGAGGGATTTTGGCAAGGACTTAAAATGACTCAATGACAGTTTGACTTATCAAAATTTACTAGTTTTTCACAAAAAGACACTTTGAACAAGCACAATCCTATGATTAGTGTTAAGGGGTATGGCCAACAAAGGTCTTACTCTAGGATGAACAAAGTTTCTAAAGAGTCCTCGATGTACACTCAGTACATGAGACACAAATCATGAACACTAGTCCATCACAAACATGAATCGGGAACCCCAGCGAGATACTAAAAGGATCAGACCAACTCTTCACGTCTATCTAGGTATCACCCTAGCTTCAACGCTTTGCCAATTACGATGCAACTAGATTGGGGTACAACTTTGGCTCTCCCCCCTTTATATACCCCACTAGTACACATGGTTGGGATCATCCCTTGGGGTGATTAAATCCCCAAGCGGGTCCCTCTAAGAAGAAAACACTAATCATTTCCAACTACCCCCTTCGGATCCACACAAAAGTGAAAAGGGAGAGGATAAAAATGAATTAATGCCCCCTTAGGGTAATACAAATAAAAAAAACACATCAAGCAGCCAATATTACTTTCCCCTACTTAGACTAAGTAAATAGATAAATCAGTAAGGAAAGATTTCCAAAGAATAAAACAAAGGCCCTTCAAGCAAATGTTAGTTGTTTATCTTTTTCCCTTTGTGATTTATAGAAAAATACTTAAAATATCAGCAAGAAATCTGACTTCACTCACCAACAAATAGGATTAGAGGATTAGAACACAAAACAGTAAAATAAAGAGATAAAAAACAAAGCTAAAATGCCACTTTTTTACTTTTTTGAATGCTTTGTTAAGGGAAAATCCGTCCCTCTGCAATGAAAAATGCTGAACTGGGTGGGTGAATCTGCCCCTCTATGGTGAACAGTTAGAAAACGCTGAACTGGGAGGGCATGTCCACACTTCTGTAGAAAATAGTCAGAAACGTTGAACAACGAGGGCATGTCCGCACTTCTGCAGAAAACAGTCAAAAATGTTGAACAACGGGGGTGTATCTGCACTTCTGCAGAAAACAGTCAGAAACGTTGAATAGCGGGGGCATGCTCGCACTTCTGTAGCACAAAACTGTCAAACACGTTGAACAGCAAGGGCGTGTCCACACTTCTGTAGCAAAAAACTGTCAGAAACGTTGAACAGCAAGGGCGTGTCCACACTTCTACAGCAAAAAATTATCAAAAATGTTGAACAGCGGGGGCATGTTTGTACTTCTGTAGCAAAAAACTTTCAGAAACGTTGAACAACAAGAGCGTGTCCGCACCTCTGCAGCAAAAAACTGCCAAAAACATTCAACAGGAAGGGCGTGTCCACCCCTCTACAACGCCCGGGAGGGCAAGTCCGCCCCTCTGCAACCTGAATCTACAAACAAGCTAAACAACATAAAATTTAAAAGAAAGAGACCCCTTTGTGGGTCCCACCAGGCATGCCAAAAATGTGATCCCTTTAAAATGTTACTCCTAATGTGAGATGCTAAACAAAACTAACAATACAATTACAAAAGCAATAGCACTAAAACATGACACTTTAATAAGATTAGCCTAAGAAAATGATGAAGCAAAGAAGCAAGATAAAACAATTGATGATTGAAGTTGGTTATACCTTTCATTTGCTGCTCCTTCCTTGGTTGGCCCTTTGATTCTTGAAGAGTTGTGTGCTCCTTGGATGGAAATGGAGTTGAATGGATGTAATATGAATGAGAATGCTAAATGCTATGATAGATGAGAGCTCAAATGACAAATTTGCAAGAGTTTTGTTGCAAAAGACTTGATCTTTAAAAATGAGGGAAATGAGGGAGTATTTACAGGATAATTGGAATTCTCTAGAGAATTCAACGGTTGAGATTGATCCAACAAGATCAAGATGAAGGGCTATGGTGAGTTAAGGACTCACAAACCCTCACATCTTGACATGTGGAATGTGAGATGTCTTAGGGTGGACTGATGTGGAAATGAGGTGGAAGGGAAGTACATGAGGTGGATCTTGGGGGATGAGAAGATTCCTTGGAGGAATAAAAGTGAATTAAAAATTCATAGTGATTGGAAGAATCTAGTGGATAAGAGAGGGTTTCCAAAAAGGTGGGGATTTGTCACATGTGGGTGATGTGACAAGTCCAAGGTTCTAGAAGCCTTGGGCACATGTAAAATGACATGTCACATTTGCATGGAGATAGGGTAAACCTTGGAAGAATAAAATGTGAATTAAAAATTCACATGGGGAAGAGAGGAACCTTGGTTAAATAAATATGAATTAAAAATTCACATGGGGAAGGGAGTCTAGGCTAAAAAGGGTAAGTGGGAAGGTTGACCAAAAAAGGTAAGCCAAATGTGGCTAATGATTCTAATTAAGGTTGTGCAAACATAGGATTAGGATAATTAATGAGAGATTAGGGACAAGTGGGAGATTATGGAGGATGTGACACTTAATGAAGATTAAGTGGTGCACATCCTAATCACAGATTAATTAATTTAATCTGGATTAAAAGAGGGTTATGGAGAATGTGACAAGGAGAGAGGAAAAGGGGAATTAAAAATTGATTTTAATCCAAATGGGTTAAATGACTAAATTAAACAAATTGTCTTATTTATTTAATTTAGAGAGGAAAAGGGATAAGGTAAAGTATTTAATTAATTTAATTATATACTTTAGGAACCTTAGGCAGAAAATGAAATAATGATTAAATAAATTATTTAATCACTATTAATGAAATAGATGAATAGAGTAGACGATTTTGATCATTTGGAAGTGATCAAATTTGGATGTCTACACTAACCTTTCATCTTCACTAACACATACACATGCACCACAACCACTATGTCTTCCCAAAATAAAACATTTGTTGTTGCAACTATAGAATTAATTACATAATATTATGCACACTATGCCACATATAAAGTTGTAGTTTGAACCACTCATCATGTTGTTCAACCTGCACTTTTTTATTTCATGAATTGCTAGATGTGATTTTATTGCTCATGTTAAGTCACCCCAAATGAAAGGCTCGATATCACAACATGATTTCTTAGTTCAAAGATACACCTAATAAACTATGGACTCTTAGTTTTATTTTCATGTAGGGTTGTGAATTTACTTGAGGTCTTTATGTCCAATTGGAGGTTCAACTCGAAACTAATTTTTCCAACTTGTGTTGGCATACATCATGGTGGATAGGATTTTTTTTTGAACAATCTGGATAATTAAGAGGGAGGTGAATTAGTTATCAAAAGAAAATTTCTTGACCTTAAATTTTAATCTGGTGCAATTTTAAATCAATCAAATAATTATTAAAATAGATATGAACATGAAAGCACATAAAAGAACACAATAGACAATGAACACTAGAATTTAAGTGGAAACCCAAGATGGGAAAAACCATGAACAATGCTAATTATCAATTATAAATAATTGATTACGGTGACACCGATTAAGGTGATTTTTACAAGGGATCATGGTGCAAGAGCACCTCTAGGAAGCACCTAGGCAAGTGTCTAGGAAATAGGCAAGTTTTGGAAATGTTTTTTTTTCTTATGTTAAGGTCATGTGGACCATTGGTTTATGAATCAAAGCTTAGTCAGGAGCTATCAGTAGAGGTGTTGTTATGTGTTTTGACACTCAAGCTTAGTGGATAGTTTTGTTTTGCAAATTTTGGATTAGTGTGTTTTGCAAATTTTGGAAAAGAAGGTTTGTAATGACTTAACCGGCCAAGGAACAGTTGAGGCTCGAGCCTAACTGAATTGGATGAAGTATTTAAGGTGTGCATCGACCAATGTGCAAGGTTGGAAGGCATAGAGAACATTTGTAAGTTTGAAAATTTGAAAGAAAGCTAATGAAGGACAATGATAAAATTGGTTGAAATTCTGTGTTTTCTTAAAATCTGGTTGATCAGGAGCCATCAGACCTATAGAATGTTATAGTTAGTGATAATTTCTTTGCTTTATTTTTGGTGTGGTAGCTTGTAGAGTGTGAGTTCAATCGAAAGGTGTCTTGATAGTTATTTGTTTTGTTTTGCTTGTCATTTACTATCCTGACTGGTAAACTGGCCAGTATGGGGTCTTAGCTTCCTTTCCTACTGTACCCAGTGTATGGCTATTTGGGAAATGGAGCTAGACTCCCTGTGTGTACATAGTGTAGGGGTAGGAGTGTCCAAGAAAGCAGGAGGAATGATCAAGAACTGTTCCTAGGCGGGCTTGACAGTGCCCGGCTAGGACAATCAGGAACCAATGCTAAAAAGCACATAATTTGCAGGGTAGACTTCTCCAGGGCAAACCCCATGGTAGAAGTGTGGAAGGAGGTCGCATAGAGGCTTGGTACCAAGGAGGAGACTCCAACAATCGGGATACCAAGCAAACTTCTTGACAGTCCTACCGGGTGGCCAGGAATTGGCTAAAAACCATAAAGTTTGCTAAAAGAGGAGGACAGTCCTATGTACAACCAGACAAGACATAATGGTTTTGAAATTTTGAAGAGGATGGTATAGGTACCTGGAATCCATGAAAAAGAAGTAGGGTTCTTTGGAGAAGTTGTGAACCATATCATGTTTTCCTCAGCTAGGTGACCTAATTGGGGGTTCAAGGCTTGTGGCCTTTTTAAACCCTAAATAAGGGCTTGGGATGAGTGATGGAGAAATGGTGGTTAATGGTGATCCAAGAATCATGATAGGATTCCAAGAAGCATGTTGAAATGTAAAGACAACCCTGCAAGGATCTAGTTGTGTGTTGATTGAATTTGGCCTTTAGGGAGGATTAAGGGTCAAGGTGAACAGTGGGTAAGTATCAAGTGTAGATTGACAAAGGTTGGAAGAGGGGATGGCTAGTAGAACTAGGGGTGTGTACAGATGAGTCAGGGCCTAAAGGTTGGGTGGTGAGAGAAGCCACATCAAGGGATTGCTATGGTGAGACTCAGAGCATGGAAGTGTGAATGCTTCCATCCAAACCCTCTTACACCAGATCACTACCAAAATGCTCACTGGAAGTAAGGCTCATTGTTGGTGGGCTCACTGCTTGGTAATTATAGCCAAAAGTAAAAAGGATCACTGCTAGAAGGATGATGAAAGGGAATCCACCATTGGAAATAACTTTCACCAACAGGCACACTAGAAGAATCTCACTTTCTACTACCTCTCATCGTATAATTCTGCATACTTCATAATATTTTTGTTTTCAGATTCACATTCGCCACAATTTCTTTCATCAAATAAAATCAACTTTTACTTATACCATTATATGCCTTCATAATCTCTTAAGTTAGCCAAAAGAAATTTGAATTAGGTCACCACAAAACATTCCCACAGTGGAAAGGAATGAAACACGGACCTTACAAAACCTCGTCACTCAAATGAACAGACTACATATTAATCATGATAGCCAGAACCAGAGAATAGAATATACATGTTACAATGCAAAAAATATTCTGGGGCATGCTAACCAATTTCCAAATCAGTCTGGACCCATAAGAGTGTATCTCATTATGTTGAAAAATGAAGGGGACAAGGACAAGTATGACCAAAGATAGATCATCACAACACAACATCCAGATCACACCAATCTAGATCACCAAAGAATGAAAACCAAACCTTAATCAATTAAGATATGTTGACATCAATGACAACCATTAATGAGAACAATCAACAACATCACATTCCAACAATCTCGCCCTTTGTCATTGATGGAAAAATTCATCAATGACAAACCAAAAAACACAATGTCAGCATCAACATCAAGGAATTTCTTTTCTTCTCCCCCTTTGACATCAAAGAAAAAGGAAAAACACTCTCCCCAAAAAACTTACTTTGCTCCCCCTATGAGGAAGCCACCAAGCATTGATCCAGATAAGTGTGAGAATATAATACCTTCAACCAATGCACACCCTAGTGCAAATTATTGTAGACTAGGAGGAGGTAGAACCCCTAACTTCTATCAGAGATACTCAAAAGTATCAATGCTCAATGGTTTTGTGAAAATGTTTGCAATCTACTCTTTTGTAGGTACATATTCAAGTCTTACCTCATTGTCCAAAACATTCTCTCTCAAGAAGTGATATCTAATGGATATGTGTTTCATTTTGCAGTGTTGTACCAGATTCTTGGAAATATTTATCACATTGGTGTTATCACACATAATTGACATAAGTTCATCAAATGATATGCCAATGTCTTTAAATGTTTGTTTCATCCGCAATACCTAAGTGCAAAATAAGGATGTTTCAATGTATTCAACTTCAACAGTAGATACATATATAAAATCTTGTTTCTTGCCTAACCAAGCAACCAACTGAGAGCTAAGGAATTAAGATCCACCATTGTGCTTCAACTGTTATCAACACACTTGGCCCAATCAACATCAGTATAGACTACCAAAGTGAAATATGAATCCTTTAGATACCATAACTTGATATATTTTGTACCCTTCAAATATCTAAAGGTCCATTTTACTATAACAACATGTGATTCCTTTGGTTCTTGCTGAAATCTAGCTGCTAAAAAAACAACATACATAATGTCTAGTCTAGTAGTAGATAAATATAACAGTCCTCCAATCATTGACCTATACATACTTGCATCAAATTTAGGTGAACCATTTTCTTTTGTCAACTTACATTTGATAAAAATAGGTCTACAAAGTGGTTTGGAGATCTCCAATCCAAACTTCTTCAATAATTATTTGGTATACTTGGACTAAGAGATGAAAATTCCTTTGTTGTTTTGATGTACTTGTAATCCAAGGAAGAAATTAAAATCACCTATCATAGACCTTTTTGAATTCCTTTTGCATTTCATCTACAAATTTTCTACACAAATCATCATTTCTTCCAAAGATTATGTCATCAACATAAACCACAACAATCAACATTTGATCTGAATAAATTTTGTAGTATAAATTACTATGAGTAGATCCCTTTTGAAATCCTTGTCCAATAAAATACTTGTCTAATCTACCGTACCAAGCTCTAGGTGCCTGCTTCAATCTGTATAAATATTTCTTCAACCTACAAACAACATCCGGGTTATTTCCAGACTTAAATCCCTCTGATTTCTCAATGTAGACTTATTTCAACTCTCCATTCAAGAATGCTAATTTTACATCCATTTGAGAGACTTTGAAATCCTTAAAAGAAGTAAAAGCCAAGAATATATGGATCACTTCCATCTAAGCAATAGGGGCATACATCTCTTCAAAATCAATTATTTTGATTTGACTATAACCTTTGTAAACCAATCTTACCTTGTTTCTTATTAATTTTCCATTTTCATCCATCTTGTTCCAGAAAAGCCACTTTGTTCCAATTAAATTTTTGTCTACCGATTTAGGCACGAGTTCCCAAGTCTAATTTTTCTCTATCTGATGAAGCTCTTATTTCATTGCCTTCACCCAATTCTGATCATTGCATGCTTCTTCCACAGTCTTTGGACTAGTTTATGAGAGTAAACACAGTAATACTTGTTCTTGAGAAGCTTTGCTTCTTGTGATGATTCCTTTATTCTTATCTCCAATAATCTGATTTTCTAAGTGGTTTTTCTATACATACCTTGGGTTTATTGTTGTAGATGTCAGAGCCTCCTTTGTCTCTTCTTCTTTCTTATCCTTCTTTCCTTTCTCATCTGAGTCATCTAATTCATATGCCATATGCCTGTTAGGATTACTTTGAACATATTCATCCATTTTCACATTTGCACTTTCAACTATCTTGTTCAGTCTGTTGTTGTATCACCGATACATTTTTCTTCTTGTAGATTAACCCAAAAATATTCCTTCATCAACTCTACTATCAAACTTTCCAATATTGTCCTCATCTCTTCAGATGTAGCTCATTTACTTCCAATTTTTTTTAAGTACTTTGTTGTGGGAGCTCTTCCATTCCATAGATCATATGATGTCTTTCCATACTTCCTCTAAAAGAGTACTCTATTAAGAGTGTAAAATACTATGTGTATCACTTCTTTCTAGTAGACCTCTATTAAACTTGCTTCCTTGGTCATTTTTTAGCTACTTGTTGAACTATCTTGTTCATTCTTTCCACTACACCATTTTGCAGTGGTGTTATAGGGGTAGATAGTTGTCCTTTAATGTCATGTTTCTCATAGAACTTGTTGATTTCATCAGAAGTAAACTATACTCCTCTATTATATCTTAAACACTTGATTCTCCTATCAACTTCATTCTCAACTCTTGCCATGAAAATCTTGAATTTTTTTAAAGCCTTTGATTTTTCTCCTAAAAATGTAACCCAAGTTAGTTTAGAATAATAATCTATTTAAAGCATGAAATATCTCTCACCTTGTAAGATTCTTGTTTTGGTTGGACCACATATGTCAGTGTGTACTAGGTCCAATAATCCGGTAGATGGCTCTTCTTTTCCTTAGAATGTTTCTTTGGTTTTTTTTCCTTCATGAAATCCTTTACAGATAATGTTGTCTGGTTTGGTCAGTTTTGGTAAGTCTCTAGCTGCTCTTGTTAAACTTATCCTTACCAAATTTTCAAAGTTGGTGTAGCACATCCTCTGGTGCTAGAGCCAACTATCACTTCTCTGAGATAATAAGCATCTCTTTGTAGTTCCTTCCAATTGATACATATTCCCATTTTTTCTTTTTCGTACTGCAATAACAATTTTGAAAATCTTCCAGATCTCACAACCATTGTCCTGAAATACACCATTATAGCCATTCCCATACATCTATCCAACACTCAAAAGATTGTGATATAAATGCTTCACATAGTAAAAATTGTCAGTCTTATATTTCCATTAAAGGTAATAGAGCCAATTCCAACAATCTGTGTTGTTTTATCATCTCCAAATCTAACAAAACCTCCATCATATTTCTCAAGCTTCACAAAATTACTTTTATCATTGGTCATATGATTTGAACATCCATTGTTAATCAAATAATCATATCTATTTATTTTGACAAATAATGTAGCTTCAGTGTTATCATTAGATTCTGGATAAATATTAGAGATATCAAATCTAAGTTCATCATTTTCCACCAAAAACAAATAATCCTCTTGATTTGATTCATCATCTGAAATACTATCATTTCACTAACATAATAGACCTTCTTATTGATTCTTTTAAAAAAAAATATTGTTTCTTTTTCCAGACACCTAGATGCTACATGATCAATCTTTCCACATCTAAATAATTTAAGGGGTAATATACCTTTGTACTTGTTAGTACCTTCTTCAATTTGGGTGATCCGACAAAGTTGGTTTACAATTTCTAAGAAGAACTAATTTTTTCTGAAATCACATACTTTAAGAAAATATAATGATTTAAGCCTTTAAATGTTCCATTTTAAGGATTCCAATTGAAGAGGGTTTGATCAAACCACCTTAGATCAAATCCCCTTGGATAGATTCTCACTAGTTTTAAACCATGCCTATAAATGAGTCTCCTTTACACCTATCAAAATGCTGATAAAAAATCACTTTTGATATACCTTTTGGTGGATCAATTAAATTATTATGGTAGTCCTTAGAACGAGCTATCCAATGAATATAATTTTAATATTTTTTTGTTTTATTATGTATTTGTTTTTTTAGTATTAATAAACATAGGTTTTTCATCGAAAATGAGGGTCTTTTTTTTGCACATGTGGAAAAATAGAAAATTATAAAAAAAAATTGTAAAATATGAGTGCACTAGATATTGAAGTCCTTGATCCAACAAAAAATTAAAATTCAATTTTGATATATACAAAAAACGTTACGCATTATACGATCGCGCTTTGTCTGAATTGTAATTGGTTTGACTTTGAAACTTGATTAAAGAAAAAATATTTAATAAAAAGCTATTTAAACAAGTGGAAACTCTAGATATTAGAGTTACAAATCTAAATTTGAAAGAATTAGAATTATCCTTCATGGAAAAAAAATTATGTGTTATACGGTGTGTCAGTTTTTAAAAATGATGTTTTTTGAAAAAACCCATTTTTTATGGGAGATGGAAAAATAAGTGCAATCTGATTCCAAAATTTTTGAATTTTTTTTTTTAGAATCTACAGAAAAAATGTGGCGGTACTCTAGTTTGCATCATCTTCAAATTCCTCACGGTTTAGCCGCTATAAGTGCTCAAATGTGAAGATTTAGTTAAAAATATTAATTTTAGTGTCTAGTTTGGCCAAGTATTGTAAACCACTTTTGTGGGATCACCCATTTTCTTGTGAAGTTTGCTTCCAACTCATCTGAACTTTCACTATTCGGATCTTCTTCTATTTTTGTGGCTTTGAATTTTGTTTCATATTTCTCATTTTCTTTTCAAAATTTCCTCATCTCAAATGCAGTTAAGGTGCCAAATAGTTTCTCTCTTGTGAACTTCTTTAGATCATATACTTCCTCAATAGCTAAGATCTTGTCACTATAGCTATTCAGTAGGGTCATCAAATTTTTCTCCATAACCTCTTCATCATTCAAAGTGCCTCCTTAATTTTTGACTTAATTTACTACATTGTCAACTCTCTGAAAGTAGCTTGCTATATCTTCACCTTCTTCCATCCTCAAGTTTTCATATTTACACTTCGCTATCAACTTCTTTGATAATTTGACTCTATCATTTCCTTCAACTTTTCCCAAACTTCATAAGAAGTTCTCAATGAAATAAATTGTATTAACTTAGTCTTAGACAAGGCACTATAGATTGCATACCTTGCTTTTTCATTTTCTTCATAGGTTGAAATCTTATCTATAGTATTAGGACCATTTTTCAGTACAACATATTTTGTCTCAACAACTTTTCAAGTATTGTAGCCTAGAGAAATCAGGTAACCTCTCATCTTCACTTTCAAAAAGTTGTAGTCTGATCCATCAAACATAGGGATTGTCAGTTTCTACACCATCAGATCTACCTCAAGTGGTTAAGATCTTCTTCGAGGAACCAAATTTGTGATACCAATTTTTGAACAATTTGGATAACTGAGAGGGGTTGAATCAGTTATCCAAACTATTCAAAAAATTTACACCTTTATTCCTTTCTTGATTCTCTACATTATCGATTCATTATTTTGTCAATAAATGCAAGAAATGTGTTATCCTTTTGGTGTTTCTAACAACAATGGATGCACATTTTTTTACATAAAAGGTTTTGGTTACCCTCTAACCTTTCATCTCCATTAACACATACACACACACCACAACCAATGTGTCTTCCCAAAATAATGCATTCCTTGTTGCAATTGTAGAACTAATTACATACTCATATGCATGCTACACTTGTACACCACATACAAATTTGTTGGTTGAACCACTCATCATGTTTTTTCTCAAACAACACAAATTTACTTCAAAAGGATGGTTAGTTTTCACAACCTTCCTCTTCAGGTAAATTTTTTTTGTATGCCACACCTAAAGTGGACTCATCATTGAATGTCCACATATGCTTGCAATTATTTTTTCATTGTCTATGTCCACTTGTACATTGAGATACACACTCTAATTTCCAACCTGCATTTGTTTCATATTTATGCCTAGATTTATTCAATCTATCACTTATTATTTTCCTCAACTGAAATTGAAAACCTCCTATTGGTTTCACATTGGTGGCAATAATTTAAGTATATTTTATTTACGTTCAATGAATAATTTATTTCTTTTATTTGATAAAATCTACTCTAATTTGAAATGTTCATCCAATTCCTACCTTACCTATAATGGGTAGAGGCTTGAAATAGAAAAGAGGAAGATGAGCTAGAGGTGTAAGATGTATGGGATGGGTTCTCTACTTTTTCATCTTGTGATTTGGAGTGGAATCCTATTTCCATAAAAAACGATGGGGTCACTAACCTTATCGTAGAAATTCCTTGTACCAGACTCAAAGATTTAATTCATGGGAAAGGTTTGATTAAGTTTCTAAATCTTCCTTTTTCTATGTGAAAAAAAGAGAGAAGAAGACCATGACGGGCCCCATCAACAAAAAAAATAATAGTAAAGAAATTATGTGGCACAGGTTTGTACCTTTAAAAATTCATGTGTATGGTCCAATGATATTTTATTCTATATTGTTAGAGTAAAGGTATTAACTTAATTATGTTGATTAAGTTACCTTTATTCCCTTCTTAAGATTTCACATTAGTTTGCATAAAGTGACATTTAATAATTATATTAATTATTAAATGTTATCCTATTAGGGCTTCTATTAGGGTTTTTCCTATTAGGGTTTTATTAGGGTTTGCATGATCTCCTTTTAATAAGGATTGATCCCATTGTATTTCAATATCAATTCATTCTCTCATTCTCTCTAATAGATACATTTTCAGTTTCCAGAGAACCCTTGCTTGTTTGTCTCCATCTCTTCTTTTGTGACAGGTTATTTGCATGCAGGTGATCTTCGGGGTTTGTGGTGTTGTATTTTCTCAGCTCCTACATATATTGCTTGAAGATGATGAGATGATTCTTTCTTTATAGCTACTTGTGTGCATATGGTCCTAAATACCAAAGGAACAAGCCTCCACCATAGGAAAGACAAAAAAAATATTAAAAAGTGATGTTTTCTATGCCACTTCATTGCAAAGGTTATGCATGATAGACCCAATGTTGTGTACCTAATCTTCAAAGAAACATTTCACATCGATGTCAATGGTGAATTTTTTCATTGAATTGACGACACAAGTGGAGACTTGCATGCAAAGTTTACCCCTAATCTATTCATAGAATGCAAAATCTATATTGAAATCCTTTTGCTCATGGACATGAGTGCTGATGCAATACAGGATAGGCACCTCAATGATCCTATTTTTTGTGGCATGATGAGTAAGAGAGATGAATTTTTGACAAGAAAGAATGTAATAAATGCTTGGAAAAAGGTGTTCTCTATTCACTTACAAAAACACATATACGATTTGTCAAGTATCATAATGTGGAATGTATAGAAAAATGAAAAGTTATTTTACTTTCAACAACCCCATTGAAATGATATGCCTTCCATTAGTAGGGTTCAGACTCCATGGATGCTAGATATGATGGTTTTCCACTCGCACAATTTAATCATCTCAATGTATTCCAAGTTTTTCACTAAAAAATATGGGGTAAGACATCAAAAAAATTGATGAATAATTCTTCATCTTTTCAATGATCTTAATGGCTATATACCTAACAAGGCTCATACTGACTTGTTATGCCTATAATATGAACTATATACTTATCTCATTTTTCATGAGAAATAGAGTGGTTTCCTCGATGCATGAGAAGTCTCCTCATGAAACAAGATTGAGAATATTTTTGGATGGCTATACATGATGCATGCCCATGGAAGAAGATCCAGACCTGACTGGAGAATCAATTATTTTTTGACCATTGATGCCACTGCAGAAATTTAGGCCATGCAGTAAGTGCATGTTTTGGTTGTTTTTCATACCTTTCTCATTTTCTATTTATTTTTAATGCCACTTTTTTATGCAAATGAGAACTAAAAAATATCCTTTCCATTGTATATTAGGGTTGTCTTTGGATGTCATGTGACTCTATACATTTCGCACGTTCGAAGGGCTTGGTTGAAGAATGTACATAAGTACAAAACCAAAGATAGGGAAATGGACATCTTCCAAAAACTTTGGAATGATCATGATGGTGATTGGTGATAGTGAAGACGTCATCACTCAGTTATTGAACAATTTATTTAAGGTGTTCAATGATCAACCCAAGTTTTATAGTACTTCAAGAAGAATTGGTGCAAAGGAGATGGTCGAACTGGTGAGTTGAAAATTTCTATCACCTCATTCTATTTACACCATTCACATTCTTTCATGTTACTTCTAATACATTGTGGTTTACCTCACTATTGATTTTATTTTGTAGCCATGTGGGTGAAAAATTATAGACTATTCCCACATGCCAACTAGGATACAAATGTTGTCATCGATTCATACCATTGCATGTTGAAAACTTGATACTTATGTGATTGTAAAAAAAATGGACAAGGTGAATGGACTATTTGTATTACACACCTGTGTATAAAATGGAACCATTCGTTAGGAAAAAGTAAAAGTTGCAACATCATGTTTTTTTGACAAACTATAAGATTCAAAATATTAAATATACTTTGGAGAGGGCGAAGACAATTCTGAGTGACAATTGTTTTCTAAATGAAACACATCTTGGATGGCACTGGGTAAAGATTCAAATTAGGTGTGACCACTACCTAGTTCAAACATTTGGTGAGCACCATTTTATTTGTGTGTTCCCTTGTATTTTGTAGGGAAACAGTTGAAAACATGTCCTTAAGGTTGTTGAACGAATTAAGAGATCATCTGATGCTAAATGGGTGGTACATGGTAAGTGCATTTCAATTCAAAATGAGTTACTTTATGGGAGACAATTGTGTTTTGCATTTTCTACTGCCTAATACAAGTTTATTGTGTGTTGTCATTTAGACAACAAACATGAAGCCACTAATAGAGGGACAAATTTGAATGAGACATTTTCACAAGGGGAGTCCAATAAAATATTCCTAGTGTTCTCACCCCTACAAAATATCCTTCTTTTAGTGATGAACATGATGAATATTTACAACAAATGTGTATTTGGAATGATAAAAGTGAAATTGTGAAGAAAGTGGTGCATACACCACCTAGTGTTTAGAAAAAGTGCAGTCATATCCACAGTATGTCAAGAGGTTCCTACAAGATCTACAACAATTCAATGTGTTTCCATTTGAATTCATGGGTATGCACAAGATCGTGATGGGCCAAAAAGTAGAAATATGTAAGTGATATGATGGCCCATGTTGCTAACGACTTTTTTTTACCCAAAATTGATGAAATGAAAAGGGTTTTTAAAGGAGATTCTCATCTTTCAACCAATATAAATTATGCTTTACTTTGAATTTAATAAATTATTATTATTCATTTTCTATTTGAATTACAACTAAAGTTCCGATTGATAGGCTGATTGAAAAAAATCTATAGCTTTCAAATGGTATCACATTTTTTGAATCTGAAACATGCATCAGATTTTATACTTCACATATTAAAGGATTAAAAAAATTAATTTCATGAAGTTTTGACTAAGTTAAGATGGTCAAACATACGAATTTTATATTATTTAAAAGTTGTAATAAAAAAATCATAATTAATTGTTTACTTGGAAAAAAATTACAAAAAATTATGCATCACATCGGGACATGAGTCCTCTACTTATATCTAAAATATTATAAAAAAATGTTATCATTTATTATGGTTAGGCTGGTCAGACAAACACCTAGTTATTTTTTCCCCTAATTTAAGTACTACTGTATTGAAATTTAAATATTCACCAAATAGATTTAAAAAAAAAATAAACCTAGTATTTTAGAAACTACATTCAATTTTCTATAGATTCCATTCTTACATATTTTTGAAATAATATAGATAACTTATTCAAATTTTTACATGAAGTTGCCTAACTCAAATTTTCTAAATTTTCATCACCACTTAAGGGCCTATGTTTTCCATGATGATCTTAGATATATCCTCATTCAGGATCCTAATGTAGCTACAACTAGCACAGTTCACATGTGTCCATTGTTTAGTGTAAGCAAGGATCATCCTTGATGGGAAACCGATCGTAGGGAGCATGCTACACAATAGTAAGACCCTTGAACTCTTATGTGTGACTCCTTTCTCTTGTCCATGAAAAATAACTTTAATATGAATGTCAATATGTAATGCAAGACATCATGCACACCTACCATGGATGGTCCAAATGATACAATATCTAATATGAGTGATTATGAGGAAACTCATTTGAATTTGTATATTGTAATAGGAATGGTATTCCAGATTTCTTTTTCCATTAACTAACTTCTACCACCTCATAAAATTTCTGATTTTTTGGTCTTTTCTGCTTGCTTAAGTTCCTCTAATGGGAAAAGTCTAAAGATAAATGCAAAGTCTAAAGATAAACATACTTCTTTATCACAACACAAAAAATTCAAATTACACCTTAGAAGTATGTAAAGTTATCACTACTATTCCCTTTCTTAGTGTTATTTTACCTAATAGGGAACCATTTATCATCTTAACTCTTGAGTACTTCTCATAAAATTCCTTTTAAACATGATAATACTTTCTTTATATTTATTAGAATACCTAGATACTTGTAGAATTTGTCAACCTTTCTCTACGGCAGGAAAATTTTTAGATGTGAAACTTTCTTCACATCTTCAATAGGTTCTTAGACACAATCACCACCTCTCTTCACAAAGGATTGAAATTCAAGCAGTATGAAGCTCTTTTAAAGATAAATCTCATTCTAGGTCTTCTCCAACAATAGAGTAACACATAAATTCATTGAAATTTTCTGCAACAAAACCTTTTCTAGGTCCAAGAACTTCTCAACATTTGAACCAGATATTTAGAATTCACCAAATGCTTGACTCTATGATATGATAGTCTACAACTGGAGATTCAAATTTCTCCCTAGAAAAGTCGCCAATCTTGTTGGTGTTTTCTCTAGCTGAACCTTGAAATCCTCTAGAGGGTAGCCAACCCTTATGCTAAATAATCTTCAAAGCTAGTGGCCAAGAAACAAGTAATATTTTTTAGGCTCTTAATTCTTCACTTTGGGCTCTATGAAACCCAAGAGGGTAATCCTTGTTATGTTCATGCAATATTCATTTGATCAAGAATAGTTCTACACACGGATCAATCCCTATTAAGTGCAAAGAGACATTATTCATTAAATATTTGGCTAACCTTTGAGCAAAGTACTATCCATTGCTAGGAGTTAGGTGGTACTTCAGATTGGTACATTGTAGTATGAAATTATTTTAAATGATTTGTTTTCTTGTTAAAAGCCTCTAGTCATGTATAGGATTAACTAATTCATCTTAAGAATAACATAATGAAAATATCAGTTCCTCATCTTGGGATAATGGAGTCAAACCTGCAATAACAATTAATATATTAGAAATTTAACTCAGTAATTTATGGACTATTGATATACTGACTTGCGATATTCAATTCACTATGCCCAAAACACAACTACTTATAGATCATTCTATGCCCTTTTCTCACAAACCTATGATCTTATTTTAGCATTTAATCAAATCTTTAAATTGAAGCATAAATAAACTCACTCACTCAATTAAAAAAATTGAAGACAAATGAAAAGATCATTAACCATTTCATTCATAATTTGAAAGAAATTTACTTAGGAGAGCATGTGTTTCAAAATGAGCATTCTTCCAAAATTTCTCCTACTCCTAAACTATTTTAAGATCATTACATTAAAACTCATACCCTTGACTCCTTACTAACCTATTCATCAATTCATGTATTTACAATTTTCTCCTTCATGAGCTTCAGTTTCCACCTAGCCCATTTTGATACCTAAAACTCTAACACCTATAATTAGCCTCGAAATCCCTTTTATAGAATAAGGGAGAAAAAAGAAACAGGTTGAATTATAGTTACATTTCATTTCATTTCAAAACTAATTTAACCAAAATTTGAGATACTTCCTAGACAATTACATTTAATCATTTCGAAATGAGGGAAGGAAAAAGAAAAAAAATCCTCAGTTAATTGAAGCAGACCGACCAACCTTCCAAAAAGCGTAGTACATTGATGCAACATCACCAAAATAATTTATCCACATAGACCAAAGAATATTCTCCACTAGTACTAGAGGGAAAAACTCACAAAATTTTTGGAAAAGGCATGTTTTTCATTGAGGATATGGAGTCCAACATATCTCCTTTATTCTAGCCAAAAAATATTTCCACATCGGCACCAAAGACAAAAAATGACATATATGCTAAAGAGGATGATCCTGATGTAGTGGCAATGGTACCATAAAAAAATAGGGTTGAGACACTACTCTGATTCGTCAACATCAGAGTATGCTTTCCCACTTCATGTCCATGCATAAATAGGAGGAGCTACCACTTCTTCCTCATTAGAATAATTGTATTTCACCAAGGAAAGAAGGTAATGGCCCTATTCAGGGTTAGTTTCACCTCCATCACCCGAAGGGATATTTGAAACCTTAATTAGAGAATTGTGCCTTCCTAGACAAGCCTTAGGAAACTTACTCTTCTTCTTCACTTTCTTCCTAGGATAGACCAATTTCTTCCCTTTAAACTTGACCAATTCTGGTAAAATGGTCCTTCCTCTCAAATACTTCTTCTACCCTATGGCACCGTAGGAGCTACCAATATCCCATGTTTAACTTTAGGAACATCATCCCCAGGTTCATGGAGGGTGAGCCTTCTAGACCTTCTAACTAGATTGACTAGCTCACTTGGTTCACTCATCTTACACAAAACAAGACACAAATTAGAAAACTACCTCACATAAAAGACACCAACCTATACCCTCAAATTTTTTTTGCAAGAAAGAAATCTCAAACCAGCCCAATACAAATCAGTAAAGAACACAATTGCCAGTGCAAAAACCCATAACACCCTAGGGAATTAAGACACGATAGCTAATCCATGCACAATTCAAAATGAAGCACATGGGTATACTTACATACCCAAGGAAACCATACTATTACTTCTATGATTATTCGCTCAACACTCACACGTTACTCCTCTGGTACTACAAAAATTATTTCAGCTCTTTGATGATTGTAAATAGTGAAATAAACTATAAGGAATACTCATTAAGTAGACCAATTTGAGTGTGTAAAAATTAATTACCACCCTGGCTTTCCCAAGCGAACAGATAATCAATCGCTTGATATTCAATCTTTTTCGTCGATCATTTTAGATTTAGAACTCAATCAAGGGTACTCTTCAATGCTCACCACTCGCCTTTTCATCCGAACTTGGAAATAGTGATGACAGTCTAAATATTCACCATGTAGTTAGCCATATCTTGACCATATCATTTGCAATTTGTTGGTTGTCACAGAAGTCTCCTTATACTACATCCAAACTTCAATGACAAGAATTGCTACTCCACTAAAATGAATATTCCTAGATATGCATTGTATCATTGTTCAGAGAAAAGTGGATAGACTACTCAAATGTATCAGCGAGGAGAGCTTCCCAACGATACCTTTGAATAATTTGAGCCATCGTGTATCACCGTAATGAACATAAAGTTGAAAATTTCTTTGGTGATTTTCTAATCCAATGATGGGATAAAATTCAAACACATGGCTACCATATTGTTCCCTTCCATTCACTTCCATCGCTCATTGCGAAAACTATAAAAGGCATTGAAATAATCTAGAAATGGTGTGATACCAAAATTACATCCATCGCTCATTTTTGAAGTGAAACAAAATTTTGATGGACTTTGGTGATGAGTGATGCAAAGGGAAACCATGGCCCATCGCTTGTCGCTGAAATGAGCCTACACACAAATTCAACTTCAGCATTGGATGACCACTTAAGTGAATGAGGACTTGCACATGCAAATAAGATATTCTGAAAGAGGGGCCATATAAGGTTAACAAAACTTAGACCCTTAGGAATAAAGACTTAAGAAATGTATTTTACCATGAAATATTTTCCACCTGACTATAGGAAATATCAAGGTGATGGGAAAATAATTGGTAATAGGCGAACCTAAACTAGAGGGTAGGTAGGAATACAATTCAGATGGCTCAAGTTGTAACTTAGAAGACCGAGAATTGGGTATGATAGGTTAAAAAAGGATTAGAATGCAAAAGGGTTTAAGACCATTAAAGTTTGAAATGAGGGGTTTTAGACCAAGACCCTAAACCCTACCCTTGGACACAAAGGAAAAATACCATGACAAAGAAAATAACCCACTCAAATTTTGCAAAATTTTAGAAGCTCTACCAAGCTCTATAGGAATGTAGATGCCTTGTTCCTTTCTTCCACATTCTTTTCCACTATAACCAAGCTTTTTTATGAGCTCACAACCTCTCCCATAAAGTCTATCCATTTATTTGGGTTTGGTAATTGTTGATAGTTTGTGTCATCAAAGTTCATTGTATAGCTTTTGTCTTCTTCTAGAGTAGATTAGGTAGATGCTTGTGAAATGTACTTCAAATTATATTTTGACATTGCCATTGGTTGTTTTTTATTTTTAGTTAATTTTTTTGTAAGGGTAAGTGCACCAATCTGTGACACAATTTTGGCTCTTACGATGCCACTTTTTTTTTTTTTCTGAAATCAGCGAAATCTGATTTGCACAAGAAATTGAAGATAGTTATGCTCAAAATTTCAAGATGCCACAAGAACAAAAGTTGAAGTGCTCCAAGTCTAGTTTCTAAGATACTATTTTTTTTTAAATTAATGAAGATTAAGGGTCTCAAAAAAGGGGGGGAAGGGGGGGGGGGGCGCAAGACATGCCCTATTTTTATCAAACAAATAGCATAGTGTTTGAGGGCTCCCCCCTTTTTGATTGAATTTTTTTTAGAATTTCAAAAATCCCAATGGTGAGAAATTAGCTAACACCATGTAGTTTATCCTCGTTCTTTTGGATAATATTTTTAATGAATATATAATATTTTATGAATTTTCAAAGTGGAAACATCTTGAAAAGTTGAAATTTGAGTGTGTTCCCCTGTAATGTTTTTGCAAACTAATCGAAAATTTATTAATTTTTTTTCATCATGTGTAGAATGGAGTCTAGTTTCAAAAAATGTAATTTGTTTCACATTTCGATGAACAGGTAAAAATCTATCCTAAAACTAGCACATGTTGGTTTTTGACCAAAAACATAGGCATGTACAATAGAAGCCATGGATCAAAACCTTAACTAAATCAAAATGAAAAAAATAATTATATATTTAGATAGCTAAGAGAGAGGTTAACACTATCATGGTTTTTTATAAACTTTCATTGAAAGATGTGCAAATGACACAGGGAGCACAACCAAAAATATGAGGAAATTTGGAAAATCCTACCAATTAATACATCTCTAAGCATTGTCAAAGTTGTTCACCAAAGAGGGGAAATTCTAGTTCTGTACAAAGTAGGGCATTTGGCGAGCACCAAATGTCCTACTTTGCACATAACTATAATTTCCCCTCTTTGGTGAACAACTTTGATAATGCTTAGAGTGCACAGTTTATGATCATAGATGGATAGTCAAGGTTTTACCTTTCATACCTTCTCTAACTCGTTACTGTAATTGGATAAATCTTTATCCCTCTAAAGTCTCTATCTCTCAGGTCTCACGCCCTCCCACATGACCCAGACTACTCTTTCAGTCCAATCCCCTCTCTCAGGTCTCTTTCCCTCCCACATAGGTACCTAAATAAATCTATCTCACTCGAACCCCATTTCTCACTCTCCCTCTCTCTCTCTCTCTCCCTCTATGGTCTTTTTGTCTCTCTCACTCCATCTCTGTCTCTTAGGTTGTTATCTTTCTCTCTTTGTCTCTCTCTCAAGTCTCTCCCTCCTACCCCCTCTCCCTCTCTTAGGTTTTTCACTCACTCACTCCCTCTATCTCTCTCACATTCACTCTCTCTCACTCACTCTATCTCTCTCCCTCTCTCTCTCACTCTCTCTTGGGTATCTCCATCCCCCCTCTCTCTCTCACACACACATACTCCCTCTCTCTCTCTCTCTCCCTCTCCCTCTCTCCCACTTTGTCTCTCTCCCACCCCCTTTCCCTCTCTCTCTCTCTCAAGAATATCCATCCTACCCCCTTTCCCTCTCTCTCTTTGTCAAGTGTCCCCCTTCTACCCCCTCTACCTTTAATATTCACTCCCTCTATGTCTCTTCCAGTCCCTCCCTATCTCACTCCCTCTATATGTTTCCCTCTACCTCTCCATGTGTCTCAAGTATCTCCCTTCCACCACCTCTCCCTCTCTCTCTCATGCCCTCTATATGTCTCCCACTCTCTCTTCCTCTCTCTCTCAAGTCTCTCCCTCCCACACACTCTCCCTCCCTCTTTATCTCTCAAGTCTCTCCCTTCTACCCCCTCTCCCTCTTTTAGGATTCTCTTTGTCTCTCTCACTCACTCCCTCTATCTCTCTCCCACATCCTCTCTCTCTCACTCCCTCTATATCTCTCCCTCTCTCTCAGATATCTCCCTCCCACCCCCTCCTAATCTCTCTCTCTCCCTCTATCCCAGGTATCTCCCCCCACCCCCTCCATCTCTCTCGAATCCCTCTATCATGAGTACTCCCTCTCCCTCCCACCCACTCTCCTTCTCTCAAGTCTTTCCCTTTCACTCCCTCTCTCTCCTACTCTCTTAGGTCTCTCCTTCACACCCCCTCTCTCCCACTTTGTCTCCCTCTCCTCTCTTAGGTGTCTTTGTCCCACCCTCTCTCCCTCCCACCTCCTCTCCTTCCTCTCTCTCTCTCTCTCCCACTCCCTCTCTCTCTCTCTCCCACTCCCTCTCTCTCTCTCCCAATTTGTCTCTCTCCCAATTTGTCTCTCTCCCTCTCTCTCTCACTCCCTCTATCTCTCTCCCACTTTGTCTCTCTCCATCTCTCTCTCACTCCCTCTATCTCTCTCCCACTTTTTCTTTCTCCCTCTCTCCCTCTTTCTCTCTCTCAAGTATCTCTATCCTACCCCATATTCCTCTCTCTCTTTGTCAAGTCTCCCCCTCCTACATCCTCTCCCTCTCACAGTGAATCCCTCTATGTCTCTACCACTCCCTCCCTCTCTCACTCCCTCTCTCTCAAGTATGTCCCTCCCACCACCTCTCCCTCTCTCTCTCTCAAGTAGAGGGTTTAGGGATTAAGGGTTAAGGGTTGAGGGTTGAGGGATTAGGGTATAAGGGTTAAGGGTTGAGGGTTGAGGGATTAGGGTTTAAGGGTTGAGGGATTAATATTGTAGATGGGTTGACAGATTAGGGTTTAAAGTTGAGGGTTAAGGGGTTGAGGGATTAATAGGGTATAGGGATTGAGGTATTAGGGTTTAAGGGTCGAGGGTTGAGGGATTACGAGAGTATAGGGATTGAGGGATTAGGGTTTACATGTTGAGGGTTGATGGTTGAGGGATTAAGAGGGTATAGGGGTTGAGGGATTAGGGTTTAAGGGTTGAGGGTTGAGGGATTAGGGTTTAAGGGTTGAACTTGAGGATTGAGGGTTGAGGGATTAAGAGGGTATGGGGGTTGAGGGATTAGGGTTGAAGGTTGAGAGGGTATAGGGGTTGAGGGATTAGGGTTTAAGGGTTGAGGGATTAAGATTGTAGAGGGGTTGAGGGATTAGGGTTTAAGGGCTGAGAGTTTATGGGTTGAGGGATTAAGAGGGTATAGGGGTTGAAGGATTAGGGTTTAAGGGTCGAGGGTTGAGGGATTAGGGTTTAAGGGTTGAGGGTTGAGGGATCAAGTGGGTATGGGGATTGAGGGATTAGGGTTTAATGTTGAGGGATAAAGAGGGTATAGGGGTTGAGAGATTAGGGTTTAAGGGAAAAAGAGTAGAGGGGTTGAGTGCTTAAGAGGGTATAGGGGTTGAGGGATTACAGTTGAAGGGTTGATGGATTAAGATTGTAGAGTGGTTGAGGGTTTAGGGTTTAAGGGTTGAGGGATGAGGGGTTGAAGGATTAGGGTTTAAGGGTTGATGGATTAAGAGGGTATAGGGTTTGAGGGATTAAGAGGCTATAGGGGTTGAGGGATTAGGGTTTAAGGGTCGAGGGTTAAGGGATTAAGAGGGTATGGGGGTTGATGGATTAGGGTTTAAGGGTTAAGGGTTTTGGGTTGAGGGATTAAGAGGGTATATGGTTTGAGGGATTAGGGATTAAGGGTTGAGCATTGAGGGTAGAGGGATTAAGAGGGTATGGGGGTTGAGGGATTAGGGTTTAAGGGTTGAGGGTTGAGGGATTAGGGTTTAAGGTTTGAGGGTAAAGGGTTAAGGGATTAGAATTTAAGGGTTGAGGGGTTGAAGGATTAAGAGGGTATAGGGGTTGAGGGATTAGGTTTAAGGGTTATGGGTTGAGGGTTGAGGGATTAAGAGGGTATAGGGGTTGAGCAATTATGGTTTAAGGGTTGAGAGTTGAGGGTTGAGGGATTAGGGTTTAAGGGTTGATGGATTAAGACTGGAGAGGGGTTGATGGATTAGGGTTTAAGGGTTGAGGGATTAAGACTGGAGAGGGGTTGATGGATTAGGGTTTAAGGGTTGAGGGTTGAGGGTTGAGGGATTAAGAGGGTATAGGGGTTGAGGGTTGAGGGATTAAGGGGGTATGGGGGTTGATGGATTAGCTTTTAAGGGTTAAGGGTTGAGGGATTAAGAGGGTATATGGGTTGAGGGATTAGGGTTTAAGGGTTGAGGTTTTAGGGTTTAGGGATTAAGAGGGTATAGGGGTTGAGGGATTAGGGTTTAAGGGTTCAGGGTTCAAGGATTAAGAGGGTATGGGGGTTGAGGGATTAGGGTTTAAGGTTTAAGGGTTGAGGGTATAAGGATTAAGAGGGATTAGGGTTTAAGGGTTGAGGGTTGAGGGTTTAGGGATTAAGTGGGTATGGGGGTTGAGGGATTAGGGTTTAAGGGTTAAGGCTTTTGGGTTGAGAATTTATATGGGTTGAGGGATTAGGGTTTAAGGGTTGAGGGTTAAGGGTTGAGTGATTAATATTTTAGAGGGGTTGAGGCATTAGGGTTTAAGGGTTGAGGGTTGAGGGATTAAGAGGGTATAGGGATTGAGGGATTAAGAGGGTATAGGGTTTGAGGCATTAGGGTTTAAGGGTTGAGGGTTGAGGTATTAAGAGGGTATAGTTGTTGAGGGATTATGGTTTAAGGGTTGAGGGTTGAGGGATTAAAAGGGTATGAGGGTTGATGGATTAGGGTTTATGGGTTAAGGGTTGAGGGATTAAAAAGGTATAGGGGTTGAGGGATTAAGAGGGTATGGGGGTTGAGGGATTAGGGTTTAAGGGTTGAGGTTTGAGGGATTAAGAGGTTATGAGGGTTGAGGGATTAGGGTTTAAGGGTTGAGGGTGAGGGATTAAGAGGTTATAGGGGTTGAGGGATTAAGAGGATATAGGGGTTGAGGGATTAGGGTGTAAGGGTTGAGGATTAAAAGTTGAGGAATTAAGAGGGTATAAGGGTTGATGTATTAGGTTTTAAGGGTTGAGGGTTAAGGGTTGAGGGATTAAGATTGTATAGGGGTTGACGGATTAGGATTTAATGGTTGAGGGGTGAGGGGTTGAGGGATTAAGAGGATATAGGGGTTGAGGAATTAGGATTTAAGGGTTGAGGGGTTAAGAGGGTATATGGTTTGTAGGATTAGGGTTTAAGGATTGAGGGTTGAGGGATTAAGAGGGTATAGGGGTTGAGGGATTAGGGTATAAGGTTTAAGGGTTGAGAGATTAAAAGGGTATAGGGGTCGAGGGATTAGGGTTTAAGGGTAGAGAGTAGAGGGGTTGAGGTATTAAGAGGGTATAGGGGTTGAGGGATTAGAGTTTAAGGGTAGAGAGTAGAGGGGTTGAGGCATTAAGAGGGTATAGGGGTCAAGGGATTAGGGTTTAAGGGTAGAGAGTAGAGGGGTTGAGGCATTAAGAGGGTATAGGGGTTGAGGGATTAGGTTTTAATGGTTGAGGGTTAAGGGATTAGGTTTTAACAGTTGAGGGTTGAGGGATTGAGGGTATGGGGTTTGATGGATTAGGGTTTAAGGGTTAATGGTATAGGGTGTATTGTTTAAGGGTCCCACTCCCTCTCTCAAGTCTTCCCCCCACCATAACTAAATAAATTATTTCCCTCTCAATTCTGTCTCTCTCGGGTCTCACTCCCTCCCATTCTACCTACACTAATCTGTGTCACTCCAATGCCCTCTCTCTATCATACCTCACTTACCTTCCACCATACTTTATTATGTTTCTCCTTCCCACCCCCTCTCTCCCACTTTGGCTCCCTCTCCTTCTCTCTTAGGTTTCTCCCTCCCACCTTCTCTCCCTCTCTCTCTCTTAGGTTTCTCCCTCCCATGTCCTCTCTCTTGGGTCTCACTCCCTCCCATGCTACCTACACTAATCTGTGTCACTCCAATTCCCTCTCTCAAAATCCCTCTTTGTTAGGCCTCACTTACCTCCCACCCTACTTTCTTAGGTCTCTCCTTCCCACCCGCTCTCTCTCACTTTGAATCCCTCTCCTTCTCTCTTTGGTGTCTCCCTCCCACCCTCTCTCCCTCTCTCTCTCTTAGGTTTCTCCCTCCCACACCCTCTCTCTCCCACTCCCTATCTTAGGTCTTTCCCCCCACAATAACTGAATAAATTATTTCCCTCTCAAGTCTGTCTCTCTCATGTCTCACTCCCTCCCATGCTAGCTACACTAACCTGTGTCACTCCAATGCCCTCTCTCACAATCCCTCTCTGTCAAGCCTCGCTTACCTCCTAGCCTACTTTCTTAGGTATCTCCTTCCCACCCCCTCTCTCCAACTTTGACTCCCTCTCCTTCTCTCTTAGGTGTCTCCCTCCCACCCTCTCTCCCTCTCTCTCTCTCAGGTTTCTCCCTCCCACGCCCTCTCCTTCCCCATCTATCTCTCAAGTCTCTCCCTCCTACCCCCCCTCTCTCTCACTCCCTCTATCTCTCTCCCACTTTGTTTCTCTCCCTCTCCCATGTCTCTCCTTTTCAAAAAAAAACATATTTGGCGCTCTCCAAATTTGGCGAGTTCCAATTTTTTTTTACCTTGAAATGGTAAAATAAGGGTTGACCCCATGATTCAGGCCCACATTCTCCTGTATTTGTCTGGTTCAATGCTTTATCTGAGTTAGAAACATATTTTTTTATATAGTTGACTTAATATTGTACCAATCTATGCTTGATCCATCACCTTTTTACCACCAATGTACATGGTAGACAATGTAGAAGAAGACATTTTGAAGTTTCTACATCATTTTGCATTATCTGAGGTAATATATTCATTTTGGTAATATTGAAATGTATGTATTTAGTATTTTTTTTTTTTTTGACAATATAAACTAAATTTCCTTAATGATTTTATTAATCATAACAATTGGACATATAATTCAACATGAATTAGATGGGATTTACATAAAAAAGTTCAATTTTTATGAGTTTGAAGTACAAAAAAATTAAAAGCATGGAATTTACTTAACATAAATTTACTTATGAATTCTATTTTCATTTCTTATAGTAGTCCATTTCCAGCATGGCTAGTGGAATTCACTGTATTTCATTCTTTTTTCAACTAATTTGGAAAAAAATAAAAATTCATCTTATTTGGAAAATCCAATAGCTTTCATCAATGTTAATGCAAGTGTCCATTATTTTTTTGTTCCATAAAAAATTCAACTGAGTTGACATTTTTGTTAATGCAAGTTTCCATTCATTCATACCATTTACCTTTCCAATAAATAAAAAATGGGAAATTTTGTGCAATTGAGAATGCTTATTGTCTTTCTAAGTTACCTCATTTCCAAAGAAATAGTGAATAATTATAAGATATATCATCACAAACCCTTCTTTGAATTCATATTCTTCATGACGTCATTGACAATAAAAAATTTGGTTTTGAGAAAAATAAACACAAGATTATCTAGTTTTCATTTAGGTGGAAACAAATTATACCATAGGTTTGTGATGCAGAGCAGGGAGACAAAATCTTCAACAATCATAATTAGATCAGTTTCAAACAATCTTCAATCTCAAAAACCTCAATTCAATGTTGAACTGATCAATTCACATTCACTTCCTTGTAGCATTCACAATAGAGGAAATTGTTAATATCTTATCATATCTTAGTCACTAGAACCCTCTCTAATGCATCTAAACACTAAACCCTTGCTTTAGGCCTTTCTATTCTTGAAACAAGGAGGGTTTATTCAAAATCAACATTCTACGCCTCTGGTTCAAGAGCACCTTGTAAGCTCAATTTTATCAAAAATATCATCTTTAGTGAGCATGGTCAAATGCTAGGATTTTATTTAATGTTGAGTATATTGTGTTCAGTAGGTCAATTAGACCATTTTATAATGTATTTGGAGCTAAGGGAGTTTAGTTGCATCATCGCTTGCAATTTGGCTAAATATGGTCAGAAAAAATGCTAAAAGATGCAAAAGTTGCAGAGTTCGAGGGAGTTGGAGTGAAATCAAAATATTTATAATAAAATTCAATGGATTGAAGGAGAGGTTGTTGGTTGATTTGTACCCCATTTTTTTTAATCAAGAAGAACATTATTTTCTAGAATTTACCGGTTTCTCTCTCTTTTCTTGTTGTTGTATAGCCTATATGGACTCTAAGAGGATATGAAACTAGTTGGATTATGTATATTAATGAATTATATTTCATTTTAATCTATTTAGAGGTTCCAACTCTTTGTATAGGGAAATCTATATTTTTTTTACTGCTGCTACCTACTTTCACAGTGTTCTTGGATTGAAGGGTTTCATTATGTAATTCGACCCATTATACTTTTTCTGCCTATTTTAACTTGTGGAATGGGTCCTCTAACTTTGAAAATGCATTCCTAACTTATTTAGAATGTTTTGGGGTCAAGGTTGAGTGTTTGGGATGATGTTCTAGGACTGTAGCAGGGTCTTTTCATGGTGAAAATTAGGGCTTCAAGTGGTGTTTTGAAAAAATGTGGGAAGGAATGTCCATATAATATAATATTCACCATGTGCAGGGTCTGGTAAGTGTGTTTGGTCCTTTGTATAGGCTTGGAAGGTCTGGGAGATAAGGGTTTCATTAAAACCCCAAGTAGTTTGCTTGAAATTGAGGGTTTGGTGTATCAGGGGTCTAGAGGTCTTGGACCTGGAAAAAAATAAGGAAATTGGAGGTTTTGACACATAAAATATTATTGTTTGAGGATTTTGAGTGAATATGTAGTGTTTAAAAGGTACTCTCTTTGTAAATTAGGCCAATTGAATAGCCTTTTCGAAGGTGGGTCTATTGGAAGTTAATGTTGGTCCAAAGGAGTTGATGTTGGGGTTTACCTATGTTTTATAAATTGGAAATGGGTATCTTAATCATCCTTGATTTTGTCAAGTGTTTTGGAAAATATTGGTGAAAAGTCTCTTGAACCGGGTTACCTATGCTACAAGGGAAAGCTTGGTAGAAGTTAGGATTTTTAGTTGAACATCTGATTTTTCTTTGGAATCTAATTGATTCTCATTTATTTTCTGTATTGAATGGTTTCCACCCCTCTCTACATCAAAAATGGTTTTTTCTTGGTAAGTTAAGTGATCAAGTTGTGTGTAAGTCTATTACGAGCCTTCCTCTAAATATTTGAACAAGTTCATTGTGGATGCCTACATGTACTGAAATAGCCTCTAGGTACTTTTCCAACTCTTCAAACACACTCACAATCCCTACTCTAATATCTATCCCTACAAACAGCTAACTCCATCATGTATGAAAAATATTGTGTAGCATAGAGATGTTTGATAATTCCAAACAACTCGTTGCCTTCTTTCATAAAATTCTTTGGTGTGTTTCATATTTAATGCAATGTAATCAACAATATCAATATATTCATAAAATGCACTACTTACTTTTTTTCTATGTGTGTTTGTCAACATGTAGCATTCAAGGTCATGCCGAGGAAATGAATAAAGCCTCTAACACCAAAATAATGTGCAGTTAAAAATGAAAGGAGAAGAGAATCAAAGAATGTAGCTCGTGAAGCAAAGGAATTGCAGCCCATACATCAAAAACTTTCTGTGCAATCTAAGAGAGATGTCAAATTGGCAAAAACAAGGGCACAAATGAGGAAAGTTCGTGGAAGGATAGGAATGGATACCGAAATTGGGGGCACATCATCAACCATAGGTGAAGCTCAATGCACATCTCTAGTTGAAGACACATTGACAAAAAAATGTGGTTTTCCAGGTACATCATAAATCACATCTCCAATTGAAGACGCACCATCAAAAACATTGCATTTTGAAATTATATCAGCAAACACATCTCTATTTGAAGGCACTCCACAAACAACATCTCAATTGGAGGTACAACATCATTTACATGTCAATCTCAAGGTATGTCATCAATTGCACCTCCAATTGAAGGTACACGATCTATCCTCGATGTTGTTGACCTTCCCAATATTGACACAAATTTACATTTGAGAACTCCTCCTAGAGTTTTACATAGAAAACCTACATTTTTGATTGAGGTTGATTCCAATGTTTTGAAATGGATGCCTAATAATATTTCAAAAACGTACATGTCAAAGATATGCACAAAGGATATGGAGTTTTTTTTTTGCAAAGCTAAGTGAGGATGGAAGATGCCAACTATTTTTTGAAATGATGAGGCAACTCAAATTTAGGCCCACCATGAAGGCTCTTGGGCTAAGATTTTTGAATGACTGAAGTGAAAATTCCATTGTAAATAACTTGGTGAGTGCATATGAGATCGTGGGTTCCATCTCACGCACAAAGGATAGTTGTGCCACACGACATGTGATGACAACAAAATTGTTAAGTATTCAAACAAGGAACAAGGTGAACCTTACAAAGGCAAGTAATTCTTTGAAAATAAGTAGATCATCTCTAATGAGAGCCAAATGAAGGCGAGAAAGAGTGGAGGATCCAAATAGCAATGAGTTATGGGAATTTTTGGGTAGAGTGCCATGGAAAGACACAATAATTGCTCAAGGCTTGAGATCTTTAATTGTGAATTATTGGAAGGATGACACAAGGACCTCTCATAATCAAAGAGATGTTGTAAGAAGGAGAATTGGTAGTTAAAACCATGAGCCACATCTAATGCATTATTTGGATACCACTCAAACCCAATTTTTTACTTATTTTGTACATAAGTTTCCTGAAATTAAAACACATCAAAGGTATTTTGAAATGCTATAGAATTTTTATGTCAAAATAAATCACACACACACTACTTGTTGTTGTAGGGTTCATACTAAGTTTTCTAACCATTATGATGTTTATCGACGTATATGTGTAGATATGCATACTGACAATATTTTGCAAGAATGTAACATAATGCCTCCACCTAAATTGTCAAGGAAATTTTTGTCTTCCATTTTATCTGAAAGAGAGGATGGTCAATTTTTTTACAAAAAATCATGTTTGGATGGCACATGTGATGATTGTGGTGGCATGCAACATTTTCCAATTTTCTAACACATGGCTAGTACAGACACAATTGGAGACAAAATTGTGGAATTTGGAAAATATAAGACAGTGGCATACAATCCAAAAGATGGGAAAGAAGCAAAGAAGTGTGAATTGGTTAGTGATAAGACTCCAATGTATCAATTTATGGGAATTTTTCATGATTAGGTGGTCTATGATTATGCAAGGCATGCACATAGAGCATAATGGCTAGACTCACAGTTCAAGTTATGCAAGGACACATTTCCACTTTGTCATATCATTTCAGTTGTCAACTTCCCTGAGAAATATACACTACAACCACATAACGAGGTGTGATCATAATACTAAAACTCCATGTAGGTTTCTATATCTGTGTCTATAGCATTCATTCATTCAAATGATAGTACATATGAAAATAAGAAAGTATTGAGGGAGTATCACTTTTACATCAGTGATGATCACACACATTCTACAGAGTTTGTCCAAGGTTTCTTTCATATGTTCTATGTTGACTTGGTTAGCAGGGGCATATCATATGGTCAGATAATTGTACATCACAATTCAAGAATGCCAAAATATTTTAATGCTTGAGCAAGATGCATAGGATTAGTGGTGTTCAACATATGTGGAACTTCTCAGAGGTCGGGCATGGAAAGGCGGAGCATGATGGAGTAGGTGCATGTATCAAAAGAGCCCTAGAACGTGAAGAGTCAAAGTACACAAATAGTGTAAAGTTGATAGATGCAAGATCAATTGTCTAGTGGTGCAATGGTGCAATGGGTCCAGGTAGTGGAGGTAATTCTTTAGTTCATATATTTTTTTCATTTAGTAGATGATACTAACATTGAAAAATATGAATATTATTGTACACTAAAAAGATCGAGCAAGCTACACTCTTTTAGAAGCTCTAATGAAGGTACATGGAATATCCATACAAGGAAGATGGCATGCTTTTTTTATGCATGTACACTTCAATCATGGAATGATTTTGAGTCAACATAGTGGGTTGACTAATGGTCTACAAGAAGTCTAACCCCACTTGACACTTATCATCTCTTGACGGCTCTACAAATCACGAAGATGCAATCATCCACTGACTTTGATCATGTATTGGACCTACTAGAACTAGGTAATATATATTACTTACAAGTTTTATTATGTTGCTCAGTAAATACATCTAACAAGATGAACATATCAATGCAAGGAACATTTATGCAGTGATTGCAGATGAATACAATGAAGAGGGTATAGATTATTACTTGTGTCATTGTATCGAGGCCAAAAGGAAATTGGAGTCCCTAGTTATAGACAAAGAAGACATAGAATATCCTACATGTTTGGTGGTTGTTACTAGAACATGGCTTTGAAGGTATCCAATTAATAATGTTGTAGTTTGGTTGTTTGAGGACTTCAAAACGCATTCGAAAATTATTCACTACTCGAACCTTGTCATCGCCACCAATGTTCATTTGATCAAATATAAGGGAAGACTTGCAGACAAGAACTTGTGGAAAGTGCATGAGTCTGACCACGAGGCAATACTCGACACAATAAAGAGTAGAGTAGACTTAGATGGTTCCCTGGATTCATTTTTAAGTATGCACATTGAATTTGTAAAGTCATGTTATTGAGCACTCTTTTGGACCAACACCTTGCAATAAGGCTTTTTCACCATTACTGTTTGATGTCATATGCATTTGCGACTATCATTGATACTTTTTTGATTGTGACTGTAGGTAATACTGAAGCTTGTCAAAGTATATAAGAAAAGAGCAACATTGGTTGGTGTTGCAAGTGTTTAGTGGTATGAGAAACATTGGTTGCTGGTGCATTTTCTCATTGTCAATCTTCTCTTTCTTTTCCATCTCTAGATTTATTGGATTCTTATATGCTACATGTTTTATGTTAAGCCTCTTAGTGATATATTTAAAATTTATACGTAGGGTCATCAAGAGATGATAAAGTAGAAAAGGACCACATCACCATTGTACAACCTTCAATCGACCTCCTTATCTAGCATGCATGAAGGTGATAGTAGGTCATGTTAGCTGTATGACTGACATTATTTAGTTATTTCTCATTTAATGATTTTTATGTAAGTCTATGTCTAAGATTGAGAGGCTTTTGTAGGTTTTTTGTGAACCAAATTCGTATGATACTACACAACCAAAGAGAGGCTACTACCCATGTGTTTCGTAGGGAGTAGGGGATGTACATGTTTTGAACCATTTTGGAAGGTAAATAACTGGGCCAACTAAAGTAGAATGGAGAAATGAAACTAGGCAACAACTCCTTTTGTTTCTTGTCAAGTATAATATATTCCATGATCTATGCTACAAATGGGAGGATTATTTCCTTGCATGTATTGATATAAGTATTGAAAAATGGGAAGATTTTCAAGATGTTCTTCCATCACTATTGTAATATTTGTCTTTGACTTAGTGTATTTTTTATATAAATTTTTATGAGAAATTAATACAAGCAAATGTGTATATTCTTTAATATATGCCTCAATTGAATATGTATATTACATTTAAAATTAGTTGTAATGCTTCATGGTTTACATTTAAAGTTGTCTTCAAGGAAAAACATGTGGATTTATGAGTAAGAATGAAATAATATCTAATATAATTGTAGGAAAGCATATTTTATTGCCCCTACTAATGCAGAGGTGGTGGTAACCCAATACACAAATTGACACAACTTCTCTCAAATATGCCAAGCAAGACATCAACTTTCAATTAACTCAACCTTGTAAAATAGGATCAAACTCAACAAGGACCCTACAAAGGTTGTCAACATCCAATAAATGATGATTAAATCAACTTTGCATAATCCCCAAGATAGATTCATTGAATTCCTCAAAACTCACATTTTGTCAATCCCACCGAATTGGCAAGCTAGTGAGGTTGGCAAGCTAGTGAGCTCACTGGCTTTCCAAATCCGTAGGGTTGACAAGGTAGGGGTAGTGTATGCCTCATAGAAATCGATGCAACCTAGGTCATCTCTAACATACCTTAGGGTATGACATTCAACCAAGCAACTACTATGGACCAATCTACAACGCCACAAGGGGACCTAATGAGGTTAATATAAAAAATAACCATGATGCAGAGTGGATCAACCAAATAGGAGAGATGACATAACTTCTCTCAAATATGCCCACTTGGACATCAATTCACCAAACTCACAATAGGGTAACCTTGCCACTTGACATAAGATTTTGGCCAATTAGACTAAGATAGAGGTTTAGACCAGATTTGTTACCCCAGAACATGTTTCTCCTGACCACTCTAGGACATGACACCGTAAATTTCACCTAAGGAATTTTATTTTCTCATCGCTCTAGCCTTTAGGCCTCTTTTACCCTTAACCCTTGTAGCACTGCCCGGTAGGAAAGTCAAGACAAAAACCACATACAAGCCTATACCAGGTCCAAACTAATAAATTTGGACAATAAATGGATTGCCCTACAAAGTTTTAAAGCCTCCCTTCTTGACAAACAAAGGTAAAGTCACAACAAGCAAAAAGGTAACATACAATGGGTGGAAGGTTTAATATTGCATTTTAATGCACTCAGAACCCTTAAAACATGGTATGCATAATGACCCTTGGTAAAAGGATTCTAAAATGCACAAAATAACTTGAAAACCAACCAAAATTTAACTAAAATGGTGTTAAGTATTTTTTCCACCTAATTCCATTGAAAAGAGAACACAATCACTCTGAGATAGGTTCAATCGACTTGATCCCTTAAGGGTCCAAAGTGCAAAAGGCAAACAATATTTGACATGGTATTACTCATAAACTATGGTGATTATGAAATTTATCTGAACCTATGAGATCACATTGGGACCCTCTATAATAACCTCTCTCGGTTTCTACTATCTCAGAGGTATTTTCTTGTGGTGGCGAATTTTCACTCGGACAAAAAGTTGTCAAATGCAAGTAGTTGAAAGTTGCAAAGTGGTGCAACTTTCATTCTGCATCTTGTGTGACCAAAAAGATTGTTCTAATGCATCCGGGTGGGTGATTTTATGCTAGGCAAGGTCCTCTTTCACACCCAAACACGCAAAATCGCTCTAAGCTACATTCAACCGGATCGATCCCTTAAGGTTCCAAAGCGCAAAATGGTTGTGAGCTTCAACATGCTAGTATTCAGACATCATGACACTTAAAAAATTAGTTTTTGAGCCTATGGGATCATGTTGGGCCCCTCTACAACAAGGTCTCTCAATTTTTTCTATCTTGGAGGCATTTTCATGTGGTGGCGAATTTTCACTCAGGAGAAAAGTTGTCAAATGCAAGTACTTGAAAGTTGCAAAGTGGTGCAACTTTCGTTCTATAGCTCGTGTGACCAAATGAACTGTTCCAGAATGTTTGAATAGGTATGTTTATGCTAGGAATGGCCTCTTTTGCACCCAAACACGCGGAATCACTTCTAGCTACGTTCAACCGGATTGATCCCTTAAGGGTCCAAAAAGCAAAATGGCTACAAACTTCATCTTGCTATTACTCAAACACCGTGATGCTTAAAACCTATTCATATGACCCAACAAGATAATGTTGGTCCCCTCTATAATAACCTCTCTTGGTTTTTACTATCTTAGAGGCATATCCTGTGGTGGTGAATTTTCACTTGGGGAAAAAGTTGTCAAATGCAAGTAGCTGAAAGTTGCAAGGTGGTGCAACTTTCATTCTATAGCTTGTGTGACCAAGTGAACTATTCCAATGTGTTCGAATAGGTATGTTTACATTAGTCATGGTCCTCTTTCACACCCAAACATGCGGAATATCTCTGAGCTATGTTCAACCAGATCGATCCCTTAAGGGTCCAAAGTGCAAAATGGCTAAAAAATTCAGCATGCTATTACTTAGAGACCGTGATCTTCACAAACTTCTCATCTAATCCTATGAGATCATGTTGGGCCCCTCTATAATAATATCTCTCATTTTTTTCTATCTTGGAGGCTTTTTCCTATGGTGGAAAATTTTCACTTGGGGAAAAAGTTGTCAAATGCAAGTAGTTGATAGTTGCAAAGTGGTGCAACTTTCATTTTGCGGCTTGTGTGACCAAACGGATTGTTCCAACATGTCCGAGTGGGTAAATTTATGCTAGGCATGGTCCTCTTTCACACCCAAACACACAAAATTGCTTTGAGCTATGTTCAACCAGATCGATCCCTTGAGGGTCCAAAGTGCAAAATGGCTATGAACTTTAGCATGCTATTACTCAGGCACCGTGATCCTTAGAAAATTATTGTCTAATACTATGAGATCATTTTAGGCCCTTCTACAATAACCTCTCTTAGTTTTTTCTATCTCGGAGGAATTTTCTTGTGGTGTCTAATTGTCAGTTGGGGAAAAGTTGTCAAATGCAAGTAGTTGAAAGTTGCAAAGTGGTGCAACTTTCATTCTGTAGCTCGTGCGACCAAACAGATTATTCCAATGCATTCAAGTGGGTATGTTTATGCTAGGAATGGTCCTCTTTTGCACCCAAACATGTGAAATCACTTTGAGCTACGTTCAACCAGATCGATCCCTGAAGGGTCCAAAGTGCAAAATGGTTGTGAACTTCAACATACAATTAATCGGACACCGTGATGCTTAAAAACTTCTTGTATGATCCTATGAAATCATATTAGGCCCCTCTACAATAACCTCTCTCTATTTTCGCTATCTCAGAGGCTTTTTCTTGTGGTGGTGAATTTTCACTTGGGAAAAAAGTTGTCAAATGCAAGTAGTTGAAAGTTGCAAAGTGGTGCAACTTTCGTTCTACAGCTCGTGTGACCAAACAGATTGTTCCAAAACATCCAGGTGGGTACGTTTGTGCTAATAATATTCCTCTTTCGCACCCAAACATGTAGAATCACTCTGAGCTACGTTCAATCAGATCGATACCTTAAGAGTTCAAAGTGCAAAATGTTTGTGAATTTCAGCATGCCACTACTAAGAAACTGTGATGCTTATAAACTTCTTGTCTAATCCTACGAGGTCATGTTAAGCCCCTTTACAATAACCTCTCTCAGTTTTCACTATCTCGGAGGCATTTTCCTGTGGTGGAAAATTTTCACTTGAGGAAAAAGTTGTCAAATGCAAGTAGTTGAAAGTTGGAAAGTGGTGCAACTTTCATTCTGTATCTCGTGTGACCAAACAGATTATTCTAAAGTGTCTAGGTGCATACATTTACACTAGGCATGGTCCTCTTTCCCACCCAAACACACAAAAATGCACTGAACTACATTCAACCAGATAGATCCCTTAAGGGTTGAAAGTGCAAAATGGCTATGAAATTCAACATGCTATTACTTGGAAACTATGATTATTAGAAACTTCTTGTCTCATCCTCTGATATCATGTTAGACCCCTCTACAATAACCTCTCTGGGTTTTTTCTATTTCAGAGGCATTTTCCTATGGTGGTGAATTTTCACTTGGGGAAAAAGTTATCAAATGCAAGTAGTTGAAAGTTGTAGTGGTGGTACACCTTTTGTTCTGCAGCTTGTGTGACCAAAAAAATTGTTCCAATGCATGTGAGTGGGTAAATTTACACTAGGAATAGTCCTCTTTCATGCCCAAACACACAGAATCACTTTGAGCTATGTTCAACCAGATCGATCCATGAAGGGTCCACACTGCAAAATGGATGTGAACTTCATCATACTATTACTCAGACACCATGATTCTTAGAAACTTCTCATTTGATCCTACAAGATCATGTTAGCCCCTCTATAATAACCTCTCTTGGTTTTTTCTATCTCGGAGGAATTTTCACTTGGAGAAAAAGTTGTCAAATGCAAGTAGTTGAAAGTTGCAAAGTGGTGCAACTTTCGTTCTGTAGCTCATGTGACCAAATGAAACAATATCTCAGGTATCATGTTGACATAAAGACCAAGAGGGGATAATGGAACATATGGTGAAATAAGAGAGGGTAATGGGATGGGAATAGAAGGGTGATGCGGAGTGGGGGCTCAAACTTATTCAAAGTGACAACTTGCATTCAAGAGACATCTAACAAGATTAAAATGGCCTATTAGAGTTATCCAAACAATTCTCAAAGCTTGACAACAATTGGGAATCTAACTTCTCACTTTCACCCATGTAACCTAGTAGTAGTGCAAACTCAATTTTTGGCCTTTAACTCCCATTCTTTCCAAAAAACTTGACAATCAAAAGGTGGATTCAGATACCCATTTGAGATTTATACAACATATCTCTTAACCGGATACAAGTCTTTTGGACCAATCCCTTGAAATTAGACTCTCAACATTGTCCTAGGCTAGATTTACAAAGCAACATACCTTTAAACTTAACACAAACCCTTGAAACCTTGGGGCTTCATTTTCTATGCCCACAAACCTCTAAAAGCACAATCAGCACCCAGGGTTGATTCCTCCAACATAGAAAACTCCAAAACCCTCAATTTCATGCCAAGTCAAGAGGGTTTATTCAAAGTCCCACTTGCACAACCTCCTAGACCATTGCACCAAATCAGACATGTATATTCTGACCTCAATATGCTGAAAAGTTGTAAAAAACTCCACACTCTCATTGATTTCAAAAAACCTTAGACCCAAGGCTCCATCTTCATGTGTTTTTCTTCACAAAACTCATCAAGACAATAGGTTTATATCCTTAGTTCCTTCTCCACAACTTTAATCATGCAACCTACAACCTACTCAGACTCCCTGGGGCCCATTACACTAGTTACAATAGGTATAGTTAGTGCGAGGGACCTTAAATCATGATTTTCGTTACAAAACCCTCAAACAATGTGTCTTCGGCCTGTCATGGGAAAACAAGGATATTTACCACAAATCACAATGGATCTCCCTCAAACTTGTTCAAAAATATTTTTAACACTTGCCACCACAAATTAAAATGATTTAAATGGCACAATGAATCTGTACGGGCTCGTACAGGCCTGTAAATGATAAGAAAACTCATAAATTTGATGAAAAACATAGATATTCTTATTGCCAATGCTTCAAACTTCAAGCCAACATTAGAAAATGAGTTTTCATGCCTTTTTAGAGTCTTCTCCTCATCAAACCAATGCCCATCTGCCTTAAAACTACTTTTTAAACCTCTCACGACTGTTGCATTACAAATTTGTTGCATTTATGCAACTCACAAATTTAGCACTTTCAAGTTTTGACTCTTTATATTTTCCTAGACCCTCTTAAACACCTAAACTATTAAAAATAGTCTAATGAGACCTTATTCAACTAAGAAATCATGACTTACTCAATAAAAAATCATCCTATCTACCTTGACACCCCTTGTCAACTTTGAGAATTCCTTCCACATGATTTGCAAACCTTACAAGATGAATACAAAATCCCCTCAAAGTTGATCAATGGCAATAGAATGGTCACATTGAGACTTATTAAGACTCAAATAGTAACTCAAAAATCCTAACACACCTTTCCTATTTGATCAAGAGTGGCAGGGAAGGTAAAGACACAACTATGATGACAAAGACAATCCAATTTAATGCTTCTCTCAAATACTCTTACAAGGAGTCATAAACTCCATTATTCTTTAAATGATCAGCCCCCACACACCTAGGGTTCACAATTCAGACCACCCACAAAACTTGAAAGCATTTGGATCATGTCACATTATGACAAAACAAGGTTCAACAACCCTCTAGCACTTAGGTTTCAACAAACAACTATCACTATGGAGATTTATAACTCACTCCCTCTTAATAGTATAGGCATATAATTTCCATCCCACAAGGATTTAGCAACTCTACAATGTGTGGATTGAAGAAACACCCATAATTCACCCAAAACCCTGATTTTGAGGGTTTTCAGACCACCCATGAGTAAAATTAAGATATCTCCCTTGATACTCAATAGAATATAATCACTCCAATACCAAAAGAGATATCATTCAATTACCTATCCAACCATTATAGATTTGGAGCATGAAACAACATGCGTAGACCATACCAAGTATGGGATCAGCAATTTCTTCAAGAAAACACATAAATCAACAAAATCTTTATTGAAAACTTCTTCCAAACTTCAAGAACAGCCTTGCCTCGACCACGAGAGACATATATGAGTTCAGTATACTTTCCCTTTGGAAGTATCCTCTTCTTCAAGTGAGCCATCACCAAATCTCCAACCTTTTATTGAACATCCCTCTTCTTCAAATCTTCTCTTTCTTTGTACTTCTCAACATTCTTTTAAAGAGTTTTCTTCACTTGTTGATGGATATCCCTGATTGTAACAACAAAGTCCTCTCCTTGAGCCCTTCTCCTATCAACTCCTTCTAGATATCTTAAAGCATAGACCCCTCTAGGGTGAGTTCCATTGACTACTTCAAAAGGGATCCTACCAATGCTTCTATTCATGGAGTCATTGTATGCAAATTCAGCCTGACTTAAAATCAGATCCCAAGCTTGTCCATGCTCCTTGGTAAGACATCTCAAGAGATTTACCAATGATCTATTCACCACTTCAGTTTTTCCATCTATTTGTGGATGGTATGTATAGGTAAATAATAGGTTTGTGTCATGTTTCTTCCATAAGGTCCTCCAAAAGTGGCCTATGAACTTTGAATCCCTATCAGAAACAATGCTTAAGGGAAATCCATGTATTCTAAAAACCTCCTTAAAGAAAAGACCTGCTATACTAGATGCATCATTGGTGCATTTATCAGGAAGAAAATGAGCCATCTTACTAAACCTATCAGCCACCACAAAAACACTATCAAAACCTCTTTGGGTTCTAGGAAACCCCAATACAAAATCCATACTTACACTCTCCCAAGGCCTATTGGGAATGGGAAGGGGTTGATAGAACCCTATATTTGATGAAGTTCCCTTTTCTCTTTGGCAGATTGTGCATCCTTCCACAAACTTTCTCACATCCACTTGCAGCCTTGGCCAATACTAGTACCTCCTCACTTGCTCTAAGGTCTTATCAAGGCCAAAATGACCTCCAAGACTCCCACTGTGTGTATCCTTTATAATATTATCCCTCATTGAGAATTTAGGCACACACAATTGGCTTCCTTCAAAGAGAAAACCATTTTATAATAGAAAATCAAAGTATTCACCATGAGAAGTATTCAAATATTGATCACAAACATTGTATACCTCCTTAAAATCTGCATCTTCATGATACATTTCTTTCAATGCATCAAATCCCATGCTTTGGAGTTGGATCTCTTGCACTACAAGTTCCCTTCTATTGAGAGCATCTATCACCTTATTTTCTTGGCCCTTTTCATGCTTTATTGTGAATGTATAGGCTTGTGAAGACTCCACCCACTTCATGTGCCTATGATTGAGTTTATCTTGTGCATTCAAGAAATTCAAAGCATGATTATTAGTCTAGACAACAAATTATTTAGGTAACAAGTAGCATCTCCAATTTTTGAGGGCTTGTACCATAGCCTACAATTCCAAATCATAGGAATAATACTTCCTATTTTCTTCATTCAACCTCTCACTAAAAAATGCAACTGGTTTGCCTTCTTGGCTCAAGACAACCCCTATTGCTTGGTTACTAGCATCACATTCAATTGTAAAAACCTTATCAAAATGAGGGAGAACAAGTATAGGTTTTTGTGCTACTCTCTTTTTCAGATATTCAAACCCTTTATCAGCCTCATTGGTCTAAGAAAACATACCCTTGTTACCTCCTTTGATGGTTTCCAAGATGGGTGTACAAATTTGACTAAATTTCTTGATGAACTTTCTAATAAAAAATTGCAATTCCATGAAATATTCTCACATATCCCATGGATTTTGGTGTTGGAAAAGTAAGAATAGCATCCAATTTTGAAGGATCCATCTTCAAACATCCCTTGGAGATGACAAATCCAAGGTACACTAGTTTTTCCTTCATAAATTCACACTTTTCCATGTTGATCAACAACTTCTCCTATTGTAACCTCTTCAATATCATTTCTCTTAATGGCACTTAATGGCTCTTGAATCAGTGAAAAGCCTCCAATGACCATACTTCCTTGGTTCTAGGATAGTAGGAACAACACATGGGCTCAAACTTTTTCTCACTAGCCCCTTATCCAACAAATCTTGTACATGTCTTGCAATCTCCTCATTCTGAGTATGTGTCATCTTATATGCAGCCTTATTGGGAAATGTAGCCCCTGGAATTGGATCAATATGCTGCCTTATATCCCTAATGGGAGGTTGGGAACTAGGTAGTTCATTTACTGTTATGTCCTTGTAGCTTTCCAACAACTCTTGGACCTCTCTAGGTGCATCCTCCTTCTTCTTTGTGGGAAGATCTGCTCCACTCTTTGGCTTCATAATCAAGAAAAATCTTCTTCCTCCTCCTTCCTTCAAGGTCTTCATGAAATCCTTCTCACCCACCATAAAAAATCTAGGCCCTTCATGCTTTGCCTTGCCTTCTTCTATGAGAGGTGTGAGGTTGTAAGTCACCCCATCCTTCACAATGGAGTATGTATTCTTGTCCCCATCATGCTTGGCCTTCCTATCAAACTACCAAGGCCTCCCAAGTAGAAAGTGGCACAATTCCATAGGGATGATATCACATAGGATCTCATGATTTTATGACCTAATATTTAATTCTACCCATACTTGCTCATTCACCATGACCTGTTGCCCTTTACTAAGCCATGAAACTTTGTATGGGTTAGGTTGAGAAATCCTTTTCAAATTAAATTTTTCTACCATCTCAATTGAAGAAAGATTATTAGTTTATCTTGAGTCCACTACTATATTACACAACTTACCTTGTACCTTGCAATTTATTCTAAAGAGTTTCTTCCTTTGTGGGGGTTCTTCAGGGATTGGTGCCTTGAGCAATGCTCTCCTAATCATCAAGTTCTCTCCAAATTTTGATGTGAAGTTTAGTGCAAGTGAGTTCACACTTTCTTCATTGTCATGTACCAATTTATTCCTCCTATATCCACCATGAGAGCTTGATCCTTTCTTTTCAAGGCATTTGAAGGATGGATGCCCAGGCTAGTTGTAAGTGTAGCGTCTTCCTGAAAACTGATTGGAACTTCTCCCTCCATTAAATCTGCCTCTACCATTGGGTCTCCTACCCCTGAATCCCCATATATTTCTTGATTCATTAGGATTAGACTCCTCTTGATGTTATTGGGACTGATTTCTGCCCCCAAAGCTGCCTCTTCCTGTATTTTTCTGCTCTTGTTTTCTTCTTATGTTCTCTTCAACCTTATGTGCAATTTGTATGCAATCCTCCATGGTCTTGGGGAAAACCAAAATAATCTCATCTTCTATGTTGAGCCTTAGGACATTGGTATACCTAGCCACTCTTTCATTCTCACTTTTTACATGATCACATCTCATACTCAACTTGAAGAATTATTCACTGTAGGATGAAACATCCATGTCTTTTTGCTTCAAATTTTGCCTCTTTTTGAACTCTTGCACCTAATGATCTGCAAGAAGGAATTTTTCTTTCAACCTATGCACCGTCCTATCCCATGAGTTGATCATAGACTTACCCATCTTCACCCTTTCTCCTTGGATGAAATTCCACCATGTCAAGGCAGATCCCTTCAACTTTGTTTTGGCAAACTTCACCTTCTTGTTCTCTGCCATTTCTTTATATTCAAAATATTTAGTCAATGCCTCTAATCATTCCAACACTTCTTCCACATCCATATTTCCACTATACACCGGTAGGTCAATCTTCACTTTTGAGGGCTCTCCTCTTGATGCTTGCAATGCTTTAAGGATTCTTCTCTCATGAGGGGATATCTCTTCCCCCTAAGGGTTCGCTCCACCTTCTATAGGTCCTTCACCCTCTGTCTCTTCTTCAAAGGAAATCTCTTCCTCCATGGCCACTCCTCTTCTTCTATTCATTGCTTTTAAGGCCTCTACCTCTTGTCTCAAGGCCTTCAAATCCTTTGCAACCACCGGTCCAAGTTGTTTTGGAGGCATGATGTCTTCCCTTAAAAAATTACCTACAATTAGGATTTGATACCACTATGATGTAGAGTGTTAGGGAAGGTAAACACACAACTATGATGGAAAAGACAATCCAATTCAACGCTTCTCTCAAATACTCTTACAAGGAGTCATAAACTCCGTTATTCTTTAAGTGATAAACCTCCACACACCTAGGGTTCACAACTTAGACCACCCACAAAGTTTGAAATAATTTGGATCATGTCACATTAGGACAAAATAAGGCTCAACAACCCTCTAGAACTTAGGTTTCAACAAAAAAATATCACTATGGTGATTTAGACCTCACTCCCTCTTAAGGCTTGCAGCCCTTACGTGGTAGGATAGTCATAATAAAAACCACATGGAGGATTGTCAAGAAATAAAACCTATGGATTCAGAAACCCCACATGGACCCCTAAAAATTTCCAAAACCTTTCCTCTTTACTGTCAAGGCATAACTCACAATAACCTTTTCTACTGCTGCTCCAAGAGGCCTAAATCACAAACCTACACTTGGTTCTTGAATATATTGGCTCTCCCCTTCATCCTAGAGCCCCAAAAAAAACTCCTACAAGTTTTCCACTCCTATTACCATCATTCCTAAGTTCCCCCAAAATAGATTTTCTAGAAACCAAGCAAAACTCACTTTTTTGCTTGTTAATTAGGCTTGCCACATAGAGATGTCAAGCCAAGAATCTCACAACACTTCCTCCAATGAGCCTTAAATTATCCAAGAAATTTAGGAAATAATATTTCATGCATATACCTTACATCCCACCATAATTTATCAACTCTACAAAGTGGGGATGGAAGAAACACCCATAATTCACTCATAACCCTGATTTTGAGCTTTTTTCAGACCAGCCGAGAGTAAAATTATGATATCTCCCTCAATAATAAAAAAAAATATCACCAATCCAATGAAAAAATAAATCTTATTGAATTATCTATCCAACCATTATAGGCTTGGAGCATGAAACAACATGTATATACCGTAGCAAGTATGGGATCAACAATTTCTTCAAGAAAACATATAAATCAACAAACTCTTTATTGAAAACTTCTTCCAAACTTCAATAAAAGCCTTGCATTGACCAAGAGAGTCATATATGAATCCTTCCAACCTCCTACAACTTCCTCCAACTGAAATTTTAATCAGTTGGCCATTGGAAACACAAAAAGACTTCATTTTTTACTCTTTAATGCCTAATTAAAGCAATTTAGCCAACTTTCACCAACCTGACTATAAAGATACCTCCAAATTGTGTGAAAGGAATCCAAAATTCCTCAAAATGAAAAATATGACTCCCCTTAGGTGTCTATCTACATCAAGGAATCCTTTTTTCTTAATTTTGCAAAATGCACTAGACGTACAAAGGAGGATGGAGACCTTGTTTGTACAAAAAATTGGTCATCAAGACCACAACTCAACCAAATACCTAGGAGACCTATTAAAAAGAAATTAAATGGTCCAAGATACCTTATTCCAACATTAAAAAAAGAAAAAAAACATAAAAAATGATTCTAGGTCCCTTAGACCCATGGGTGCTCCTACACTATTACTAGACGCTTAATGAAGAAACATAGAAAAGAGTGGTGCCCCTGCACCAAAGGGATTAATGGAACATAGGATGGACTAGTATAGATTTATGGGATGGAATAGGATGGGATAAAAAAATATAGGGTGGAAAATTTGAGGTTAATGGGATGTGATTATTAGGGAATAATGCAACATAGGGTGAATTAGGAGGTGTCTAGGGTTTGACTATAGTACACGAAGTGTGAACTTGACCTTTGTCTAGCAATAATAGAGAAAAGTTATCTAGGATGAAATGTGGATAAATATGGTATAACATAGGATGATATAAAGGAAAATAGGGTGGAACATAGGGGATCATGGAACATCTAGGGTGATATAATAATGGGTACAATAAGATGGGAGTAGGACATAATGACACATAGCATGGACTAGAAGATATTAGTGGGATGGGCTAGGAGGGGATCATGGAAAATAGGGTAAACTATTAAATGTTAATGGTAATGGAATAAGAAGGAATAAAGGAACAAAAAGTGAATTAGGAGAACATAATGTGACACGATCAAGGAATACTTGAATGCAATGTTTGTGTTTCTCATCAATTTTTTTGATTTGTATATATGCAAAATTATGAAAAATAGCTAACATAGATTTAAAACACCATTAATGAATAAAGGCTACCTGGGTGTACATTGTTTGAAGATATGAATCACGAGGTGTGGAGGAAGAAGGTGCACCAGGAAACTATTTGAAATCTGAAGCATGTTATGAGAAAAAAATTCAAATATAACATTCAACTGTTCAAATGCAATAATAATATCTTTAATACTAGTTGCATACCCGTCGACTCATCATCGAGAATGTATAAGGGTCTATAGGAATAGAGAATACCTCATGAATAGTGCGACCCTAAAATTTCATCATATCAAAATTCCACTAATTTAGTTATTCTCAAATTTCAAAATATATTTTAATAAACAACATTAAAATAACTTGCTAAATTTTAAAATTTTACCTAAGTGTCAATGCCAAATGTACCATTTAGAATATCATTTGTGAAAGCCATCACATCTGCAACTGATGTAGGTTGTGTAGCTGCATCATGATCATCCTGATAATTGTATGTGCAAAGAACACCACAAGCACCAAAATGATGGGGTGGAGCTTGTGGTCTACACGTCTCCTCCACACCAGGATCTACTAGAGGACTCACACACTATAAAATGGCTGGGTGAGTGAGCCAATCGACTTCATTGTGTCCACCTCTACATTTTCCTTAACAATGGGAGGAACAATGAAATGCTCCACCATGGGTCTACCCAAGGCTCTCGGTGCCAATTGTGGATTACGTCATGCAACAGGTCTATCATGTGTGGAGCCCCCACCTCTACCCTAAAATTCTAAAATGTCAAAATAGTTTGGCATTTTATTGAGGAAAAACTCACAATAGAGTTTCCTCCAAAAGTATTGCGGCTCCTCATGGTTATTGCATGGAGGTTGGTCAAATACCATCCACCACCACTCCCAATTTATTTTTAATTAACTCATGGTGGCACCAATGGATGGGGAACCTCCTGCATGCATGGGAAAAAGGTTCATTGGTTTTTGGGTCTATAAATAGGGCACACAAGTCAACTTTGCTAATTTTTAGTTTTTGGACATCTGCATATGACAAAACACTCGCATAAAATTGTTTCATCTCATGCCTCTTATTTGACCAAAAATTCATTTGCTCGCTCATTTCTCCTACATGAGTTACAATTTACTTCAATGATTCAACAATCCCTCTCCTATAAGGGTGGCTTTTGGCATGCTCGGTTAATCTTGCAATTAATTGTTGAATGTCTCTTTTATTGTTTTCAATTTGATTTTGTATATTTTCTTGTGTTCCTTGAGGATGCCTATGAATTGATGGAGGGGTTTCGGTTTGTTCTTGTATAGGAGGCTCTTCATGAGGGGGTGATTGTGAATTCTAAATTTTTCGAGTTGGAGATTCATTCCTTGAGAATTAGAATAAAGTTTTATTATAAAAATCTATTTAAATTTGCATTCTAAATCAAAGTTGAAATAAATAGAATAAAAATGCATACCTCTTTGCAATATTTGACCTCTTTGACATGTTGATGACATCCTCATGGAAAATGGCAAGCTAAGGATGCAAAAAATGGAAGAGATTTGGCGAGCGCGAGTTGCAGACTTGAAATCCTCTTCCTCAAGCCGTGGGTTGAAGACAAAATGAGGGTTTTTTTTTAATGTTTTTTCAATTTGGCACCTAAATTGTGTCACAGATTGGTGCACCTACCCATAATTTTGTATTCTCCCATGAATGTTGGTGTGAATTCTAAGGAACCCCAATCATCTTCTAATAGCTTAGTAAGTTCATCAATCTCTGTCTCATGTTCTTCTTCCTTCATAACTTCCTTTTTGTAGCTAATTCTAGTGTTTCCAAAGGATCTCATCCTTCTCTCTCAAAAATCAAGAAACTTTCAAGTTCAAGATCAACTATTAGCATGTAAACCTTGTTTCTATAGACATACTTCATTACATGATGGAAAGTTGAAGGAACTTCATTCATTTCATTAATCCAAGGTCTTCCTAAGAGGATATTAAATGAAATATCTTTAGGCATAATGTGGACTAAAGTTTGTAATGATAATTTCTCAGCTTTAATAGGTAATGTGATGAATCCAAGTAGTTGTTTTCCTATATTATCAAATCAATAGATAGATAAATAATTGATTTTAACGTCATTTCTACTCATGTCAATATTTTCCAAAAGGCTCACACTACACACATTCAAGGCCGAACCATTGTCAACAAGGGTTTATTTTATCATGATTTTATTAACTTGGACTATTATATTGAAGGTTTCATGTCTCTTTTGAATTTATAAGGAAGGTAACTCACTTTGGTGAAAATATATATCTAAGTTGATCTCATTCATTCCTTGAATTATCATTGCCACATTGTTTGAACTAGTGTTAGGAGGAATCTTAACTTGTTTCAAGGTCATTTGAAGCATTGTATGATAATTAGGTGAATTTTGAGTAAGATCCCATAGGGATATCTTAGCGGGAGTATTCTTAAATTTTTCAAAAATATAATATTCCTGTCCACTGTTCGCAAGTAAACGAGGAGCACTGGGCAATATAGGGTTAGGCAAAGGTAATGATAAAGGAGTTTTTTGTTGTTTCCCATTTTTACTTGTATTGTAGGTATGTGTAATGGTATTATAACCCATTTTTTTTGAAAAATTACCATCATTAAGTGAAGGCTTGTTTTTTGGTGTTTCAAGGATAAGCACGGGTTTTTTTTGAACTTGAGGTTTTTATGAAGGAGTGTAAATTATAAGTTTTTGTGTGATTGCATTAATGTCTTTGTGTTTTTTTAATCATAACAAGCCTTAGTGGATGAAACTTGCAAGATGAATTTCTCAAGGGCTTCATCTAACATGTAAAATTGATCACTACTAAAAGGATTGAGGGATAGGTTAACTTTGAAAAAGAGATTTGGCATAGTCAAATAATTATGATTTTTCCTTAGGGTTTTGTTTGATATTTTTGTTGCTTTTATCTTTTGTATTTTGTTTTCTAATGATTAAAAAAAGTAAACTAACTTATCTATTGATGCAGTAGTGCTGAAAATGCAAAATTTTAATGCTACCTTTAACTAAAATATGAAATAAATTATTTTCTCAATGTTGCCAAGTCTATTTAAATCAACAAGAAATTTAATGTAAAAATAATCTATTTCAAACAACTATTTCTTAGATCTCAGAACAAGAACAAAAATCCTTATCAAAAATTGAAATGCACTCAGAACTTTTATTATCACAAGGTGTACAAGGAATCATTTCCCACTTAAGGTGATGGTTATTGGTCTAGGTTTTTATAAAGGATAGGAATGCAGATAAAATACCAGAAAACACCCAAAAGCCTTGTTGATTAATGTGTATAGGGACTCATTTTCCACTAAAGGTGAATGGGTCCTAGTTTAGGGTTTTTAAAATTTGAGTTTTTATTTTTTGAGTTAATTCTATGTATTTGTTGTCTCAAATTTGTAATAGTTAGTTATCTAAGAGATTTTCTAGATATGAAGTCTCTAGATGCAATTTTTATTAAGGTTAAATGATGAATAAGGTGACTAAATCTATATGCAATTTGAATCTAGAGGTTTAATTGGTGATTTCAATCATAAAAAAATACAAAACTAAAGTAGATTTAAGGCACTTTTTTTATATTTTTAATGAATATAATCAATGCAAACATACAATTTTACCCTAAATTTATTGTTCACTAATGCAAAAGGAAGAAACCCTAAATGCAATGTACACAATGAAAATCTAATGAAAACTAGGATCTAGGGTTTTAATACGCTCCAAATCATAAATTAAGATGTTCAAAGGGACCGGGCTCACCAAAATGAAACATAGAAAAATGTAAGATTATGGTGTCTAACCCTCTTTTTCACAATAGTTTCACTCAAGAAATGAGACCCAGATCCTTGAGGTAACTATCCACCTAAGAAGGTGATTTAAATAGAGATTTAGGGATCTTGCAATCTCTCCTTTATTCAAGGATGGGGTGGTGATCTAAATCACAATATGGGGAGAAGAAATCAAATTAACTAATTAATCCTAGTTCTAGGTATTTCACACATAATGCATGAATCTAACACAAAAAAAAAACTGTAACTTTTTTGGAAAAAACAAAGTTGGAAGTATTGTGCACCTGATCAAATGATGCAGGGGCATCTAGAAGATTCAATTAGTTGGGACAAATATCATGCAGTTATAGAGTGTCAGTGATATAGTGAAGTTCAATATGATGGCTAGCTCAATATATTGAGGATGAGAAGTATTGGGTTAAAGGGTTTGTTGAAAAACATGTCTAGTTTATCCATTGGAAGTTTCAAAGGTTTGCATGAAGATTTGATCATGTTATGAGTATCTATGTTCTAACAATTGTTTGATTTCTTTAGTTTGTTCCTAAAGGAAGTTGATGTGATTCATGTAATATTTGTTGTGGATCTTCAGTGGTGATTCATGGATGTTTCTAGATCGTGATCTATTTGTGTTGTTGGTTCACATTGATGGTTGTGCTTGTGATTGGTGATTTTCCTTCTAGGAGTTCATTTTTTCCTATTCTTGGCCAATAGGGTGATTGTAGCATGTTGTGGATCTTCGAGGCCAATTTTTTAAGGTGTTTCATGTTCAATGCATGTTGTTTTAGGTCCCTACTATGTTTGGGCTGACCTTGGTGGATTCACATGGATAATTGCTTATGGAATTGGGCTGAAATTTTATACACATTTTAGTATTTGGTTGGGACGAGATATAGTTGATGTTATCCTTGGATGTGGATACATAAGATCAATTGTTTTGAGGAGATTGGTAATGAAAGAGGAGATAAGGAAGGCATATCTACAAGATGTGTTAATTTCTTTGTGTGAACAATGTTCACATATTTTAAAGGAAAATATGGTGTGAAGAACAATAGTCATGAAGCATGGTGATGAGGTGTTATGATCTGGTAAGATCAATAGAGCAAAGAAATCTTGAAGCAAAAGGAAGAATTGGTGGAAGATTTGTATTATATGAATTGTTTGTAATTCCTAGGCTATGGCCTAGTATCATGAAAGACTGAGTGGCATATGTAATGTGTTTTGAGATCATATTATAATGAGGAGTGAAATTTAAAGGTTGGATTTTTCCCAGGATAATTCTTATGTCATGTGTTCCTGCATATCTATTGTCTTTATGTTGATTATCTATTAGCTTTCGTTGCATATCAATAAGATTTGAGTGCTAGTTGTGTTAAGCTGTGAGGTTGGATACTCACTCACTAGATCCTTCTACCTTGGACTGTTCCAATTGGTATTAGAGCTGGTAGAAGATCTGGTTGTGAATTCATCAGAGCAAGTTGCCAATCTTGAGTAGGTTGCAAATCTATTGGCTAGTTGCAAATCTATTTCAGAGTAGTTTGAAGAGATAGTTGTGAATCTGTTGCAAGATGGGGAAGATTGGAAAAAGGACAAAGAAGGAAAAAGAGAAAATGACATGTGAAAGGGATACTTTGGAGGAAGAATTGTGTGAACTTAGGAAGTGTAATTCAAAATTGATGGTGATGATGAAAGAATTGGGAAAAGACAAGTATGATGCTCTTGATGAAGAACTGAAAAAATGTAAGAAGGAGAAATGAAGAATTGGAAGTAGAGCTGGATAAGTTTGAGGATATTGAAAAGGAAGTGGAAGAAGGGTTCAAGTTGTTTAAGAAGTTGGAAAAGAGGAGAAAAGATCTAGAGGAAAGTTTGAAAGAGATAAACAAGAAGAACAATTTGTAGAAGAAGGAAATATCTAGCTTGAAGGAACATGCTAACTAGTTGGAGAAGGAGAATGAGAATTTGACATCTAAACTTGAAGTGTGTGATGTTTCTTGCTATACTAATGATTTGTGTGATTTTGCAGAAACTTCTTTAGAAAATGGGATTGAAGATGAAAGTGTGACTAAGCCTATAACTGTTGGAGATGGTATTGGTTTCAAAATCATGCAAATAATGGGATATAGAGGAAAAGGATTGTGAAAGCATCGACAAGGAATGAAAAAACTTATTGTAGCAGTAAGGAGAGCATGAAGTGAAGGCCTTGGATATGATAGAGGTAAGGATGTTGTTACAAGTTCAATCAATTTGAATTAGGGAATAAATAGTATTTATTGTTCACATTGTGATAGGAATGGACATGAAAATGATTTTTTTTAGGGATTTGTATCCTTGTAAGTTTTATAGATTAAGAAATCATTTCGAGAAGATGTGTTGGAATAAAATGAGAGGCAGAAATCCTAGGATAGACTATATACAAATGAATTATGGATGGATTCATGGATCAAAATGGAATTATGTTGCACATAAGTTCAAAAATTATTACATATTGAAGCATTCATATGTTGAGGGAAAGGAAGGATCAGGATACAGAGAAAGAAGAACTTATGCAGAGGAAAACAAGGAAAATTATTCAAACTATAGAGAGAGGAATGATAGGAGTCATAATTCCTATCACAATGAAGGATACAAAAGAGATTTTGATAGAAGATTCCATTTTCAATTTTGGAAGAAGGAAGAATCAAGTGCTAAATGTCATAAAAATCCTACTACTAGAGAAGCTAATGAAGGAGAAGCAGTAAAGGATGCAAAGATAGTTTGTGCAAATGGAGAAGAGCCTGTTGATATAGAGTTAATTTATCCAGAGTAAGGGGGAACTTTGGAGACATCAAATTTGGTAGTGGAACCTGAATAAGAAGCAATGATCTTAAGGAGACTTGTCAGAGTTGTGAATCGATGTTAAGCATAACTAGAAAATGGGAATCTACATTGTAAAGAAAGAGGAAGTGATAAGATATTCTACCGGAGGAGAAATTTTATAAAGAGATAGAGAATGGTATAGGAATAGTATAAAATTTTAAGTTGTGTAAAGGAAATGCAAAGATCAGAAAGTGTTGTAGAGGAAATCCAAAATTGTATTGGTGGATCAAGGAAACCATATGATTGTCTCGAAGGATACACGTACATTTATATTGGTTGACTCTTATTTTATTAAAGTAGACAATATTCTTGAAGTAACTTGCAGAGAAGGCTTTCTCAGATTTCCAAATAGTGAGGCAATGCAAGATTTGTAAGTAGACTACCGAACCATGAAAAAATAAAGAACCAAAGGGAACTTGTAGGGTAGGCTTGTTGAGACCATCAACCAGTGAGGTAGTATAAGGCTTGGAAGTAGAACACAAAAATTAGAAGAACTTGAGGTAGTTTTGCAAGGTGGACTTGAATAGACTGCCAACCTTGAGGCAGTTGTAAGTACCTACTAACTTTAATTGATTGAAGCAAACATTGATCTTGAGGAAAATTGCGAAGAAGGCTTACTTAGACCGTTGACCATTGAGGCAGTGCAGGGCTTGTAGGTAGATTTGCAAATTCAAATTACACTTGAGGCAATTCTGCAGGGTGCACTTGAATGGACCACTGACCGTGAGGCAGTTGCAAGTACCTGTGAAAAGATCACCGAACCAATTCAAGGAGACAAAATTTATTTTTTCATAACTTATACCAAAGTGAAGAGGCTCACTTTTCAAACAACTGTGAGAGTCTGATGCAGGGGAATCCAAAAAATTCAATCATTTTGGACAAAGATCATTTAGTTACAGAGTGTCGATGAAATAGTGAAGTTCATTATGATGGCTAGCTCAGTATATCGCGGATGAGAAGTCATGGATCAAAGGGTTTGTTGATGAGAATTTGTAGTTCATCCATCATAAGTTTCAGAGGTTCGCATGAAGATTTGATCAAGCTATGAGTATATTTTGTTGGATTTTGTGGCTGTGTTGTTGATATGTGGTTGTCATTGATGTCAACACTATTAGCATTGTTATTTTGAAAGTTGTATATGTCAAGGATATTGAGAATATTAAAATAAACATGTTGCAAGCAGTCTATGAAACTACGTTGATCTAAATGGTGGAAATTTGTGTATGTGGATAATCAGAAATTGTGTTTCAAAGGGTTTGTTGTTGAGCCTATCTAGTATGCTGTTCAAAATTTTTAGTGGTACACATCAAGATTGGAGAAAGTTATGAGTTTATGAGTTCCTACAGTTATTTTGTTACTGTAGCAAGTGTTTCTAGAAGAAGAGAATGCATTTCTAGTAAATTGAGTAGTTATGTATGCTATTGTGATGTTTTTAGATCATGCTCTATCATTGTGGTATGTCTGCGCTGATTGGTGTGCTCATGATCAAATATTTTCTTTTGTGTGTTTGAGGTTCTCATATTTTTGGCCGACATGATGGTGGTAGCATGTTGCAGATCCTTATGGATTAATATTTTATTTTTTGGCATATTTGAGGATGTTGATTTAGGTCTTCATTATTTTGTGACCAGCCTAAGTTGGTGCACATTGAGATTTTTTCATGAATTGGGGCCGATAGTTGTAATTCATTTTTTATTTATGGCCGATAGATTTGTTGATGTAAATTCATGTAGAAGATATATAAGAATGATTATTTATTCATTTTGAAGTGTGAGTGTGTGTGGTGTATGCTTGGTGAATGCATGCAAAATGTGTGAATAAAGATCATATCATTTTATTTAAAATCAAAATGTGAAGAAGACTGAGTGAAGTGTGAACAAGTGTTTTTGTGCCTAACCAGAACTGTCATCAGGATTTTGTAGAAGCTAATTTCTCAGTTCAACCTCATCAGATGGATTTAATCTGATTGTTTTATGTAAGGTAGTGATCCTTCCCTTTGAGTAGTGAGCTCTAGGTAGTGTGCCTGAATGCATGAACATTCCTTATTCATTTTTCATTATACTTATAACAGGGTATTATCTTGTGGACTAACATCCATCATAGTTTTTCCCCTAACAGGGTTTCCATGTATAAAATTTTTGGTGTTCATGTGTTTTTGATGTGTTGATTTATGCTTTCACTATTAATTATCAAATTTGAGATTAAAGGTTGTTTAAGCTTGAATAAGTTTAAATTTTGTAACAATTGATTCACCCCCCTTCTCAGATGTCTATCCAAGGTTGTTTAAATTGGTATTAGAGTTGGCTCCTTTGAAGAATTTTAATAGATTGAGGTGATCTGAGATGGAATCATACAAGAAGAATAGTCCCAGATTCAATGGTGCAAATTAGTCTCTCTAGAAAGTCAGAATGGAGTGTCATTTGAAGTGCATTTGTGAACCCGTATGGAAGATTACAAAGAAAAGATATAATATTCCTCAAAATGGTCCCACTACTCCTGATGAGATCAAAGAACCTGAAAATAATATCAAGTCTATAGAAGAATTGCTAAGTGCTTTGATAGATTATGAAATGAAAAATGCGATAGGTCTAAAGACTGCACATGAGATTTGGAAGAAATTGGAGACATTGTATGAAGGAGATGCACAAGTGAAGATTGCTAAGCTAACAAGTCTGTAAAGCAATTAGGAGAACTTGAATATGAGTGAAGATGAAAACATTGTTGCTTTCATGCATAAGGTAAATGAACTAGTGATGGGTATTAGGTGTGCCATTGGAGTTATGGAAGAAGATGAGATTGTGGCTAAAGTATTGAGATCAGTTCCTGCCTCTTACAAAACGAAAGCTCATTCTATTGAAGAACTTGGGATAGTAACAAATGTGACAAGAAACATGCTAATTAGTAAACTTTATGCCTTTGAGTTGAGTGAATTTGGTGAATCTACTCCAAAAATATAATATGAATCTAAAGCTACTATATCCAGAAAAAGCCAACAAAGATATGATCTGGGAGAAAGTTATAGAAAGACATTCAAGTATGAAGATGAGATGAGATAGATTGAAGATGAAGAGATAGAGATAGAAGAGCTGCAAGCATTGATTGTGAAAAGAGAATCTAGAGGACATGGTAAGTATAAAGGAAAACTACCTATTAAATGTTTATCTTGCAATAAGATAGGTCATTTTGCATCAAGGTGTCCTGAAAGAGTTTCTAAGTATAAACTTAAAAATTATAGATTTCAAAAGAAATGTTATTATGTTGAATAAGGTGTTACTAATGCTGAATCTGGTAAAGAAACTAGAAATGAAGATGGGTGGGTATTCATTGCTATCAAGGAAAATGGTACGGTGTCCACTAAATCTGCTAACAATCAAAATAATGAGAAAGATCCTGTAGCCAAAATTGATGAAAAGGATGAATGGGTGATTGATAGTGGATGCTCACATTATATGATTGGTGAAAAAATTAAGTTTATAATCTTGGAAAATTATGACGATGGTGTTGTAAGATTTGGAGATAACAATGCTGGTATGATTTGTGGTAGAGGCACTATTTCTCTTGGTGGTAAATACATTACCGATGATGTTATTTATGTTGAAGGATTGAACCATAATTTGTTGAGTGTTGGACATATGGTAGAAAAGGGATAAAATATTCAATTCAAATATGGTAAGTGCAGGATATTACGAAGCTATGGAAATTTAATTGCTTCAGGTACACAGATAAGAGGTAATATTTTACACTTAAGTGCTGCTAGTGAAAGTTTATTTATTTCTTAAGTTGATGTAAGCTAGTTATGGAATAGGAGGCTATGTCATGTGAATTTTGATAGCATTGTCAAAGTGAGATCCACTCAAGCAGTAAAAGATCTACCTAAGTTAGTCAAGCCTAATAACACTATGTGCAAGAAATGTTATATGCGAAAGCAAACAAAAAATTCTTGTAGGAGAAAACAACATCATTGTAATGGAGTATTGGAGTTAGTTCATACTGATCTATGTGGTCCATCCAAAATTAGAAGTATACAAGGAGAAAGGTACTTTATATTGATTATTGATGATTACTCTAGGATTATATGGGTTACTTTCTTGAGAGAAAAACATGAAGCTCTAGAAAAGTTCAAATGTTTCAAAGCTTTGGAAAAAAATGAGACAGGTCTAAAGGTTAAATTCTTGAGATCAGACAGAGGTGGTGAATTCACTTCCTAGGAGTTCAATTAATTTTATGAAGAGAATGGAATCAAAAGATAGTTATCTGCTCCCCAGACCCCTCAATAGAACAAATTTGTTGAAAGGAAGAACAAAACAATTCTAGATGTTGCTAGAACTATGATGTTGGAAGGTAATGTTCCTCATATCTATTGGAGATAAGTTATAAGCACTGTTGTATACACTATCAACCGGTTAAATATTAATGGAAAATCTAGTAAGACTCCTTTTGAGTTATGGTTTGGTTATAAGCCTACTCTTAAGCATTTCAAAATCTTTGGAAGTAGATGTTATATTAAGAGAGATGAAGATATTGTAAATTTGATGCTAGAAGCAATGAAGGAATCTTTCTGAGTTACTCTACTAAGAGAATGGCATACCGGTGCTACAATGAAAGATTGAAGAAAATGGTTGAAAGTGCAAATGTCAGAGTTGATGAAGACACTATTAGATCATCTAGATACTATGGATATGATTCATATGACGAATAAGATGGTACTGATAATGGAAAGAATGCATAGACACAAAATCAAGTTCAAATTGTTTTGATGAATTAGGAGAATCATGAAGAAGAAGCCAGTGGAAGTGCAAAAGAGAGAACATAAGAACCAGAAGTCAGAGAGAATCCCAAATTTATAAGGTATGTAAAGCTAAATCACTCTGAGAATCAGATTATAGGAGACAAGAACAAAGGTATGTATACTAGAAGAAGAATTATAGAAGAATATTGTCTGATTTCCAAAACTAAGCCTAGTAATGTCAATGAAGAAAGTAAAGATGAATATTGGATGGAAGTAATGAAGGGAGAAGTAATGTAGATAGATAAAAAAGATACATGGACTCTTGCTCCCAGACCTCAGGATAAGAATGTTATTGGAACCAAATGGGTCTTTCAGAATAAGCTGAATGAGAAGGTGAAGTGGTTAGAAACAAAGCAAGATTGGTATGTAAATGATACTCATAGATGGAAGGTATTGAATTTGAAGAAGCCTTTGCCCCTATTGCTATAATTGAAGGTGTAAGGTTATTTATTTCTTATGATACTTTCAAGAATTACAAATTCTCTCAAATGGATGTGAAGTTAGCATTTCTAAATGGTGAGTTAGAAGAAGAATTTTATGTTGAGCAATTAGATGGATTTCAATTGGCTGATGAAAAAGATATGGTTTTCCGATTGAAGAAAACACTATATGGACTCCAACAAGCTCCTAGAGCATGGTATGCTATATTGGATAAATACTTGTTGAATCTTGGATTCAATAAAGGTACTACTAACAACAATATGTATTTCAAGATGGATCAGGATAAAGAGTTGATTATTGAATTTTTTATTGATGACATTATCTTTGAAGGTGATGATGACTTATGCATGAAGTTTTTTGATGAAATGAAAAGTGAATTTGATATGTAAATGATAGGAGAGATAAAATTATTTTTAGGATTGCAAATAACTCAGTTAGATGATGGAATTTTCATATCTCAGTCCAAATATGTAAAAGAGTTACTGAAAAAGTTTGGCATGGAAGACTCAAAACTAGTTGGTACACCCATGGTAACCAGATGCAAGTTAACACATAATGGTAATTCTCCTAAGGCTAATCACATAAGGTATGGGTCAATGATTGGTGGATTAATATATTTGACTCAGACTAGACCATACATTATGAATTGTGTGTGCATGGTTGTTAGATATCAAGCTGATTCAAAGGAATGACTGTGACTATAATAAAGAGAATTTTCAGATACTTGAAAGGAACAATTAATTTTGGTCTTTGGTATACTAAGGATGATGATCTTACTCTGAATGCCTTTACAAATGCAAATTGAGTAGGAAATGTACATGACATAAAAAGTACAAGTGGTGGTGCATTCTTCCTAGGGAAGAAGTTGGTGTCTTGGCTAAGTAAAAAGTAGAATTCCATTTCCTTATCTATTGCTGAGGCAAAATATATTGTTGTGGCAAAAAATTGCATTCAAGTATTATGGATGAAAAATATGCTGAGAGATATCAAATTTGAGTATAATGGCCCTATTGATACATTCTATTAAAATTCAAGTGCAATAAACATTTCCAAGAATCCAGTGTTACATTCAAACTCAAAGAAAAAACATATATCTATCAAGTACCAATTTTTGAGAGACAAAGTGAGTGATAAAGAAGTCAAATTTGAATATGTGCCCACTAAGGAACAAATTGTAGATATATTTACTAAACCATTACCTAAGGATACTTTTGAGTATCTCAGAGGCAAGTTAGGGGTGATTTTCCCTCCTAATCTGAACTAATATGGAAGTCTTTGCATCAATTTGTGCACTCAAAGTCAGATCTTCTTTCATATTGTTGTTGTGGTGGTTGCTACTCAGGGGGAGTAGTTAGATAATTTAGATGATATATGGTTCAAAGCTTGTGCACCTTTTCCATTGATGCCAAAGGGGGAGAAGTTTAATGTGAAATTTTTTTTACTATAAGGGGAGAAGTGTACAAAAAAGAGGGAGAAGAGTACTATGTAAAGACCTAGTTGTGTTGATGGTAGTTTTCACATCATGTGTTGCAATCAATGCCAAAGGGGGAGATAATTGGATGTTGTGGTTGTGTTTCTGATATGTGGTTGTCATTGATGTCAAAACTATTAGCATTGATGATTTTGAAGGCTGTATATGTCGAGGATATTGAGATAATTAGAATAAACATGTTGTAGGCAGTCTGTGAGACTGTGTTGATCTGAATGGTGGAAATTTTGCAACTTGATAATCAAAAGTCACGCTTCAAAGGGTTTTTTATTTAGCCCATCCAGTCTGTTGTCCAAATTTTTTAGTGGTATGCATCAAGATTGGAGAAAGCTATGAGTTTCTGAGTTCCTAAATTTATTTTGTTACTATAACAGGTGTTTCTAGAAGAAGAGAATGCAATTCTGGTAAATTGAGTAGTTGTGTATGCTACTGTGATGTTCAATGATATTTCTAAATCATGCTCTATCATTGTGGTACATCCACGTTGATCGTTGTGCTCATGATCAAATATTTTCCTTTATGTGTTTGAGGTTTTCATGTTCTTGGACGACATGATGGTGGTAGCGTATTGCAGATCCTTATGGATTAATCTTTTATTTTTTGGCATATTTGAGGATGTTGATTTAGGTATTCATTATGTTGTGACTAACCTAAGTTGGTTTGCATTTATATTTGTTCATCAATTGGGGCCGATAGTTGTACTTCATTCTTTATTTGTGGCCGACAGAGTTGTTGATGTAAATTCATGTAGTGGATATATAAGAATGATTGTTTCTTCATTTTGAAGTGTGAGTGTGTGTAGTGTATGCTCACTGTATGTATGTGAAATGTGTGAATAAAGATCAGATCGATTTATTTTTAGAGAAGAATGTGAAGAAGTGTTTTTGTGCCTAACCAAAACTGTCATTAGGCTCTTGTAGAAGCTAATTTATCAGTTCAACCTCATTAGATGGATTTAATCTATTTTTTTTAATGTAAGGCAGTGTGCTTTAATGAATGTGCATTCCTTATTCATTTTTCATTATACTTCTAATAGGGTATAATCTTGTGGACTAACATCCACCATGGTTTTTTCCCTAACAGGGTTTCCATAAATAAAAATCTTAGTGTTCATGTATTTTTGATGTGTTGTTGATTTATGCTTTCACTGTTAATTATTAGATATGAGATTAAAGGTTTTTTAAGGTTGAATAAGTTTAAATTTTGTAACAACTGATTCACCCCGCTCTCAGTTGTCTATCCTTGTTTTCCCAACATCTATGTTGTAAAAGTTGTTAGATTGCTTTAGTTGGTATTCTTGAAGGAAGTTGATGTGATTCTTGTAATTTGAGTTGTTGTGGATCTTTAGTGGTGATTCGTGGATGTTTCTAGATCATGATATATTTGTGTTGTTGGTTTGCATTGATGGTTGTGCTCGTGATTGGAAATTTTCCTTGTAGGAGTTCATATTTTCTTGTTCTTGGTCGATAGGGTGATTGTAGCTTGTCGTGGATCTTTGAGGCTACTTGTTTAAGGTGTTTCATGTTCAATACATGTTGTTTTGGGTCCCTACTATGTTTGGGCCAACCTTGGTGGATTTTCATGGATAATTGCTTATGGATTTGGGCCGATATTTTATACACATTTTGGTATTTGGTTGGGCCAACATATAGTTGTTGTTATCCTTGGATGCAGATATATAAGACTGATTATTTTGAGATTGATAATGGAAGAGGAGATCAGGAAGGCATATGTGCAAAGTTCTATGTGTGAACAATGTTCTAATATTTTGAAGGTAGAGATGAAGTGTGAAGAATAGTAGTCATGAAACATGACAATGAGGTGTTTTGATCCAGTAAGATCAACAAAGCATAGCGTAAGTGTGGAATAAGTAAAATAAATAAATAATTCTTATTAAGACATTATATCAAGAGAATTAATAAGATATTAATCTAGTTAAAATAATGAAAATCTTGAAAGCATGATATTGCTCTCTATCTCCAAAGATTTATTAAATCACAAGGCTCTTAGATTTTGTAAGCATTGTGACTATTAAAATGCCAATCTAGAGAATGAGATATTGCTAAAATGCAGATATCTAATCCTATATGATGATTGCTAAATGATATGGTGATGATACTATAATCTAAATTGATATGAAGTTGATAAGAGAAACTATTGTAAACTAAGACGTAACTAAATGAAAATCCATGATTGTGATTTCTATGATAATGCTATTGCTATTTTTTTATGATAATCCTACAGAGTAACATTGGAAAAAGTTGGTATATTTTTCTTGTAGAACGGAGCTGTATTTATAGATTCCCAACAACATATTTATGAAGGGGCAACAAGGCAAAGGTCTAGATTCAATCTTGAGGATTCAATGGTGAAGGATGAAGGATTCTGAGCTGATTATGGAGATTTTTCCTTGCCACAAAAATACTTGACCAAATAATAGGAAGAATCGATGGAAGAAGATGGAGTTGCCTGCAAATTTTGTGTCCAAATTTGCATGTGAAGGTTGAGATGAATTAATTAGACATATCATATCTAATTTGGTAGGTAGATATGATTAGTTGTAGAATTGAATATTTAGATTTAATTGAATATTTGGATTTATTCAATTTAGGAAAGATGATATTTAATTTAATAAAACAAACTTTAGAAGTCTATGTTTATTAAATAAATATAGAAAATATACGATAGTTGATAGAATAATTTAATAATGATAATTAAATAAAAATAAATTATTAATTTTTTTAATTATTCAATTAGGAAGAAATAATAAAATAGAGATTGAAGAATTAATAGTCAACTATATAAATATTTCTATTTATTTAATAGTAGAAGAATTAAAGGTTAATTAATCAAATAAATCGTATTTAATTAATTAGATTATCGAGACCATTTTTAGGTGTATACATTTTTCCCCTCTTTGAAGTGATGTGTTAACGCATTGCTTCAAAGAAAATTTTGTTGTTGCTACTAGTATCGATGATTTTTTTTTTCAGTTATGCCCCAGATGTTGATTTTGCTGTGATGATGGATATATGCCCCCTCGAGAGATAAATTGATGAATTTTTGGAATTTAAAAAAAAAGAAAAAAATTGGAATTTTTTTCATGATTTTATGATGATTTGATAAATATTTGATGATGAAGTTAATTTAATCCTCCAGTAAATAAATTAAATAAATCCCACTAAAATCCCTTTAATTAACCTATTAAAAAGCTAAAAAGGGTGATTTTGAATTCATTTGTGCTTGTCGAGTTTTGAAAATTTGAGAGAGTGATTTTGAGAGATTTACAGCAAAATGCCAATTCCTTACCACACTCATCATTTCAAGGGCATGCATCGACACAACTGCCTGGCCGCCTATAGAACTCTGGTACGTACCCGTGAACCTCCTCATTTTTTGTGCATATTGAATTTCGTGCATTTAATTCAGTTTTCAAAATTTTGAATTCTTTTAGCGCATTAGAGGCCTGAAGTGGCACTTAGGATTGTTGTTTGAGCACTTCACTAGATTAGTGCATTGGATAGATGTTTTAGCATGTACATAGGATGAAATAATACATCCATTGATTTAGCGCTTAGGTAAGATAATTTAGCACATTGACATCCTAAATTAGCACGTAGGCTGATGTGGTGCATCAGGCGCCTGTTTTAGCGCGTAGGTCAAATGAAATTGTGTGTCCATTGATTTAGTACTTTGACCATCTATTTTTAGTTCTTTGACCTACTAAAATGGTGCATGGAGTGTTCTAGTGCATCAAAACACTGTTTTGGCCGTGAACCTCCTCATTTTTTGTGCATTTTGAATTCTTTTAGCACATTAGAGGCCTGAAGTGGCACTTAGGATTGTTGTTTTATCACTTCACCAGATTAGCACATTGGATATATGTTTTAGTGTGTACATAGGATGAAATAATACATCCATTGATTTAGCGCTTAGGTAAGATAATTTAGCACATTGACATCCTAAATTAGCACGTAGGCTGATGTGGTGCATCGGGCACCTTTTTTAGCACATAGGTCAAATGAAATGGTGTGTCCATTGATTTAGTACTTTGACCACCTATTTTTAGTGCTTTGACCTACTAAAATGGTGCATGGAGTGTTCTAGTGCATCAAAACACTATTTTAGCCATGAACCTCCTCATTTTTTGTGCATTTTGAATTTCTTGCGTTTAATTCAATTTTCAAAATTTTGAATTCTTTTAGCACATTAGAGGCCTGAAGTGGCACTTAGGATTGTTGTTTTAGCACTTCACCAGATTAGTGCATTGGATAGATTTTTTAGCGCGTACATAGGATGAAATAATACATCCATTGATTTAACGCTTAGGTAAGATAATTTAGCACATTGACATCCTAAATTAGCACGTAGGCTGATGTGGTGCATCGGGTGCTTGTTTTAGCGCGTAGGTCAAATGAAATGGTCTGTCCATTGATTTAGTACTTTGACCACCTATTTTTAGTGCTTTGACTTACTAAAATGGTGCATGGAGTGTTCTAGCGCATCAAAACATTGTTTTGGCACATCTAAGTTAGAATGTTGTATTTTGTCAATTTTGTCCTTGATTTTGTCAAATTTCGATCATGTCAGTTGTTGGTTTAATATGTTTGATGATCTCCATATATTACATGATGTTTGACCTCATTATAGGAGAGGTTTGATGATTGATGATGAAAATTAACCTCATGATAGGTGAGGAATAATTATAGTTTGATTGATATACCTCATGATAGGTGAGGTTGATTTGATGATTGCTCATGAGATTTGACCAAAGTCTCACTAGATCTATTTAGATTTGATAGGATATTTGATGTTTGATGATTTGACCAAAGATTCTTGACTTTCAAAAATTTTGTGATGATAGGAGGCTTTGACAAATCTCCAGGTTTGTGAGCGGTTTCTTACGACTTTCGATTTGATACCATAGCTAGTGCAGCATGAGATAGCTGTGATTACACATTGCAGTTTGGCATACCTCTTATATATTCCCCAAATTAGGATTAATCGGGGTCTCCTGATAGCCCTAGAATAAAGGTGGCATAGTGAGCATAATATCTTCCACCTTCATACTGGTGAGATGACCGTCACTCCTAAGGATGTATGGCGGATTCTGAGGATTCCTATCATCGGTGAATTGGTGTTATATGATTCTACAGAGTAGGGTGGGACTAATTCTCTTCATAGATTTTTTAGGATGATCATATTTGTGGGTATGAGATTCCATGGTGTGAGATGGTTGATGCTTATGCTACCCTGCCTTCAGTTCTTGTTGGTTTCATTGGAGGGTTCCTTTGTCTTGATAACAGGTCAAAGGGACTTTCTATTGGTTGGGGTAATGCATTAGAGAGTGTGATTGTGCATGGTACCACCTATGCATGGGTAATGTGTATGCTTGCTCATCTTTATCATGATTTACATTCAACTGTCTACCTCTGAGGTCATAGTTTGTCAGCAAGGGTTACTCTATTATAGGTGTGGGTGTGGGAATATATAGTTTTTACACATTGGGTGATGGTGAGATGAAGATCAGCCATGAGGTCATATGTGTACATTTATATAGGTCATCTTACTCAGCCTAAACTAGGTAAGTTAGAGCATTGGAGGAGAGATTTGGACGATGTTGAGGCTGTCAAATGGCTTCTTTATTTCGATTGCGATCATAGGGATGATGATGAAATTTAGATGTCATATATCACTCTATCATTCCTAATAATTGGTCAAAATCATTGGGTGTTGGAGAGATTTATACTGAGGAGGGTACTCAAACAATATGGTATTGTGCAAGGCATGCCCCAGGGTGCTACTCATTATGGTCATTGAGAGATAGATGTTGCATATTGGGGACCTTGTCTCTCATATGATATCACCATTTAGGAGTACCAAGCTCTACAACATGTATTTTGGGACATTCATCCTGATATTATTAAGGAACCTATTACAACAGTCTATGCAGAGTATCTAATTTTATATACCTTTCCATGGATTACTGTTTCGAATGAGCTAGTGCCCTTACCTTTGGATGAGGGGGATAGTGATGACGAGGAGGGAGATGGTGATGGGGGTGATGATGGTGAAGGAGATGATGATGGTGGAGGTGGTGGTGGGGATGATGAGGGAGATGAGAGTGGTAGAGATGAGGAGGGGGAGGATAGTGGTGGAGATGTAGATGTGCGAGAGTGTATGGTGCCTCATAAGAAGAAATCTCTTGTAGCACCTTCTAAGAAACATGTGCGTATTGGTGTACCATCTTAGCATCAAAAAACTCAAATTATGAGTTTATAGGTGTAGATACAGACCTTATAGGGGCAGTTGGTACAGCCACATGGTTTATTAGCACAGACTTAGACTTAGATTTAGGGATAGGCTGAGGATCATGCACATGATCTTGTATAAGCATAGAGACACTTGGAAGTTGCTCAAGCACAAATTGCCACTTTGATAGTAGAGTGAGATGCAACCTGATAGGTTGCAGAGAAGGCACAAAATACCACAGATATACTACAAAGATTAGCCCATGGTACCACCGTGGGTGATTATATGAGAGAGGTTCTCCATGTGGGAAGAGAGGTGGAGTTTTATTGGGGCTGATACCATGATGCAGTCCCCTTTGAGCAGAGAGTTAGTTACGTACAAAATCGATTAGGCATGACTTATTCTAGGACTATTAGCAAGGGTGTGACTCAGCCTCCCCATAGATATCTGAGAGATCCTTGTATGTCTGGTGATGGAGGTACTAGCCCAGAGATTCCTGCACCATCTGGAGGTAGTAGATCATAGTTTAAGATGTGATCCTATGATATATGAGACATGATATATACTCTGGTTTGTTTTTTATTCACAACCATTTTTTATGTTATATCTCCTTTTATTGCAGACATCATTGTCTACTTGACATTATATTTTTGAGATCTATATGATATAGAGTGGATTGATTGATCTATATGTGTTCTATATGGTTTTATGATGGATTCATTTAATTTTCCTATTCTATATCTTATGTGATGATCTACATGATATGTTATGAATGTATTTAATGATCATGTGATATGCTATGATTAATGATACTTTATCCATGATGACTATAAACAATGATTATTTGAATCATGATGATGTATGGATGTATGATGAATGTCGTTATTTATATGTATCGATAGGTATATGATGATTTGTTTATCTAATTACATGATAATGTAATCATATGCATGATTATGAATGTGGTGTCTCAATGATAGATGGATAATGTAGATATATGATACATGAAATGTATGAATGACTGATGATCATAATAATACTTCTTTTAATGTATGCTTTATGATATGATAATGATGAATGAATATGCAACTACATAGAGATTTGTTTTTGATAGATTTTGTCCTGCAATTTTATGATGTGATGATTTGATAAATATGATATGATGCAAAATATATGATAAAATGTGTGAATGATGAAATAATAATGATGTTCTCTAATGAAATGATTATGTAGCTATATGATAAATATTATGTTTTTGCTAATGTCAAGTATACTCAATCTGTCTTAATAAGAAAAGTTAACATTGGTTATGAATTGGTTATCCGTCTTTGGAACAAAATAATCTACAATGTAAAACTATCATGGATGCAACCTAATGTAATCATGAAAAAGTACATATGCAAAAAATTTCACCTTAACACTCATTTTATCATGCTTTTTATCATCATTGAGCCTTTAAAATGTCGAAAGTGAATACAAGCATCGATGGTATGAGTTAGACCATGATGACCTGAGTACTACTTTCATGATTTTTGATATTGCAAGTGAACACAATAATCTAGGTGTAATTAAACCGAGATGACTTGAGAATTTCTTGCGTAAACGGACAATAATTGAATCATTATACTATGTAAATTCAGAATGTCATTAGTGATACTTTGTAGAGCACATCTCATGACAATTCACATAATAAATGATCAATTTATAGACAACAGACAAAGAAAATACAATTGTTCTTCCTAGCTTCTCTAGTTCAATACATCATTGAGTTGATCCAAAGAAATGATAATAATAATTAAAATAGAACATGTTGAAAATTTAAGCATATAGCGATAAAATCATAATTCGAAAGAAATATCATCCCCCTAAAGTTTATCTCGATTTGATTATGATTTCAACTGTTTGATATGGATGGCTGATTTCTTTAAATGTTCTGATGTTCAATGTATGTTCAATGTTGTGTTCCACTATGATCAATGTTATGTTTGTTGTGTTTTTCATATTGTTGTTTTTCTATTATTTTAAGCTCTAATTTATTGCCCCTAGTGAGTTCAGGAATTTTGCGCCCAAGATAGGGTGAGACATGACCTCATTTGTTATGATATGATATTGAATGTAAATGATGGAAAAAGAGAATGACCATGACATGTCTCTAATAGATGGAACTTCTGGTTTAAATCACAAGTAGTGCCTTTTTCCAAGTTTTTGCTACATGTTTTTATTGCACTTTTTCAAACTTTATGGTTTTTTTGTATTTCTTTTTGTTTTACCAAGACTACTATTTGCTAGATTTTCATCAAGGTAACTATTTCCCCAGGACTTGAACTATACACTAGGTGATTTAGGTGTAGAAATTTTTGAGATGGATATTTTTGATAGGTTCATTGAACAAATCCCCTTCAGGTGTTGACAGTTGACAGGCTCATGATCCATAAACTGATATCATAACAAAAGGACCTAGCTAGTTAGGTTAAAATTTCCCTTTCTTTTCTCTATCTTCTTGATTTTTAGGCTTTTCCTTTAGGACCAAGTCACCAACCTGAAAGACTCTAGGATTTACCCTATGATTGTAGCTTCTGGATATTCTCTATTGGCATGACTTTAAATGATTGACCACTTGTTGAAAACTCTCATCCAATAATTCCAGTTCTTGAAGTCTAGACACCCTATAATCCTCATCTAAAATTTTACCTTTCAGTGACACACCGAGTGATGGAATTTAAACCTCAATGGGTAGGATGGCCTCTGATCCATATACAAAAGCATATGGTGTAGCTCTTGTGGGTTTCATGATGCTAGTTTGGTATGCCCACAAAGTCAGATTTAGTTGACTATGCCAATCATGTCCAACATCATTTACTAGTCATTTTCTTTAGAATTTCAGAATTATTTTGTTGGAGGCCTTTGCTTGGCCATTTCCTTGAGGATAGTATGGTGTTGAAAAATTATGTTGGATGTGAAACCTTTCACATGGTTCTTGGACATCCTAGTTTTTAAAAGGTCTACAATTATCTATGATAATGGACTCAGGTATGCCATACCGACATATGAGGTAATTCAGTATGAAAGAATAAATCTTCTTTGAAGTGATTTTTGTTAAAGGCATTGCTTCTATCCACTTTGTAAAGTATTATATTGTTGTGATTATGAACTTGCGTCCATTGGATGAAGTTGGATTAACCTTTCCTACTAGGTCTAGTCCCCACTGACAAAAAGGTCATGTTGAAGTGAATGGTTGCAATTCTTGTGCTGGTGCATGGATTAGGTTACCATGTATTTGGCACTTCTGACACTTCTTAACAAAATGATAAGATTCCTTCTCCATATTTGGCCAGTAATACCCCAAATGAAGGAGTTTCTTGGCTAGAGTTAGTCTGCTTGAATGAGTTCCACAAATACCTTCATAGACCTCACACAAGGGTTTTAAAGATTTTTTATAGTCTAGACACCGAAGAAGAGTACCATCTAGAATTCAATGGTAAAGTACGTCAGCAATTAAGGTATTTCATGAGGCTTGGTGGATGAAGTTGTGTTTCTAATTTCTTGAAAGATCAAGAGGAAGGGTATTGTCTTTTAGGTAAGTATAGGTCTTTCCATATTTTGAGGATTCAAGATCATCTAAAAGGTATATGGTTTATGATTTCAAATTATCATAGGCAGGACTAGACACTTTTTCTACCATAAACTCATAATGACCACATTTTTCTGGTAACTGCAAGAGAGAAGCAATAGTCACCATAACATTTGAAAATTTATTTTTTTCCGTTGGAATTTGTTCAAAATTGATATCTACAAATTAATTTTTGAGATCATCAATTAGCTTCTTATATGGCATCAAATTCTCATCTTTCATCTGATATTCATCATTTACTTGATAAATGACTAGTTGTGAATCCCCATATAATTGTAGCTTTGTGATATTCCATTCAATTGCTACCTTGATGCCAACAATTAGTGCCTCATACTCATCTACATTATTGGTACATGGAAACATGAGTCTATAGGACCTTGGGAAAGTGTGTCCTTGATGTTTAACAAACAATATTCCTAAACCAGACCCCCTTGTGCATACGACCCATCAAAATATAGCCTCCATTGTTATGTTGTCCCAATAAGAATGTCTACATCAAAAAATCAATTGGCATAGGATAATCATCGGTTAATGGAGCTTCGACCAATTGGTCAACAATCACTTGACCTTTGATGGCTCTCCTATCCACATACTGGATATCAAACTCACTTAACATCATGACCCACTTGGCTAGTCTCCCTATTAAAGTAGCTTTGTTGAGTAGATATTTTAATGGATCAATATTTTCTATGAGCCTAACTATGTGAGTCAACATGTAATGCCACAACAGTTGGGTATAAAATACCACCGCTAAACAAGATTTCTTGATGAAGGTGTAGTTTATCTCATAGTCATTCTAAGTCATACTAATATAGTAAACAACTTGTTCCTTTCCTTTACTATCTTCTTGTGCTAATAGTGTTCCTAAATAAATGTCTATTGTTGCAATGTATAGTAACAATGGTCTCTCTTCTATAGGTGGCATGAGTATGGATGGTGAGATCAATTTTTTTTTTATTTGATTGAAAGTTGTTTCACACCCTTGATCCCATTTGAAGATGACATTTTTTAAATAACAAGTGGCTGAACATGGATGAATTTTTTCTACTAATTAGGAGATAATCCTCCTAATTGATTGTAGCCCACCTTGTAGTGGCGACATTTCCATTATAGCCTTGACTCTGGTGGGATCCACTTCAATACCCTTTTCTGAAACTATGTATCCTAGGAGTTTAGCTGATGTAACACCAAAGACACATTTCTTAGGATTTAATCGAATCTTGAATTTCTATAATCTGGTAAATATCTTATCCAGGATCTAGATAGATTCCCTTCTCTTGAATATGACTTTGCTAAGATATCATCCATGTAATCCTCCATAAAGGTATGCATCATGTCATGGAAGATAGTGGTAATTGCTCGTTGATATGTGGCCCCTGCATTTTTCAACCCAAAGGGAATGACATTCCAATAAAAATTTCCCCATGGACATGTGAATGTTGTTTCTCCTAATCATCTAGTGCTATCTTGATTTGATTGTAACCTAAGAAACCATTCATTATTGATAACATGGCATGTCCTGTTGTTAAGTCCACAATGATCTCAATGTTTAGTAAAGAAAAATCATCCTTTAGGCATGCCTTGTTGAGATCTTTGAAGTTAGAACATATTTTGATACTATTTCCTGGTTTAGATATAGGGTCAATATTAGAAATCCACTCAGCATAATCAATAGACCTGATGAATCTTGCATCTAAAAACTTTTTCAACTCAGCCTTTACCATCAAGGCAATATGGTGATTCATTTTCCTTAGTTTTTTTGATAGGTTTTATTCCAAATGGTAGAGATAAATGATGCATTAGGATATTTGTATCTAAACCTCGCATATCAGAGTATGACCAGGGAAAGTTAGTGCTTTTTTCCTCAAATAACTTGACAAATTTTGGCTTTTCTTGTTCTTCCATAAATGTTGCCAGACGTAAAATATTTTATTTTTCTATTGTGCCAATATTTGTAGACTGTGTAGGCTCCACCAACACTGATGATCTTTCATGATAATGCTCTATAAGGGCGTCAAATCCCCCATATTTTGGTTCCTTAAAGAGGCTTTCACTGTCAGATGTGTTCTTTATTTTTACTTTTTCGAGATCTAATGTTGCCATTAAATGGTTTTCATCAGTAGATCCATTATTCTAGTTTTCAATTTTGCAACTGGAAGATTTGCACCCTCTTGACTAAACTTTTCATCATGAGATTTATGATTAGAAATTGTGTTATGTTTTTCACAACAAAGGAAATTTACGATAGAATCATCATTCGCAAAAATGGGTACATCCATAGGTTTAGTTGGTTCCTAGTTGATAAGTTCAGGATGCATTAGGGATAAAAAGTCATCAGATTGGCTAAGGTCAATGATGGTGAGGGTTCCAATAGTAACGTTGTCCAGGTTGTCAGTGGTAATGTCAAGGTCTATGATATTACTCTTCTTCAAGTCATCTAGTTCACTTGATGTCTATCCATCCTCACTTGAGTCATTGATATGTTGTGATTCAAATACAAGTGTTCTAGTCTCTGAGCTTTGTCTGTCCTTGCATGTGGGTGTATACTCTTTTATGATGTCATTTTTTATGTCTCTGTATGATACGTCAAAGAAAAGATCCAACTCATACTCATTGGAATCTATTTCAAAACTATCTTGCATTTGAAGGATTCTTTCAATAGTCTTCTAAATCATTTCCTCTTTTGATTCCCCTATATAACCTAGGCCTATTTAGTCTTTTGACTAAAGTTTAAAAGGTTGAATGGGTTCTACGATGCTTTCCTTTCTTTTTCCAATAGGTCCTTTTCCTTCATATCCCATTTTCTCTAAATATATTTTCCCTTTCCATACTAATTTGTCTTTAAGTTGATATTTTTTGATGTTGATGCTTCTTCGTCTTTGTATAGCCAATTGAGGATGGTCGTGTCTTTTGTTTCATCATCTAGAGTACCTTCTTTTTCAAATATTTCATCCAAAACTGTGGTAAGTTGTGATGATTTTTGTGTCTTTGTTGATGGTTTCCCATATGATTTTGGAGATAGAAGCAACTGTGAAAGACATAAACATTTCCCATTGGAATATTCTCCCATGCCTTTTTCGCTTAACTAGATATTTTCTTTAAATTTTTGTGGTATAAAATTTAGGTGACCCTCATAGTTTGGAGTTGTGTCTGCAATACTTTTGTCTATTGACTGGTCCTTTTTCTCAACCCATCTGGATATGACGTTTAGTTGCTTTTCACTATTGGAGGAACTATAAGTGCTTGATTCTCTATTATGGGGCACAAAAGTGTCTTGAGCTATTTTAAGTTTGTTACAATGTTGGGGATTGTTGTAATCAGTTGATATAGTTACTTCTTGTCCATTGACTAGAAATTTTAAATATTGATGATAAGTTGAAGCCACTGCTTGCATTTAATGAATCCATGGATGCCCCAAGATTATATTATACGTTAGATCTTTTTCTAGCACTTGGTAAATGATATTCTTCACAATTGGTCCTACTTGAATAGGTAACATGATCAATCCCTTGGAGGATATCTCTTCTTCATCATAGGATTTTATTATTATTTTCCTTCTGTTATCGATAGCATCATTAGAATAACCTAGTGCATAGATCAATTTTAAAGTACAAATATTTAAACCAACTCCAACATCTATTAGGACACATTTAACATGGTGTTTATGGACAAAAACCTCAATATGTAGTGTTGCATTGTGTGGATGATTAAGTGATACATCGTCCTATTCAGACAATAGGAAATGAGGTGTGGTTAAATTTCCTACCATAGCTTAAAATTGATAGACATCCAAATTATTGGGTAGTGTTGTGGCTACCAGAGCTTGTTCCAAAACCTCCTTATGAGATGGTGAGATTTTAAGAATTTCTAATATTGATATTTGTGCTGGTATTTCTGTAGTTGATCGACAATATTGTATTGAATTGAAGGGGGATTAGTGGTTTTAGATGCAACTCCTTTCGATATTACCTTGGATTTCCCCCTTGTTGTTACATTGACTAATTGGTTATCTTGATTTTCCCTAATTTTTATGACATTGATCTAATTGTTGGATGTGTCTATGTCTGAGATAAGATCTAATGGTATGATGTCATTGGTTCACACGTTATCAATTTTATTGTCAATGAAAGCATCATTCTCAACCGAAGAAATACAAAATATTGTTGCATCATAAATGTAGTTTACATTTTTACATTTACCATTTGTAGAAGAAGATTCTCCCTTTTCATAATTTGGTAAAGGGTCCTTAAATTCCCTATGATCATTGTTGGTTTGATGTCCTTCTACGAATACCTTTTAATTATCAATCAAATCTTGGACTAGATGTTTTAACTTCATAGAGTCATTTGTTTTGTGTCCTTTGTTTTTATGAAAGTTACAATAGTCTATGTCATTCCACCAAGATGGTTTAACTTTTGGTTCCCAATTTCTTGGTTCAGGAGAGGTGATAAGTCCATTTTCAATAATTTCTCTCATTGTTGATTCTAGTGTCTATCCCAATGGTGTGAATCTTCATTGGTTTGATGATTTTTGATATGATTGCGGTGTATATTCTCTTTTGTTTGGATTGTTGTTTTGATTGACACTTTGGTTGATGTTTTGGTCATTATTTTGATTGGTCATTGGTGTAGATGCCGTCAAATTAAATATTGGTTTTTTATTTTGTGTGTCATTTGTAGCATCATTATTTCTAGTATTTCTATTCTTTTGCCAGAACTTTAGTTTTTCATTAGTACCATAGTGATTTGAGGAATTTGTATTGTTTGATCCTTCATTGTAATGTTTTATCACCCCTCTTTTTAGCAAAGCTTCTTCGATCTTGAGACCATTTTCAATTACTTTCTCAAATGTAGGTGGACATTGTAGTTCAAGCCTATAGCTCATGTCTTTAGTTATATTGTCAATGAATAATTCCATCTCTTCTTCTTCAGGTATAGAACATGGATATCTAGCAAACAACCTTCGCCATCATTGCAGAAATGAGAGGAATGCTTCCCCTTTCTTTTTTTTCATGTTGTAAAGGTCTTTTATTGTTACCTCATGCTAAATATTATAGGAAATTTATGAGATAAACCTATTGACTAGTTCTTCAAAATTTTCAATCCCTGGTTGTAGTTTACAAAACCATTCCATATATTGACCTCCTAAGCTCCTTGGGAATAACCTCATTAGATAGGTTTCCTCTTGTGTAAATTATAAACTCATGGTTTTGAATTCCCTCACATGGTCAATTGGATCTATATTACTGTTGTACTTGTCATATCTTGAGAATTCACAATGTCTAGGAAATGGTATCATGTCCACACTTGGATGAAAAGGAAAGGAAAAATGTCTTGTAATGAGTACCTTTTAGTGTTTCCCTTTTTCATATCTTGAAGTTGTTGTTGCAATTTTGGAATTTGATTGGTTAGGGAAATCACTTGATCTATGTTTTGTGTATTTTGTGGTTCAGTTTCAGTTTTTCTAAAGGTCTCTTTTAATTGATTGATATCAAAGTCTTTTGAAAGTTTTGCACCTAGTTCAGATAGCATCAAAAGATATTTTTCCATATCTTGTTCTAAGACTTTTTCCATAAATTTATGGAAAATTGGGCCTGGTTGTGTTGTTTGGATGTCTTCTTGGGTTAGTTCATTGGTGTCATTTTTGTGGAGTCTCCTCCAAGGATTTTATTCAGCCATGGTATTTTGTGTTTCTATTTCCTTTTCTCTAAGTTTATGTCTTGGTAACCTTGTCAAAATTGGCATACAAGTGTTTGTTTGTCTCACTAAAATTTGATCTTTTTTTTTGAATGAGTGTCAAGGTAATAACTTAAGTCGAATAGAATGATAAATTATATTGATGAGACTAAGCTAAAAATTTGATTATTTTGTTTGGTTTCTTGATTGCGGGATGACAAAATCCTAATAAAGAAACTTGATGTAATAATCCAAAATTTGTGTGATAGTTTAGACACCTTAAGGTTCCAAGATCTTGGTTCAATTTGATAAATTTTGACCTGTAAATCCTATTTCTCCAAGTTTAAGACACTGTTCGGGCTAAGGAAATGCTTTTGCTCTGAAAAAAATCCTAGTTTTTGATATTATCAATCTGATACTAGTTTCAAATAGCTCTTTATTTTTGTGTTATATGAATGTGCTATAACAAATAGTCAATGTACTAAAATAGACTATGTATGCACTAGAAGATATGGTGTATGCATTGTTAAACAAAGTGTATGCACTAGAACAAATAGTGGATGTGCTATGGTATAGGTAAATAATGATGGCATACTGTACAAATGCACTGAAATAGTGGTTGTACATGCTAGAATAGACTGTAGATGTGCTATAACAATTGGTAAATGCGCTAAGATAGACTATGTATGCACTAAAAGACTAGGTGTAGGTGCTAAAATAGACTATGGATGCACTAAATTGGAAGTTGTCCAGATGTTCATAGTTTTTTCTATTCTTTTTGGTTTTGCTTTGCAAGATGATTAATTCCAGGGTATGATTTTCTAACAAGTCAAGATAGTTGGTAACTTTTTTTCTTGTAAATCTTGGATTTTGACAATCTATTGGGATTATTCCTTCAAAAAATGAATTCACACAATACAGCTAGATTGTAAATAGTTTGTTTCAGATTCTATGCATTAAAAATGTTGTGAGTGTTCTACAATCTGATCTAATTCTTTCGTTTTCATAGGTTTTGCACAAAAACAAATAGTTTAAGCATTTTTCTATCTCAAGTAGGTAACTTAGAATATCACAACCCACAACTTGCAACTATGTTAGATCACACAGCCTTTTCACCCCCTAGAGGGTGCCCATGTTTTTTCCTTTCCCGAGTCTTAGCCGAAGTCTAATCCTCCACTTTTGGCAAGGGTATATGATAGTTATATGGTGAGTGTCTTTGGGGTAGATTCTTCCCTCCCCTTGCACCGTGATATAAGAAGTTTTCAGAAACTAACATAGTTGGATTCTACACTAAAGTTTGTAGATAGGGTATCCATTTAGAGTGGGAATTGATAAACTCCCTTAGGAGACCTTCCAATATTTAGAACATAGATTTTGGGGATGGTTATCTTGCACACTTCCATTGAATTGTGGGTTTCCCCAAATTCACGTTTGATTATAGTGGGTTGGAAAACCTAGCTTTAGTTGTTCCCACTTAGTTCGTTCTCATAGGGTGAGTACTTTTTCCCACTATGATAGGCCTTCTAAAGGATTTAATGAAATCGTAAATAGAAATTCTAGCATTCTGATCACCTAGTTAAGGGGAGAGCATAGGCCTATTACTTTCGAGAGATGGAAAACATGGGATTCAAACTATTTATTTAATTAATCTAGATGTACTATTTTAACCAAATGAAAAGAAAATAATTAAATTTAAACCCCTGCAAACATCATTAGTAATTTTTGTGCATTTTCATCTTTGATTGACATATGCTTTCCAACAACTATCTTTGACAAGCATATTTCGTACCTAGAACACAAAAAATAGTGATTAGGCTTTGAATAATTTAAGATTCTATAAAATTAATCTCATGCACCATAACAGTTATTAGATGCACCATGACAATTTTTAGATGTGCTAAAATAGATCTATGCACTAAAGAAAATGATAGACACACTAAAACAGTAGGTCTATGCGCTGAAAGAAAAACCCCTTGACTAGTGATACAAAAAAAATGATGTGCCAGTACAGTTGGTGAATGTGCTAGAATAATTTGTTGATGTGCTAGAATAGTTGGTGAAAAAACTAGAGTATCTATCATATGTGTCATAATATTTCCCAGTCATGCTAAAACAAACATGTTAGAATCCTGCGAGAACACTTTTCATAGTTAAACATTAAAAAGGGGTTTGTGCTCCACGGTGGGCACCAAAATGTAAGTGTGGAATAAGTAAAATAAATAAAAACTTCTTAATAAGATATTATATCAAGAGAATAATAAGATATTAATCTAATTTAAATAATTAGACTCTTGAAAGTGTCATATTGCTCTCTATCTCCAAATATTTATTAAATCACAGGGCTCTCAGATTTTGTAATCATTGTGATTATTGAAATGCCAATCTAGAGAATGAGATGTTGCTAAAATACATAAATCTAATCCTATATGATGATTGCTAAATGATATGGTGATGATACTGTAATCTAAATTGACATGAAGTTGATAAAAGATACTATTGTAAACTAAGATGTGGCTAAATGAAAAACTATGATTATAATTGCTATGATAATGATATTATTATTGCTTTGATGAGATTGTTGCAAAGTATGATTGCACAAAGTTGGGATCTTTTTCCTGTAGAATGAGGCTATATTTATAGATTCTTGGCAACATATTTGTGAAGGGGCAACAAGGAAAAGGTCTGGATTCAATGGTGAAGGATGAAGGATTATGAGCTAATTATGGAGATTGTTCCTCCTCACAAAAACACTTGACTAGATAATAGGAAGAATCGTTGGAAGAAGATGAAGGAGTTTCCTGCAAACTTGTCTCCAAATTTTCTCGTGAAGGTTGAGATGAATTCATTAGGTATATCATATCTAATTTAGTAGGTAGATATGATTAGCTATAGAATTAAATATTTAGATTTAATTGAATATTTGGATTTATTCAATTGAGGAAAGAGGATATTTAATATAATAAAACAAACTTTAGAAGTCTATGTTTATTAAATAAATATAGAAGAAATATGATAGTTGATAGAAGAATTTAATAATGATAATTAAATAAAAACAAAGTATTACTTTTGTTTATTTAATTAGGAATAAATAATATAATAGAGATTGAAGAATTAATAGTCAACTATATAAATATTTCTACTTATTTAATAGTAGAAGAATTAAAGGTTAATTAATCAAATAAATTATATTCATTAATTAGATTATCCAAACCATCTTTAGGTGTATACATAGAGAAATCTTGAACCATAAGGAAGAATTGGAGGAAGATTGTTATTATATGTTTTTTTTGTAATTCTTGGGCTATGACCTAGCATCTGTACAGCTCAAGTGGCATATGTAATGTTTTTTGAGATCATATTATAATGAGGAGTGAACTTTGAAGGTTGGGTTTTTTCGTTTGAGGGTTATCCTAGGATAATTCTTGTGTCATGTGTTCTTACATATCTGTTATCTTTAGGTTGAGTATCTATTAGCTTCCGTTGCATATCAATAAGATCTGAGTGTTAGTTGTGTTAAGCTATGAGGTTGGAAAATCCCCCACCGGACCCTCCTCCCTTGGATTGCGTCATCAAATCTTCTTGTTTTGAAACTATAATAGGGAATTATTCACCAATGAAAGTGAATGGGTCCTAGTAAACCTATTTGGAGAGCTCTAAATCTGGAAATGAAGCTTGGACAATGTAAGATTTGCTATCCCTTGAACTCTAATAGGGACTCATTCACCACTAAAGGTGAATGGGTCCTACTAGGCCTTTCCAGAGAACTCTAAATCTGATCTTCAACTTCCAGGTTTTCACTCCTTCCTTATAACTTGAAATTCCTTCTTAGAAATTCAGATCTTCTAATAATTTGTTTGAAAATTTTTGAAGCCTTCTGGTGGATAAGGGTTTTCCTCAATCAAACCTCAAGTTGGTAATTAAACTTTGATGATAAATAAAAATATAAAACATGTATTGTGTGCACAATCCCAACCTTAAGTGTGTCTAAGATTAAGATACCTAATAATGTAAAGGAAATCCTATTCAATTGTGTTAGAATATAACCCTAAAATGAAACATGAACAATGCAAGTGACCTACTATAGAAGATCTTGAATCCTCTCAATAAGCCACATATGAATATGCCTCTATTTAGGCTACAAGTAAGATGATCATAAAAGATGGAATCACTTAGGAAACAAGTCCTTAGGCTTGGTTGTATTTCATGTTCATCTCCCAACACTTAGAATCCCTCATGATTATTTATAGGCATCTATCATCAATCCTTCAATAATACTTGATATTTGACACAAAATGGGCTTGAAGAATTATAATACTACTTCAAAACTTTACTCTGTCTTGCTTCTTGAATGTGAATTCTTGATCTCATGAAATTACTTTAAACTCATAGATTTCTTATCTCTTCTTTCTAGTTGAAAATTATTCAAAATAAACTTATATTGATACATAACTTGATATTTAACCCCAAAATTCAAATAACATAAGCCAAAATTAGATCTAGAATTGAAAAACATTAATTTGTCACAAATAAATTCAAAAAGGGGTTCCCTAAGAGAGGAGGACCCATTTGCCACCTTGGGCAAATGGGTCCTAGCCCAGATTTCTAGGACTCCAATTTTTCCAAGTTAAATGCCATGCAATATCATCAATGGGTGTTGGGATAGATCCTTGAAAAATTTAATTAATAAGTCTTAGATTTGAATTAAAGGGCCACTTATCCTCAATTAACCACAACTAATTAATGAAGCTCTAGATTAGTGTGAAAGTGTAAGAAAACACTTTACAACACCCTAAATAAGGCACAATTAGTCCATTTTAGTTAAAAAGGGTCCTAGACTTAGTGTGAATGTGTAAAACACATTACAACATTAAATAAAGGCATAATTAAGTTAATTTTAGTGTTAATTATTCTAAAACTAAGTGTGAAAAAGGGTTAATTTTTTATACACTACAACAACATGTCAATATAGGAAGTTCTTATGAAAATTAAATGAAATTGGCTCTTCATAATGTCATTAAGATTTAAATAGTTATGTTAAATTATTAGAATAGATGGAAATTTTTTGAGTTTAGTATATATATTTTTTAGACTACATGAATCAGGTAGCACAACCCCTATAAACTATAGTGTGCCTTGTAAAAATTTTAACGTGACCAGCGGAACTGATGCAACACGCCCTTTGATACCACAAGGGTGGGGGAGACTAGACCTCATGACCAACCTCCTACAACATGAAAGGTTTAGCCAAATGAACTAGGGCCCCTATCCCTTTTGATTTTAGTACATGATTCAGGCCATCAAAATTTAATTTGTTGGGAGTTTTTAGATTCACAACTTGATTTTTATTTTCAAACTAAAAATTATGGGTTCCTCTATTCTCTTTCCCATACTTCTATTTGCATTCTTTAATTCCTTGTTATTAAATTCATCTTCTTATATATCCTTCATATCAAATCTACTCTCCTTGTACATATACTGATTCATCAAATATGAATTTAAATTTGATTGTGGTTTTATGAGTATTGAGGTGCGCACGAAATCAAAGAACTATAATGGATATAATTCCTATGCAAGGGTTCTATTTGGAAAACTATTCTAGGGTAGTTAAACGGATCATAGATTCATCTTATATAAGCATAACCTTCAGGTTGTCTATGGTGAATGATTGAACTATGATTTCTTTGTCTCTTCCTATTTTTTCACCTAGTATGGTACTCATATTTGTCTTTCTAATAAGTACAATGGAAAATAATTCTTATCTTTAACACCCCACCTCCATATAACAATAATCCTCATCCCATCAATTGTTTGGGATGCAAAATAAAATAAAATTATTGTTCTTCATTCCTTCTCAATCATACACATATAATTATTTAAGATTACACGAGCCACTATGACATTTTTATTTGAAGAAAAAACCTACTACATCACTGATGAACATAATCTTTTAGAATATCATACACATGAGATTTTTAATTAAATGGAGTATCATGCCATCATAATTTAACTTGTTTGGTTGGAATCAAGATAGTCATATTCTAGAATATATTACCGAAAGGAATCAAATGAATTGAAAACTATAAGAAGCTCTTTTGTTGGGTTTGATTTTAATGATTACACATGTAATCTAAAGCTAAGGTAATGGACAAGGCATTGGATAATGAAATACCACTTGAATATCTTAAAATAATGTATGAATCAATAAGGAACTCTTTTCTATCTGGAGCTAAGAATTTCAAACCTACTCTTTACATTGTAGCATGTGAACTTGTAGGAATGACTTAGGATTTGGCTACGCCAACTATATGTGTAACGAAGATGATTCATACCATATCTCTAATTCATGAAAAAAATATTTTCCTGAAAAAGGATGATTTTACAATAGGGAAGATAATAACCCATAAGTTCTTTGGTGTGAACACTATTATTCTTGCAAGGGATGCTCTTCTTTATTTCTCATTTGAGTATATGATTACCTAGTGATAATATTTTGAGGGTGATATCAAATTTGGGTAAGTGAATAGGCTCTAAAGGGCTTGTATGGGGGGAATTTGTTGATAATACATGTGAGTGAGACCCTTCTATTGACCTTAAGACTCTATAATAGATTCATATACACAATATTGTTGTGCTCTTGGAAATAGCAATTGTGAAAGGATGTATTCTTGATGGTGCTACAAAGGAGGATATTGAGAGAATTAAGAGGTACAATCATTCTATTGAACTTCTATTTTAGGTTTTTGATGTCACTAAATCTCTAGAAGAATTGGGTAATACTATAAGGAAGGATTTTCTTACTAATAAGGCTACCTATTCCAAGTTGATGGGCCTAGAGAAAAAGAATATGATACCAAATTAGAATGTATATTCAATAAAGATTTATCTTATTTTAATTCATTAAAGACTACATCTTTATTAGGCCTTGTATATTACATTTTGTTTAGGATAAAATGATTAATAAAACTATAAAAATACACTTTTTTTTTAACATTGTCTAAATATAATAAAATAGTTTTTAGAAACATGCATCTTTTAAGGGTCAAAATCCAAAAGAAGATACAAAAATAAAATGATGATAGCACTAATGATATTGTGTCCAACCTTAGAAGTGTCAAAATTGAAAATCGGATTCAATCTAAAATTAGTATGGTCATTTTTTTTTTACTGATTACTTTGTTGTTAGCATATAGGTCAATAAATAGATATATATAACAACTCTCACCTCCCTATGACCTTATTACTAGTTTTACAAAAAAAAAAATATAACACACAACAAAAAAAATCAAATTATATTAGTACAATTGAGAAAAATAGGTTTGCTATTGATATCGAATATTCATCTTATATATATTATACCATACCCAAAAAAACACAATATATGAAAAACATTGAATAACTTTTCTTTGTTGTTCTTATCTATAAGCAAGTAGAATTTAGTATTAGTTTTACTATAAATTCATCATAGCCAAATCAAACCCACTTATCAAAAACATTATTTAGAAAAATAGCACAAACAAAGAATTGATTCTTATTATTTAAAGCAATTATTGAGTCATACATGAAGCTAGGTGAAAATATTCTTCTAAAATTTTTTTAAGATATATTTTATGATTGATTATTTATATTTTTTTAATAAAATGAGTATTGATTGAATATATTTGCATAGATTTTTAGTTGTATATGTATTTTCAATATCATCATGAAATAATATGCAATGTCTTTTAAGACATTAATAGAATTGAAAATTAATAGAAAAAATAATGCATTACAAATCCAATAAAAAATGTACATAAATTTTATTTTATTTTTATTGAAGAAAAAGTCTAAACCAACCTGTTACAAATAATAAAACAACTGTTAGAAAACAACAAAAACAAAACCCATAAGACAGGCTTTAACAAGTAGCTATAGGTTGTAAAACAACACCTAAAGAGTAGTTACAAGCTTGAAGAAAAAGCACAAACAAAAAAAGTAAAAGAAGATACCAGTGTCATAAAATGAAGCCAAAGACTTACAAACAACAATGCTCAAATAAAACTGATTAAACATAGCAAGAAATCTTCCAAAAATTGCACTGCTTGGAGAACCTGTGATATAATCTTCCCAAAACCATAAAAGTTGTCTAGTTGAGAAGAATGAGCAACATAAGGATAATGATCACTGTTATTAGAAGGAGCCTACAACTCATTGATCAGGGTGTTTCTGTAAATCGACCATGTGCTCTTCATCAATGATTGATCAACTATTCTTCCTTCAATCAGGTGCTTTGCAATTTATTTTTTGCCTCAAGATCATGAAGTTGCTTCTGAAGAACATCCAATATATGTTTGAAATCTAAATTAGCTTGGACAGTAGAGTGGAGAACTTGGATCTATAAAGAGAACTCAACACATATAATAATTGATTCAACTTGCAAGGAATGAAATTTATGTGAGAGAGCCGTTGAACATCGAAATCTCCAAATGTGCTTAAGAATGATGCATCTGAAAGTCTGGGTCAAAATATTGTGAGATGAGGAGAGACCAAGAAGAATAGTTCACCAAGACCATGCCTAAGGAAAAAGCATCGAGAAGTTGGAGAAGAAAAAGTTCTAGATTTTATGAGCATGGGGAAAAAACCAAAAGGCATGTTTGATAGTCTCTTTTTTGGGGCAAAATGGGCAAGCTAGAGCAGGAGAGATAAAGGAGATTCGATCACCAATAGGGACTTTAACATGGATAATTTTCCAAGCAGTCAACGAGGCTTGAAAACTAGCTTTAGACTTCCAGATTAAGGAGCTTAATTTATTCCATTTTGATCGATGGAGGTTGCAATTCCATTTAAGGTTAAGCCTGCAAGATAAGGAGATGGATGCAAGGAGTTGTTTATAAATAAGTCTGAGAGGGAAATTTTGAAAGCTACGATTGCTGGGCCATTTCCAATCGTTAAGGAAATTGTCATGACATGGCATAGACAAGAGCTGCAACAACTTGGTTTTAACTAATTGTTTGAGTTTTTGAATTGGTGTCTTAGTAGAATGGGGAAGTCTAAACTAAGATTTAAGCTACTACCAAGTTTTCCACTCGAACTTCAAAGGATCCCATAAGTCCCGAAATACTTGAATGCCCTTTTTAAAGAGAAGTTTTCCCTTGATTTTTTTTTAAATGGCAAGAGGATTGTTGTCATGTTGGACTAAACGGTTCCACCAAATGGAAGAGGAGGCGAAACTCAAACCATGACTCAATTTTTGATCATACAAAGATAATTTTTTGGATGTCATTTTCCATGCTTTCTAAATGGATTTAAAGGGGGTAGACCCATGCATTTAAAAGTATGAGGCAAGAAGAATTTTCTCCTTCCAGTTGACCAAGTCCCAAGAGTGTCCAACATTGGTTGTTTGAATGCGGTGATGAACAAGATATTTCGAAGGAGCATCACCATCCAAGGCTCTCACAATCCATTTTGTTATTAGACAAATTCCCTGAGTATATGGACCTCTATAATTCCCAACCCTCCTTTCTCGTTTGGTTGAATGCAATGATCCCACGAAGTAACAAGCAAGCCTTTTTTATTACCCCATTTAGCCCAAAGAAACTTTTTTATAAGTTGCATCAACCAGTTGTAACATGTTTTAGAGGGCAACCAACATGAAGAGATGTAGATATGACTGGACAAAAGAATTTTGTTTTCTATTTGGATTCAACCAGACATAGAGAGGAACTTATTTGTCCAATTCAAAAGGTTTTTTTTTTAACTTTATGTGCGAACCAAGACCACATCTCTTTAAGGGAGACTCCAATGCCAAAGGGAATATCAAGATATCTCGTTATAGTCCCATGTTTCACTTCATGCCACTCACTTGGAATCCAAGGTGGACGAGGGTTGGGGTGAGTCATTGTAAATTCAGTTTTGTGCATGGTCAATTTGGAGCCTGAAACAATATAGAATGTTAGAGTAATAAGTTATTCCACTTAATTAATTTAATCATATTGGTTAATTAATTAAGTCACTTATTCCCTTAGGTGAAGCTAAGCTAAACTTAGGCACATTAATAGTTATTTATTAATTATTAAGTATGAACACTAGGGTTTCCTATTTTTAGGTTTTCTTGATCTCCTCATAAGGATTGATCACATTGTAATTATCATATTATTCAATAATCATTTTTTGGTTTTAGCTTGCACATTCTTTCTTGAGAGTTTACAGAAGATTCTCTTGTTTGTTCTGGATATCTATTGCATGTGATAGGTGATTGCATGCAGGTGATTCTTGAGGACTGTGAAGTTGGATTTATCAAATTCTACATGGTATAAGAGCTCCAGACCTCTGGTTTCCTGTTTGTGATTTGAAGATATTCTCTCACAACATTTCATCCTATGTAAGGGTTCCAAGTTAGGCTAATTTTTTGTGCATTTTTGGGCAAAACGGATGTCGCCATCACATTCAGGACACCCAAAAACCCTAGAAACAAATTTTGTTTCATTGATTTTAGACCTGTTGAAAAAAAGGGAAAAACGTTTTGCTAGAGAGGCCGTACCGCCTCCCCCACACGTAGTCTGAGGCAAAAAATTGCACAAAATTCAAAAAAATTATTAAAAAAATCAAATTTCTTTTGCAGGTTTTGGACAGCCAATGTAGAACCAACCCGCCACTACCGCACCACTCATCCAACGTTGGTAGAGTGGAAATTCAAGTGGCACCGTCAACCTCCTTGCCCGCCGCTAGCCAACTCCCGTAAGCCCCTGAAGGCTTAGCATCGGTTCTATTGGCAACCAGGTGCTGCGCCCAGCCCTCACAAATGGTCACATGGGTGACCAGGAGCTTCGGCTCCAGCCCCTAGTCGCCAGCCCTCTGGTCGCCATACAACCAGGGGCCTATTTTTTTAGCACATGAGGGCTACAGAAGGCTTTATTGGGCGAATCGGAGAAGTTTCATGGAATCCACTATAACTTGGGCATACAATGTCCTTTTCTCAAAAACAAAACATCGTTGAAAAGCTTATTCGACATTTTGTACAGTGGTGGAGGTTAGAGTTTTTTATTTTTCTGTTTTGGTGCCTTTTTCACTTGTCAAAGCTAGAAGTTCTTGTTTTCACTCCGAGAGGCATATCTTTTGCATCCGGACTCAGTTTTGCTAAAGAAATAGGTGTCAGAAAGCTGGTTCAGTGCTCTACACAGATCTTAGACTTGGTTTTTCAGATTGTTTTACTAGGTATCTGATATTCTAGTTTGATCTCAGCCTTGACCTTTTCAATTATTTTCTTGGGAAGCATGCAATCAGGCTATCTTTTTGAGATCAACGAGCATTATTTTTCTATTTGAGAGTATATATTGATTTTTTTTGTCATGGATACACATAATATTGCACCCCTTACTCCATTCAACTATTCTGGTTGGAAAAAACAAATGGAGATTCACTTGAAACACAAAGGGTTGTACAGGGTAACCATGGGTACAAAAATTGAACATATAGGTGCTACCGAAAAGAGAAAGTGGTTTAATAGATGTCATGAAGCTTATGGTACATTATTTATTTCTCTTTCTTCTAACCTCTTTTGTCATATTGAGTCTTGCACTACACCCCATGAGGTTTGGAGTACTTTGCAGTCTTTGTTTGGGAAGCATGATACTATGAGAGGGTTTTAGTTAGAGAATGAGCTTATTGGCTTAAATCCTAGGGATTTTGACAACATCCTGGATTTTTTCACCAAAATCAAGTCTCTTAGATTGCATTTGTCATAGTGTGGTGTTCAGAAGGAAGACTCTCAGTTGATATTGTCCATTCTTTCTAAGCTTGGACCAGATTATTCAATTTTTGTTTCTACCTTTTATGCTACTAGGGATGCACTTGGTACTAGATTTACTATGCCTTCTTTTGATGATTTTGCATCTTCTCTCACTTGAGAGCAGGCCAAGTTGGCCTATATGGTCAAGTTGAAGTCATCTTCATCACAGGAACTCATTGTATCACAGGAGCCCAAAGATCAGAAGGCTTCTATAGGCAAAGGCAAGAAACAAAAACAAAAGGATTCCAAATTTTATGAGCAGCAGAAGGAGTCCTCAGATTCATCATCCTCTTCTAAGGGGAAATCATCTAGGAAGGAGAAGGGCCCATGTGCATATTGCAAGATAGAAGGACATGCATAGCATAATTGCTACAAGAAGGACATTGATGAGCTGGAGAATATTCTTTAGAAACATTAGATTGATTTTCCTTCTAGGATGTCTGCATCATCTCCCTCCCCTCCTTCTTCTTCTTCTTTTGTGCAGCATGACAGGGGCACAGCTGGTTTATATACTTCATCAAATTGGATTAGGGAGATGGCTTCTAGATTTAGGAGAATCTCATCATATGGCTTCTACAAAGTGTATGTTCACTTCCTTTGAGTCTCACACTATGTCTCCTATTTTGATGGGATACAATACATACATGATTGTTATAGGGAAGGGGTATATTAGTTTTGGGGACAACACCTTTCAGGATGTCTTGTTTGTTCCTCATTTGACAAACAACCTTCTTTCTATATATTAGATCACACATGGAGGCAATGGGAGGTTTGTGGAGTTCACACCTGATTCAATTATCATCAAAGACTTGGAGAGTAGAGCAGTTAATGCTATTGGGGTGGTGGATCACTAATCTTGATTGTATTCCTTTAAAAAAAATTCTACTGATGGTGTTTGTGTTCCTACAACTGTTCATCACACTTCTAGTGTGAATCATCATTCAGAGGAGAAATTTGGCTTCTTGAACATTGGAGTTCTCACTTCAGATCCTACTCTTGAGCCATCCATTCCATCTCCTCCACCTACTGTTGCATTTTTTGATACTTCTATGACTACATATGTGGTTTCTTTTGTTTCAGTGCAACAGGATCTAGTTGATCATCCATCTTTGGAGTTTTCTATTCAGTCTTCACCCACTTTGACTTCTTCATTTTTTAGGGTCACACTTGCTTATGTGGAGACATCTTAGGCTACACCTACTTCACCTTTAGATATTTCATTCATTCGGCCTCTCCCCTCTCACTTCTTTCAAGAGATGTAGTTTCTTCAGTTCTTTTGGAGCTACTTCATTCTATGGGGGATCTCTAGTCTCTTTCTTCCTCTCTTCTGAGGGGGTTCTTTCATGCATCTTTGTGATGTATGGTGTCCTTGGGGGGTCCTATGGAGTCCTCCATCTTTCATCACTTAGTTTCTCTTTTCATTCTATTTTGAGGAGGATTTTTGTTCCAACTGGGTTTTATCCTTTACCCTAGTTAGTTTAGTTTGCATTGCATTTGTACTTGGGTACCTGATCAATCCTTTTTTGTCAGGACCCATCTTTGCTTTCATGCATCTTTTTTCAAGTGTTTTAGCTACTCCCTAAGTTCATCTTAAGGGGGAGTGTTAGATTAATAAGTTATTCCACTTAATTAATTTAATCATATTAGTTAATTAATTAGGTCACTTATTCCTTTAGGTTGCTTAAGCTAAACTTAGGCACATTAGTAATTATTAATTGTGCACACTAGGGTTTCCTATTTTTAAGTTTTCTTGATCTCCTCATAAGGATTGCTCACATTGTAATTGTCATATTATTCAATAATCATTTTCTGGTTTTAGCTTGCACATTCTTGCTTGAGAGTTTTCGAAACATTCTCTTGTTTGTTTTGGATATCTATTACATGTCATAGGTGCTTGCATGTAGGTGATTCTTGGGGACTGTGAAGTTGGATTTATCAACTTCTACACATAACAACTCCAAAATATCCAAGGTATTATTTACTTCTTCCTCATAATTCTTTATGAACAACATACTATCATCTGCAAAATGTGAGTTAACTGTGGTAGCTTTGCTTGGAAGTGAAATGTCATGAATAAGCCTATTCAAACAAGCATGTTGAAAGAGATAGCCTAGTGCATCAGCAATAAGGACATAAAGGAAGGATGCAAGTGGACAACCCTGATGAATAGATTTTTGTAAGGGGAAGGAAGAAGAAAGACTCCCATTAACAACCACTCTAGCATTAGAATCCCTAAAAAGCATATTGATTTGACATAATTTAGTGCCAAAACCAATCCATTTCAACATATTAATGATGAAAGGCCAACAAATTCTATCATAGGCTTTATCAAAGTCAATCTTTACAATTAATGAATCTTGAGCATATTGTTGAGCCCATTTAGTAGTTTCCTAGGCAAGAATCAAATTGTCTAAGATAAATCCACCCCCCCCCCCCCAAAGAAACTAGTTTGTTTGGGATGCACTATCATTTGGGAGATGTGCTTAATTCTTCGGGCCAAAGCTTGGCTATTATTTGTAAGATGTGTTCAAGAGGGTAATTGGCCACCACCCATTAACAATATCTTCCTCCTTGCCTTTGGGAATGAGTTTAATTAGTCCTTGGTTAATCACCTTTCCTAAGGAACCTGTTTCGATTCCCTCAAGTTAAACATAATAAAAATCCTTGTGAATGTGAGGCCAAAGGGCTCTATAGAATTCCACCGGAAGCCCATCGATACTAGGAATTTTTTCTAATGTCATGCATTGAAGGGAAGCATCAATTTCATCAATGGAGAGAAGGTGGTCAAGAAACTTACTATATTTAGGGTCTATTTTCTTGGGGATACAACCAACAATACTATCCTCAAGGATGAGAAGAAGGGTGTCATTAGCTGATTCATCAATAAAAAGGTTTTTAAAGTTTTTATAAAAAGTATTCATGATCTCTGAATGACTCTTCTGTAGGGACCCATCAACAGATTTGATTGCAAAATGTGTTCCATCCTATGCTTATGGTTAAGATATAGAAAGAAAAATTTGGAACCACGGTCACCATCCTTAATCCATTATAGTTGGGCACGAATTTGAACACCTTTCCCTTTATACACAACCATTTTTCGAAGCATGGTTTTAGTGTTGGCCACATACTATTGCAATGAGATGTTGGAAGGGTCATGCACCAAACGTGATCTCCCATATTCAAGCTGTCCTTTAAGAGATTTCTCAAACTTGCGAAATTTTTTTGCAACTCTATGCCCATAATCATGAAGAAATATAGTACATCTAGCAATATTTTTCTCCCACCAACTAATGCAATTGCCTTCTTGTGGTCTTGGCTCTACATGCCCAATGGAAAGGAGGCCGTCAATGCAATCCTGGTTTTGGAGATGAGTAACATTCAGCTTGAAGGGAAGGTCATTAGAAGGGGTTGTGGAATTCGAGAGGGATAGAGTGGTGAAGACGGGGAGGTGGTCAAAAACAATGGCTAAAAGGTCTAAAGAAACAAGATGACCATTAGACGAAGGGAGAATGGGGGAATTAGGAGAAATATAAAATCTATCTAATTGGCTCATTTTTCTTAAGTTTCCTTCTCTACAGTTACTCCATGTGAACCAATGAGGCATATGAAGGTTGAAATTTCCCATGAGAGGGTCTTCCACACCTAAAGATTTATGGGCCAATAGGCAAGCTTCAAGTTCAAATTGGGTTAACTGGGAAGGACCACCCCAACTATGGTCAAAAGGATAGTCCACCATATTAAAGTCCCCTCCCAAGACCCATTCAACATTAGGAAGATTAGTGTGAAGCCACTCCCACAACAAGGTTCTCTCCGTAGGTGAATTAGGAGCATAAATCGAGCAAAACCCCACCAACATGTCATTGAAAAGAGTAGTAGCCCAAACTCAATGATTATTAGGATCAAATCCATTAGACACAATATGCTTAGCTAGCCAAGGAGCAAAGCCCAAAATAGCACCACCATACCATTTGAATGGTTATTATGGACAAATTTCGTATTAGGACACATTAAAGCAAGGGTAACCTTGAGCCGAACGGAACCAAATTTCACTTCTTGAAGCATTAAGACATCAGTTTGATTAATCTGTATGGAATTTTTGACCTGAAATTTATGAGCAGGGAGGGTCAATCCTCGCACGTTCCATGATTGAATTTTTCATTTCATTGGAAGGACTCTAGGAGGATTTCCTCATCATATTGAAGTATATTAAATTGATTTGTACTTGTATAACCTTGGCCAAATGAAATAGTGGTGTGTTCAAGGGGATCCAAGATGGAGTCAACACCAAGCGACATGTGAGAGGGTAGTTGAGGCTGAATTAGCAAAAGGGATTTATCTTGAGATGGCAAGCTTGTTCCAGGTGCAACATTTTGTCCATTAAGAGGGGTCTCCTTTTTCCGTTTTGAGGCCCTAGGCTGCGATCCTAAAACAACCTCTTTAAAGGAAGTTTTGTCAGGTTGTTATCCTAAAACAACCTCTTTAAAGGAAGTTTTATCAGGCAAGGGGGTGATTTGAGTGAAGAAGGGGGTGAGCAGGGAGGAGGTTGAGTGTTTGGCACAGGGGGAGCAGTAAGCAAGAGGGGCGAAGAGGGTTGAGAGGAAGTAGACTTAAGAGGATCACCACTAGACGATGGAACAACAGTCCAAGGGTTGGCTACAAATGGTTGAGAGAACTTTGGTTTACGAAAGGGACAATTGTAGATGAGGTGGCCTTCCCTTCTATAGTAAAAATAGGTATTGAGCTTATTCAGATAATTAATGCACTAATAAAATTCAAAGCCTGGACCTTCAAGCTTGATGGAGTCAGGGAGTGGATGATTAAGGTCCATCTTAATGCAAACCTTGGGGTGAGATCAGAGGCTTGCCCGTTTATCGGAGTTATGTTTGCACCACAAGACTTTACCAACTTGACCTGCTATATCTAGCAAAAAGGGAATAAATGCTAGTTCAAGGAAAGGAAACTCGATCCACATGGGGTGTCTAGATTTAGTGATACCTTCTAGGTGGAAATCGATATCCCAGGCTTGCACATAACAAGTTTGACCATAGATAATCTAGGAGTCATATTGGAGCACCATTTGGGCATGGTCATGGTCTAGAAAGGTGCATGCTATATATCCCCTAGCCACTACCTAGACCCTTGAAAGATTCAATAACCCATCCCTTGACTTCCCAGTTATTGTGGGTCCATTTAAAAATTTCTTTCTCTGTTAGAATGCCTCGAAGAAAAAACATAATAATGGTTTTTGCCCTACATTCTGAAAAGACCTCAATGATTTCATCTGAAAATTGGAAGGAAAACGATGTACCTTCTTGTTGCCCATCATCTATTTTGTTGTTTGTGACTGGGTTGTCTGATGTAACAGGCATGGAGACTGGTGGGGTCTTATTTCCTGGGTAAAACCCTATAGACCTGGCCTCAACTAAATCTACGGTAGTCCCAGGGTTAGGCATGGGCTCCATCGAATTTTCTCCTATGACTTTTTCTACCTCAGATCTGCCACGTTCTCTTGCCTTTTTCTTCATATTTCTGGATCTGGTTGTGAGTGTTGCGTGGGCTCTAGGAGGCGTCAGCTGGGTGGGCTCTGAATCCAACAGATTCTCCAGATTAAAAGCGAACGGAGTATTGTTTGCGGATTTTTACAACGTTTTGAAGTTGTGCGGTGTTTGTCGTACATAAATTGTATAGAGGTTGATAAATTGAAATGGACATTGTAGACATAAATAACTTTCAAATTAATTTATTTTGCTACTTAATAATTTATGTACAACAATAGTCATTGTCATTGAACACATCAATAGAATTGACAACTTAACCAACAAAATTAATGCATTCCAGTTTTGAAAAAACTTGAACAAATTAATTTTTGCAATGAATGTTTCCAAAATCAATCAATCCAAAAATACATATTAAAGTCAAAATTCACTATCATATTAATTTACCATGCCACCTCACAATAGTACTTATGTCATTCAAGCCATTAATAGACCTGATATTTGATTCAATGAATTAAATGCATTATGACATGTAATTAAAAATAAATAGACTAAAATTTGATTTTTACAATGATTATTCCCAACATGAACAAATAGAAAGAAAGATAAATGACATTCTTACAATTATTAATGAAGATTATTTATAAAGTATAAGATTGTTGCTTGTAATTTTTAATTCTATATACTCCTTGACTAAACTAATAAATTTTTTGAATGTATAGGATGTAGATTAGTATTTTTGATCTGTCAAGGACTAAAAATAATTGACACGAGTTTTTCACAGTTTATGAAAAATTGTATGATTTATTTTTAAAAACATATACAATTAAAACCAAAAGCAATCATACAGTTTGAAGAAAATCCACCAGAAATCCTAGAAGCTCACTCCAAATAAGATAGAAAATAAAATCTGAAGATATATTTATAAGAATGTTTCTAAAAGAAACTGTATGTTTTTGTGAATCAACGTTTCGAAAGAAATTATGTTTTGGTGAATCAATATTTTGAATTACACTCAGCAATCCATCACCAGAATAAAACAAAATAAGATGATAATAAATCTGAATATCTATCCTCCCATGAAGAAACTTCTTGGAATTGCCTAGATTTCGTTGTCCATATTTAGTTATTCTACAATTACTCGACTGGAACGTTGGAAAGACAATCCACCAAGAAATCTATGAATGCATTAGCAAACGGACTGTCTTCTGTACCACCATAATAAACGTTATTATCACTGTGTTTTAACATGAAGAGTAAAATAAACAGGAGGTTCCAAAAATGGTAATAAACAAAAACTTAAACACAAGGATGAAAAAAGGTAAGAAACAAGACTAGACTAATCTCTGTATGATGTGTCGCGTTTCATACAGCAAAAGATATGTCTGATGATTTTGCTCTCTGTATTCCATAAATAATGAGCAATAGAGGAGGGACCCACTCTCCCTATTGCATAAATGGCGGTTCTTCCGTAGTTTTGTCTCTTGGTGTAAAGCAATGGGCATGGACTGAGACGTGCCAGACTGTACGACCCTGTTGTTATCTTGATGTTGATTTTAAGCAGGAAACATGTGGACCTGACTAAACCTACGTCTTTGAGACAAAAAAAAATGTCCTGGCCTGCTCTTATTGCCAAATGTGCGGGAAAGATTACAGTTGAAAACTTGCAATAATTTTCACATGCTTCTCCTCTCAACAGCTGTAAGAAATTGAAGAGGCACTTAACATCAATGTGAACTCGTGAGAATCGGTCGACATTTAATGAAAAAGAGTCGATAAAGCAGATGGCGAAGGTTTGTTTCATTTGAAAAGGTAGACTCAAATGAATCGGCCCAGTTTGAATGCTATTCATGTTTTTAGGATCAGTTCAAAACAGGTGATATATTATTTTATATTGAATCAAGCAGTATTACAAGAAAAAGAATAAGCATTTCAAAAAGGACTGTTTACAATTAAACAAATAAATTAACAAAAAGGAGAATACCAGGCTGCTTCAATCTTGGATAATTCAAATGGTCTCATAATAACAATAATTAATAGATAGCACAAATCATATATAAAATAGAACAACACTTAAATATATTTATTATTTATATCCAATATATTATTGTTATTAGATCTGGGATTTCTACTACTGTTATGTTTGAAATATTTTTTCATTATTTTATATTTATCGGTATTCAATTAAGTTTGTATGTTTCTAGAAAATTGTAGACATTTTTTAGAATGAATCTGTTTGGAATTTGAGCTTTTTCATTAAATGTCAATAATTTCACTCTTCATTTTTATCATCATCATTTGTAAAGAGGAGTTTTACGTGGGAAATGAACGTGTGCTCCATACTCTTGAAAAAAGTGATATTTTTTCTTATTATATTATGCAGTCTGTCCTTGAACTATTTCTTTCAGCTGCCTTACGCTGATCTGTTTTTTTAAATTATTTTTAATGATTAGTTTTAGTTGTATTTAGACCTGATTTTGTTACCTTCAAGCTTCTAGGTTTGGAAGTGCCTCTTTTGGGTTTTTTTAATCTATTGTATATTTTTTTTATTTTTTTAATATATGCATTTTTCTACTTAAAAAAAAATCATTCTCTATAAAGAGATCATTACCATTTTATGATATTTTCCAATCTTATTAGAAATATTAAATATTCTTTCATTTATATTCATTTCATGTTTAATCATAAAAAAAAATTACATCTGCAATCATTTGACACTCCCAATTAATCCTCACCTAACTTGAAGATTAACTGGAAGTGTGAGTTTGATCTCTATCTATGAAATTGTAACCTTTAGAATAATCATCCAATGCTATAATCCCCACCCATATGACTAATCTCTTCAAAAGAAAAAATGTGGTTATCTGACAATTATATATATACTTTCCATTCATTAATCAATGATATTTCGTTGAAAACAACAAAAACATAAATATCAAATTAATAAAAACAAGAACTCACATTTAACCATTGAACAAATGTGATTTAAAAATAGTCAATTAATTAGACAAACTATTTTTTAAATTGTTTAACACCACTACCATGACATTCAGATATACTTCGGGCTTTCACCTTTCATCTGCTTACCTTTCTACACCACCATCCATGCACTGCATACAATTACAATTCTAACATAGAATAAAACAATCATGTAACATTTCTATCAGTCACAATCAGTTCATATTTACTCAACAGTCATATTGGTTGGTCCCATGTCCACTTTCAACGAGGCTAAGTGATTGCCTTCAATAGACTATATGAAGGGAATGATTCTCCTTCAGAACCTTTTTGAAGTAATTATGATATCCAACACTCCTCCATAAAACAACCAATGGATGAGCTACTAAAACTGCTTATTGGGAGAAAAGGATGTTGAAGCAAAGAAGCATCTCATTGACTTGATTTGGGGAAAACAAAAAGATTAGGTGAGATATCATTAGTTCATATCTTGGATATCATGTGTTTTGCACAATCTTGCTTTAGTTTTGTAAAAGTAGTTCTCCTCCGATGGAGTCTTCACATTTTATCCTAAAGCAGCTAAGCCGGGCTATTGAATGTCTGATGAATCGCTGTAATGATTTGATAGCATTTCAACAGACCTCTTCATATAAGAGAATGCATAATGTGAACAGACGAACCGAATCAAAATAAACCATTGATTTTCCAGGAAACAACAAGAGAATGAAACAAAACAATTTCCTATAAAAATAAAATAATGCAAAGTTAGTCATTCAAAGGCCATTAATGTTCTAAAATAATAAACATAAAGTGGCTAAAGTCAATGTAGATTTGAAGAGTCTCCAACCAATGCATTCGCACGGCAGTCTGCCATTTATATATCAGTAGTCCATCTCCTCTAATAACAGCAACGACTTTATCTTATTCATCAACAGGATTCAAAATAGATGGCAGGTTTCATTCTATCTAAATATTGGTCTGTTTAGGTAGTTAATGAGATTTTTTTAATTAATATGGTTTTTATTATTTTTAAAGAATTAAAAAAATAATAATATGTAAGTGAGCAATATTTCTGGATTAAATTGTGTCAATTTTTTGAATCAACGTTATATTCCATGATCCATCATGAGGATGAAAAACAAGAACAAGAGAGGGAGAGAGCTTGTTTTTCATCGTGATGATGGATCATGGAGTATGATCCAAAACGTTGATTCAAAAAATTGACACAGCTTAATCCAGAAATATTGCTCACTTATTTATCATGGACTGTGGAAACTTTATGCTGTTAAATAATAATATGTTTTTTTAAATGAGTTATAAAAAGTTATATTTTAAAAGTTTATGTGGATTGAATTCAAAATAAAAAAAGAAAATAATTTAAATGGGATCAAGTTTCAACATCACCAAACATAAAAATTCATTAATTGGTGAGTGCAACACTAGTAAAATGGGGATCACGATCATCTGGTTTATCCCAAACATAACTAGGGATAGGACAATCATTAATAGACTCCCAACAAATAAGAGTGCCCTCCACCTATTCTTCATTTGTAGGCTATTAAGCATGAACAAAAGAAATACCCAATTCCATGTTAGAAAACTTGTTAGAATCCTATAAGCCAAGAGCAACACATCCATGAGAAGAAGTGAAAGGTGGATGAGAATACAAAGACCAAGCATGGTCTTCATGATCCTTAGAGCCTCGGGGTTAAGATCCTTGAGACTAGGATCCTCAATCTCTTCTAGCAAACTTACTTCAACTATGCCTCTCATAGCATGGGGAAGAGATAGGAGCTAGAACTCTAGAATTCATGTAGGGGGCATTAATCCAATAAGCTATGAGCTATTGTAAATGGACAAATTCTAAAGTAACTTTGTGAGCTTACACATAGATCTACATGTGTACATTAGAAAAAATCATAGCTTTAGTATATAGAGAAAAATGAACGTCAATCATCCAACCTAAAGTGATAGTTAAATTTATATCTTCCCAAATATTATATAGAATTCTCATGTTGAAGGCATGCCAATCTAGGAAAATTTAAATGGGAGACAAGGCTAATTTCCAATCAAAACTATATACCATGAGAAGGGGTGAGGTTCAAAGGGCCTAAAGAAATCATATATCCAAATCCATGTTTCTTGAGCTTTGTTGCAAAATAAAATAAAATGTTTGAGAGTCTTGAACTACCTAGAGAAAGGACAATTGGTGTTGAGACCTGCTAGATGAGATAAGCCAAAGAAAAAAAATACCTTAAAGTAGAGAATGCACCATGTGAAATGAGTCAAATCAGGTTCAAGAATGACCACCTGAATAGTTTAGAAAGTTTTATTGATGTGAAGTGTTGTGAAAATATTAGAGGTTCCAAGGGTGGTTTAATTGATCCACCATTAGGAGATTCCAATATTAGCAAGTTGTCTATTTTTTTAATACATATAATCGAGTTGACCTTACCATACTGAATAACTAACATAATCAGAGCCGATGTAATTTCTTGAAATCTTGCCTTTCAATCTCCTAATAATTTTATTTGATTATTTATACTTAGTATTGATGGTATTTGGCACTCTTCTTGTTTAAAACCAAGAATACTAAGAGGGGGGTGAATTATTATTCATTCAAATTCATTAACTTCATCGACTAAAAAATGCATTCAAAGCATCTCATTAAACTTGCAGAAATGGGAAGGAAAAATTAAGCATGCATCACATCAATGAACATAAGAACACCAGATTTACATGGAAAACCCTTGAAAGGGAAAAACCATGGTGAGGATTAGCTAACAATATTTTTTGACCAGTTACAATGGATTTATAAAATGGTGCTCACTATCTTGAAAGAATGGCTCACTACCAGAGGCTCAAGTTGCATAGAATAAAAAGAGATAGAAGAAAGGGTGGCTCACTACCAAGGATGAACTACTAACAATGCATCTACAACATGCTGAAAATGTAATTCCACATAAGCTCAAAAAACCAACTTTGTACACTTCATACTTCACCATTATTACCTTTCACACTTCACACTACATTAGATCTCACACACACTGTTAATTACATCTGATACACTTATTTGCATCTGACAAAAAATATACATTTATATCACACAATGAATTAACCTTGTATATATACAGAAACCAACCAAAACATCAATTAGGTCAGCCTAATTAGATAAAACGTGCAACGAAATAACCTATCAGCACAAAAATCCAATATGTATGCTTTTCATAGAGAAAAAAGTGTGTACCACACCAAAATAGGTTTGCATGACCTATAATCACTCCCATGAATCCTCTTTATGCTCATCTCAACTCTACATGACCCCAAAACCTTTAGGTTGGCACCGCTAGTGAAGCAACAAATAAATGAACAAATTATTCATTCACAAATCGACACATAGACCACCAAATTACTTGCCACTTGGAGTGCACACACATCTACACCTTCCAACACTTCCTCAAAACTACATAACATAATATTCATTTGTGGTGGAATCTAGAGCATTTCAACATGCACTTCGCAATTGCAACTCTATCATTACTAAACCTGACACACTATCAATAATATCTTCAAATACGAATGACATCAAGTCCAAAAAAATGGATTTACACATATTCAACGCATACCATGAACACCTCAAAACCACATGACAAGGTTCTGCATAGCAGAACAATGCATACCAAAAAAATGTTCCTCTAATTACTAAATATGCACACTGGGACAGTTGATTATCCAAAACACTTGGTCTTCTCCAAACCAATACTTCTGTGTTTTTGCAATGGGTTTCCATTAATGAAAAAATCATATACCAACATGCTCATGTTGCCAACAATCTCCCCCTTTTTCATTGATAGAAACAGTCTTCCAAAACTACTCCGCCTTTTAACATCAAGGGGAAAGGGTACCAAAAAGATATTTCTCTTCTATACTCAACACACTTCAAAAATCTCCCCCTTAGTGAAATATTTATATCAAAGTAGCTCCCCCTAACAATTTTATCCACAAAAATGATAAAACTTGTACCACAACACCATAAACTATTTTTGCATATGTACATTGAAATCACAAAATTGCATATACTAAGCAAAAATGTACAACTTAACTAGTAGAGGGTCAACTACCCTTATAAGGCTTTATCAGCTTTGCAAGGTGTGCCTTCTAGTATTTCTTTGCAACCTCCTAGTAATTTTTAGAAAAGGAAAGCATATTTCACTGATTTTCAAACTAAATGTGGAGGTCTTATCCTTCTTTTAGAGAACTAGGCACTAGATTCATTTGTAGTACTTTCTAAGCATTAGCTAAAAATTCAGTTAAAGGGGTAAGCCTTGCACTTACCATATCTCTAAGCTAACCATACTACATTATTATTGTCTCCTTTTGTTCTTGTAGTAGAAATAATTGACCATGTAAATTTTCAATAATTTCTCTTGTTGCTCCATCAACATCATTTACTAGATAATATGCACTTGAGGCCTAAGCAATTTGTGACTCAATAGAGTCCATTTGATATTTTACGCTCCTTGTATAATTTGGCTATTTCAAATAGAACTAAAATAAAACTTTAGCTTCTTCCAAAAATTTATTGACATCCTCTAAGTTGCCTTGCAACTTACCATATGTGGTACTACATTTATCAAAAACTTTTGCTAACCTCTTATCATTGACCTTCTTTTCCATTTCCTTAATTTTTTCTTCCACACCAAAAAAATAATCCTTAAAAAAATCAAGCAATAATTTTAATTTCTAAACATTAGATAAATAATTATCAATATTTATTCTTGGAATACCTTCTTGCAAAACCTTTACTACTTCATCTACCAACTCTGTACTCTCCTAGTGAGTTTGTAGAGTTTCCTTTCTTGTAGAGGAATCAAATACTTCACCAAGTTGTAGCTTATTTAAAGGGGAAATCTTATTTAGGTCCACTTGACCTTGTTGCATGGGAATTTGTAGTAGTTGTGCAAACACAACTGGTTGAAACTATAACTATATGTCCAAAAGATATTTTAATGAATCTCCAAAGGGTCCAGAGGATTCACCACTAGTTTTAGTGCTTTCTTCTTTATTATTATTAGTATTTTCTTTCTAACCACTACCAGAGCACTATTCTACAACCTTCTCATCTTTTGGAGGTAAAGTTTTTTTTATTTTTTTGCTTTAGTCTTCTTTGGGAGATATTGCATGTCTTCTTTATTTTTCTTAGCATCTATCTCCATATTGGAGGGGGGAAATCCTATTCAACTTGAGCTTCATCCTTCTCCAAGACATCCTTCTTATCATCTTCCTTCTCTTCAACAATCTTCTCCACAACTGGAGGGGTATTATCTATCACCATATCTTCTTGTCCAAGCTCATGCTCATGTTGATAGATAGGGTAGGATCATTGCATTCTTGGATAGATGTTCCATGCTACATTCTATCTTCACTACCTAAAGGAACTCGCAACTCTTTAGCAACATTTTCAACTTTTTTGTAGTGTCTCATTCCTTAGCCTCTCAATGTCTTCTTTATCTTTTCTCATACAAACACTAACAACTTGTTTTGTTCTAAATTTCTTGTTATACAACTTAGAAAACTTGAGTATATCTTCATGAGACAATAAAGAACCAATCTTTTCCAAGGAAAATTCCTATATCTTTGCATCCTCTTCAATAGCTTCTTTCCTTCTAGCAGTTAAAACATTTTTTAGATCATCAAGAAATTGATCTTTTATCTTATCTAGACTAGTGTCAAATTTTACCATATATTTAGCAATATCCACTTCTATGGTTGCCTTATATTCATAATTTTCATCTGAAACCATTTCAACAGTTTACTTCAACATTCCAAACTCTACAATGCTACTAAACAATGCCTCTAACTTCATGTGACTATTCTCCCTCACTGCAAGAACCTTCTCTTTCTTCTTTCCCTTACCTTTAGGTGATTTTTCTTTTTCTCCAGAACTTTTTTCACTTCTTTGAAAAATAAAGGCTTTCTTTTCCTTTTCTATTTCACTTTTTGTATCTACCACATCAACTTTTGTTCTTTTTGCACTGGTCTCTTGAGAGACTTGAGATTTATTCTTCTAGACCAATCAGGTTCCTTCTTATTCATCATCTTCTTCATCTTCACAACCAATGTACTTCTCCCTAGTAGCCTTTCCTTTCCTTCTCCTCTTAGGAGTCCTTTTTTGCACAAAGGTGATAGATTTTTCTTTCTTCTTGGAACTCCCTATAGGCTTTGTTCTAGAGGACTTAGGAACATTATGGGAGGGGAAATAGGTCCATACTAACCTTCTTGTACTTGGAGTAGCCTATGGGGCAATAGATGTGGCTTTGAATTTCACCACAAAACCCTTGGGTGAGTTCACCATATCCTCCAACTAAGCTTGCATCATCTCAACATTCTCTGTAATGTCTTTCTTTTCCTTTCTAGGTTTAGTTGACTCTTTTTCTCTTCAAAAGGTACCATACCTTTCAATAATAGGATCTCTAGGTTTTCTCAATACAACTTATGTGAGGCCAAAAAGTTCAACCTATGTTACCTCATAGCCAAGCTTTAAAACCCAAACTATTATGGGTTCATCTGCTTCCATCTAGAAATAGTCTCTAATAACCATGAGTTTTATGTTATTCTTGTATTTATCCACAACACTTGCCAAAATTATATATCTCTCATACATCCAAGATTGGAATGATTTGAAAACACCCAAACCATAGAGTTTTAGGATTCTAGGTTTGTAAAAATTCTCAAATGATCTCTTATTTGCAAAACTACTAGAACATATCATGCCCCATCATTTTTTCTGCACCAAGAAACTCATTTGGAAAGTAAAACAACAAACAAATAAGAATATTACCATACTAAAATGGGTACCTTTGACTCTTTTATATTCTACATATTCTCCATCAATTGTAGTCTTAGAATCTCACACAAATATATTTTTGTATAGGTTCTTTTACCATTTGGTGAGTTGTGTGAACTATGGTGGCCGAAATAGAGTTCTCTCTAATTGTATAGAATATCTTATAACCTACCACCATTGAAGCATACTTTATTGTTGGATCATCAATATCATTCACCATTAGGGCACACTTATCAAACTTTTCTCTATTAAGCTTCATTACTACCTCATTCTTCATGGCCTTCAATGTTAGAACTAGTCTATTAGAGCACAAACCAGTTACAACCCTAATTTCCTCTTTTTTTATTATATGAAAAAATTCCAACCATATGAATTTGTCATGTATTTTTCTAAGCACATATTTCACCCACTCATCTTCATGAAAATAATTTGGAAACTCATTCCACACATCCAATTTATTCTTTGTTAGACTCTCATACTTTGGTTTAGTTCAAATTCATCTCTAGTCAACACATTCTCGTAATATTCTACCATCTTCAAATGATCATACTCTTCCATCTTTGTATGAATGTAGATCTACACATCCTCTATGTATATTACACCACTCAAAATACTAGAGAACACACCTTTAGGATCCATTACCATTGATTTGTATTGGTTCTTCTTGAACTTAGGTCTTGGTCACTCAAGTAAATCAATAACTCGAGGAGTATACATTTTGAATCCTTATAGAATTAGGGTTTTTCAATAAATTGATAAATACCAAGTTGGAATTTTCTAGTAAGGTTTCACACAATGCACTAAAATTGCTTCAACACTTGTTTTCTCCACTCTCCACTTCAAATTATTGATAAAAAATGACTTTATCAAACTCAAAATGAAATATAAACCATTTTCCAATGATCTAATATGCATTAATTGTAGTAGTGAAAAGTTAGGTCAAAAAGTTGGAAAACCCTTACTGTGTTGTCATGAGCACCTCAAAACATTTTGTAGATCTCTGCAACATGAGGATTTCACTCTAGGTATTTCACCAACAAATCAAGCATATTAACCAACACATATACCAGTATACTGAAGACATCAACATCTCATCTTTGGCAGCCCGAGTTGGAAAGTTTTCTACTAAAACTCCCCCTAAGCTAATGCTATTTATCTATTTTCTAGAGGAAACATCTATACTAGCATTTGGCACAGATTCATTCTTCATTCTCTTCCTTTTTCTTCCAAATATTTTTTATATCCTTTTTCATCTCAACTAAATCAACCTTCTTTAATGGATCAATCTTCTTTTGTGAACTAGAGGGTTTCACATTCTTACTTCTGCAAAACATAGCTATGCATCCTAGCTTAAATTGCACTTTGTGACATATGAAACCCTTTTTCTGAACAAACTTGCTTCTTTCCATTTTGTATTTACATTATTTAAAAGGCCTTATTCCTAAATCCATTACATGTATAGTAGTAGCCATTGAATGATTAGAACACCATACCATTATTGTAACCATTCATCATCTAACTTATGCATTCACTAGATTTATGACCAAATATATTGTGTGTATAACACTAACCATTAAATTATTGGAACATCATACCATTAGTATAAACATTCGGGTATGTGTAGGATCATGATGGGCCAAAAAGTGGCGATATGATGGGTATGTGGCTAACGATTTTTTTTAAACCAAAATTGATGAAACAAAAAAGGGTTTTTAAAGGATATTCTTAGCTTCGAACCAATATAAATTATGCTTTACTTTGAACTTAATAAATAATTATTATTCTTTTTCTATTTGAATTATGAATAAAGTCCTGATTGACAGGTTGATTGAAAAATATCTATAAATTTCAAACAGTATCACATTTTTTGAATCCAAAAAATGCGTCACATTCTATGCTTCACATACTATAGAATTAAAAAAAAAAAAAATGAATTTCATGAAGTTTTTACTAAGTTAAGCTGGTCAGAAATACGAGTTTTTTTGTAATTTTTAAAATTTGTAATAAAAAAATCATAATTAATTATTTACTTGGAAAAAAATTATAAAAAAATATGCATCACATTTTTACATGAGTCCTCTACTTATATATAAAATATTATAAAAAAATATTATCATTTTATTATGATTAGGGTGTTCAGACGGACACCTACTTGTTATTTTTTCCCTGAAATTTAAGTACTATTGCATTGAAATTTCAATTTTTCACCACATAGATGTTTTAAAAAAAAAAAGCTTACTAGTTTAGAAACTAAATTCAATTTTCTACAAATTCAATTCTTACATATTTTTGAAATAATATAGATAACTTATTCAAATTTTATCATCAGGTTGCCTAACTTTCATTTTTCTGAATTTTTTGCCACTTAAGGGCCTATTTTTTCCATGATGATCTTGCACATACCCATTCATCATCTGACTTCTACATTCATAAGTTGTATGACCAAATCTATTGTATGTATATTACTGACTAGGGGCATGTGCAGGATCATGATGGGCCAAAAAGTGGCAATATGAAAAAGTAGCATTTTTCACTCACCAAAAAAATGTGGAAATCCCAAGTTGACTTTCTTTTGGGTTGGGTGTTAGTACATTGCTCCATAGCAATTCCCAAGCCTAATTTTTACAAATTGGATATCCGATTTTTAAAAGTATAAAAAATCGGGGTTGGGTAATATTTGAAAACATTTAAAAATGTATTGTGGCAGTAAAATTTTGGTGCCACAAAATGGATATCTATTTTGTGGCACACACAGACCAAAGAGTAATTAGGTGGTGTAGGGTGGACTTGAGATAGAGATAGAGAGAGAGAGAGAGAGAGAGAGAGAGAGAGAGAGAGAGAGAGAGAACTAGGAGGGGGAAGGGAGAGGGAAAGAGGGGAAGGAGGGGAGAGAGAATTAGGAGGGGAAAGGGAGAGGGGAGGAGCGGAAGGAGAGAGAGGG
>CM021101.1:698192666-698354756 GCA_007115665.2 Sequoiadendron giganteum
TAGACCTTCAAACCAAAATTAAAATGAATAAAAAACATACATTGACATGCACCAATAGCCTCAAGCCATGATAGACTTGTATGGGCCCATACCAAGGAAGAAAAGTTCAGAAAAGACAGAGAAAATGCAGGATCAAGGTTGAAAAATGATGCTTTCTTCTTCCAAATCTAATCAAAAACCTTTACAATGAAGGATTACATAAATTTATAATTATTCCAACTTCAAACTACCTCTAAAACTGACCAACTTTCCTTAACCACTTTTCAAACTCTAATGACTCTTCAAATCCCAAGTTGTCAACTTTTACAAGTTTATAACAACTTTTGCAATTATTGTGCAACTCTTTCAATTCCTTAAAAAAAATGACTCTCCAAGCCCTTAGTTACATTTAAATTGGTCTTAATAGACCTTATTCAATATCTAACAAGACCATGCACTTGAAAACAACAAAACCTTACCTATGACAACTTTATCAACCTTGCCAATGACTAGCAAATTCCACATTTTTTCATATTTTGCAACTTCCTTGTTGCTTATTGATTAAAAGACTTTCAAATTGATCCCTTGAACCTTCAAGACTCAATTTTGTTGCATAAAAATGTGTAGGTACCCCTGCACCATACACCCCCCATAGGAAAATCTCTTATCCCAAGAGTTGTAGTGTGATCCATGCCTCAACATTGCTACTCCATGCACCTTCAGACTTGTTGTCAACTTCCTCCTGATCCCTGGATCAAAACTTGATGACATCTTAGTCCTTAAACCTACAAAAAAAAATCATTAACCATACCTTTATCTTCCACCTTATTTGTTTCATCTATACACTTGTATCTCCCTACCACGCCTTGCATACTCTACCTTGCACTCACTGTGGCCATAATTTTATCCCATTGCTTACACTTTCCTTCTCTCATTATCATCAGACCCTACATAATGTCAATACCATGCACCTTTGTACTGTCAGGATTACCAACCCCTTCACTTACAAATATCACCTGCATTGCAACATTACTTAGGTTAGTAGGACACATTATGGTCCCCACAATGAATACATGTTGCCTCATGTACTTATCCACATACTTCTCACTTTGTCCTTCATACTACCCTACAGAATTGTCTCCATTCAACTTGCTTATATCAGAATCTAATTTATATTCCATTTTGTACAAAACCAAGCTCCTCATTGTCATTTTATCTTTCACCTTAACTAAATCAGGTTTACGCATAGATTCCTTCTACGCCCTTTGTAAAACTAAACTTGTCACTGTCCTAGCATCATTTGTAGGTACTTCTCTTGTTTTCCTGGAACCATAACCCTATTCCATATCTACAAACACATTACCTTTGTTTTCCTCAAGCCTTAAAGGCTCCCTCTTACCAAAAATAACAACCCTAGACTTACCTTTTTCTCTCCCACTTCCTTGTAAAGGAGTTAGCTTAAAGATTTTATCATCCTTCTTGATGGTGTAGGTTTTCTCCCTACCATCATACATAGACCTTCTGTCAAATTTCCATGGTCTCCCCATTAGAAAGTGGAAACGATCCATTGGTAACACATCACACAAGACCCTATCTTTGTACTCCCCAATCTGGAAATCCACATATGCTTATTCATTCACCACTAGTTTTTTACTATCATTTACCCAAGAAACTTTGTATGCTGCTACATGAGGTATTTTCTCTAGTTTCAACTTATCTACCATCTCCCTAGACACCATATTATCTTGAGAACCTGAATCAATAAAAACTTGACATACCTTACCTTTGAATTTACATGAGGTTCTAAAGAGACTCCTTCTTTGACTCAAGTCTTCCTCCTTATGTCCCTACAACAAAGTTCTTCTGACCATAAGTGCTTATCCCTCTTCTGGGTCAGAAAGTTTACATGAACTTTCACACTCTTCTTCTTGGACTAGTTGTGTTTTTCTTTCACTCTTCCTATCACCACTTGATGTTGAACCTTGGTTTTGAGGACACTTGAAAGATGGGTGTCCAAATTCTCGACAATTATAGCACATCCTTGAAAAAGTGTTTACATTTCTTCCTCCACCAAATCTGCCTCTTGTGCCTCTCCATCCACCTCTGAAATCATATTACTCTTGCTCCTTCTTGGAATCTCCTTGACTCTCATTGTTTGGCTTTGAATTAGGATTAGATCCTCTACCCCTATAAGTGTTGCCACTTCCACTTTTTGCCTTCTCTTGTCTCCTCTTTATTTTTTCTTCTACCTTCATTGCCATTTGAAAGCATTGTTCAACTGATTTTGGTGCAAAAAACTAATCTCATCCTCAATGTTATATCTTAGACCATTCAAATATCTAGCTACCATATCTTCCTCATCTTCTTCATGTTTGGTTCTTATGCTTAGCCTATAGAATTCTTTAGTATATGATTGCACATCTAGTTGCTTTTGTCTAAGATTTTGTAACTTCTTAAGCAATTGAACATTATAATCACAAGGAAGGAATTTACCTTTGATTTTTGTCTTCATTTTCTCCCAAGAAGTGATGTTGATTTTTCCTTCCTTTTTCCTTTCATCTTGCACAAAATTCCACCATAGTAAAGCATGTCCTTTCAATTTTGTTTTAGCCTTCTTCACCTTATGGTTTTCATCAATCTCTTCAATGTCAAAATAGTTTTCCATGGCTCCAATCCAATCTAGGAGCTCTTCATTGTCAATTTTTCCTCCATACATAGGCACATCCATTTTTTCATGTCCATCTTTCTTCACAGCCTTCAAAAGCTTCATCATTCTCACATCTTCTGAATCCATCTCCTCTTCTTCACTAGAGGTCTCTTCCTCTTCATAATCACTTTCTTCCAAAAGATCCCTACCTTTAGCTTTCATCACATAAATCTCCTACTTTAGGGCTTCTATTTCTTTATCATGATTGTCAATCTTCCTTACAACAACATTCTCCTTAAGAGGCATTTTGATTCCTCCAATTACCTTCTTCTTCTTACACACAAAACTTCAACCTTATTTCACAAGTGACCTACTCCCTTGCTCTGATACCACTCTGATGTAGGCAGGGGTGGAAACCTCCTCAAAATGACAAGTAAATGAACATCGGATCAACCTCAAAACAAATTTCAAAGATCTCATCAAAATTCACTCTTGACTAGGACTATCCTAATAGTACTCCAAACCCAATTCAAGGGATTTTTCACCCAAAATATCCAAATGACCTACCAACTAAATGATGGATTTAGGTACCCTTCAAAGGCTCACACAACATATATTAAATCTAATAGTGACTCTTTTGGACCGTTGTGGAATTTCAATACACCTACTATGTTGTAGGCTTCACAATTAGCCCATTTTCCCAAAGGAACTACCATTTTAATGTTTGATATCCACCTAAACACCTTAAACAGTCTTAATTCATAATTCCAAACCACATATTTCAAGGTTTATTCACCACTTCTAATCCTTTGGCATGCTGCCCCAAGAAACCCTCCTTAATCATGCAAAAATCAAGGGTTTTGATAGAGAACACAACTCCACTCCTCTCCCAATCAATCCAAGGCTCCTGTGATCTCCTAAAATGCTATGTCCTACTATGATATGTTAAACAACTAATGATGCAATAAAAATAAATAACACAAAAGAGGACACCTCAATGATTAGCCTAAGAAATTGGTAAAATAAAAGCAATATGAAATAGATTAAGATTGATTATACCTTCATGCTCCTTCTTCCTTGGTTGGCCCTTGATCTTTGGATGTCTTGTGTGCTCCTTGGATGGCTATGGAGTTAAATGGATGCAAGATGCAAGATGGATTGATGAAAAATGTTATGGAGAGGCTAAAATGTTGCAAATGACAATTTGGCAAGAATTTGGTAGCAAAAGACTTGATCCTTTTTTTGAGAGAAATGAGGGGGTATTTATAAGATAATTTGAATTCTCTAGAGAATTCAACGGTTGAGATTGATCCAACAAAGTCAAGATGAAGGACTATGGTGAGTTAAGGACTCATAAGCCCTCACATCTTAACATATGGAATGTGAGATGGCCTAGGGTAAGATGATGTGGGAGTGAGGTGGAAGAGAGGTACATGCGGTGGAGGAAGGACAAGTACCTTGTACGTACCTTGGGGGATGAGAATATTCCTTGGAGGAATAAAAGTGAATTCAAAATTCACAATGATTGGAAAAATCTAGTGGATAAGAGAGGGTTTCCAAAAAGGTGGGGATTTGCTACATGTGAATTATGTGACAAGTCCAAAGTTCTAGAAGTCTTGGGCACATGTAAAATGACAACTCAAGTCTTCTAGAACTTGCATGGGGATAGGCTAAATTTTGGAATGATAAAAGTGAATTAAAAATTCACATGGGGAAGAGAGGAGCCTTGGGTAAATAAATGTGAATTAAAAATTCACATGGAAAAGAGAGTCAAGGCTAAGAAAGGCAAGTGGAAAGGTTGACTAAAAAAGGTATGCTAAATGTGGCTAATGACTTTGATTAAGGTTGTGCAAACACAAGATTAGGATAATTAATGAGAGATTAGAGGCAACTGGGAGATTATGGAGGATGTGACACTAATATTGATTAAGTGGTACACATCCTAATCGTGGATTAATTAATTTAATCCAGATTAAAAAAATATTACGGAGAATGTGACAAGGAGAGAGAAAAAAAGAGATTAAAATTTCGTTTTAATCCAAATAGGTCAAATGACTAAATTAAATAAGTTATCCTATTTAATTATTTTAGAGAAGAGAAGGTGTAAGGTAAAGTATTTAATTATTCAATTACATACTTTAGGAACCTTAGGCAAAAAATGAAATAATGATTAAATAAATTATTTTAATCACTATTAATGAAATAGATGAATAGAGTAGACGATTTTGATCATGTGGAAGTGATCAAATTAAGATGTCTACATCTCCAAAAACATTTCAAATAATCTTCCCAAAGTCAACAAACACTTACAAAGCCAAAACATTTGTTAGTTTATCAAAACCCTATTAAGATTGTTCATTTTCACACATAATTTGTCACTGCCCAACCCTAGGAATTCACACCATCATCAAATTTATTTATTATCTCAATTCCCAAAGCATTGAAACATCTAAAATATCATAATACAGGCTAATCCACTAAGCCATAGGGTCAGAACAATAGTTGGATTGGTCAATACATTAGTTTGTTTCTCTCAAACCCTCAACCCAGCAAAACAAGGCAATCATTGTAACTTGAAGATGTATCACACCACAAAATGAATTAGACCTTCAAACCAAAATTAAAATGAAGAAAACATATACATTGACATGCACCAATAGCCTCAAGCCATGATAGACTTGTACGGGTCTGTACCAAGGAAGAAAAGTTTAGAAAAGACAGAGAAAATGCAAGATCAGTGTTGAAAAATGATGCTTTATTCTTCCAAATCTAATCAACAACCTTTACCATCAAGGACTGCATCAATTTATAATTGTTCAAACTTAAAACTACCTTTAAAATTGATGAACTATCCTTAACCACTTTTCAAACTCTAATGACTCTTCAAATCCCAAGTTGTCAACTTTTACAAGTTTATAACAACTTTTACAAATATTGTGCAACTCTTTCAATTCCTTAACAAAAATTACTCTCCAAGCCCTTACATTAAAATTGGTCTTAATAGACCTTATTCAACATCTAACAAGATCCCACGCTATAAAACAACAAAACCTTACCTATGACAACTTTATCAACCTTGCTAATGACTAGCAAGTTCCACATTTTTTCATATTTTGCAACTTCCTCATTGCTTATTGATTAAAAGACTTTCAAATTGACCCCTTGAACCTTCAAGACTCAATTCACTTGCATCACAAGGTGTAGGTGTCCCTGCACCACAAGGATAGCTAGAGATGAATTTACTAAACACAGGGACCCTCCATTGGATGTGGATAAGCAAGGTATGAAGAGAACCTTTCTACCAGAGTCGTGGAAACAAGTAGTTGTCCATATTGTGAAGTACATTACTTGTGAGGGCCTCCAGTCAAACCTCCATTCTGTACAATTCAAGCTCCTGAATCATATGAGGCATGGGAGAAGAATGAATGTACCTAATGTGTTTTATCATCTCCTTGCAATCATGGTGGTTGAAACTCAAAAACGTAGGGATAATTATGTCTCTCACCATTGTTTGATAAAATTATTAGTAGAGTATTTGCAAGACGTGCTTGATATGACATGGGAGGAATTTATAAACATTGATCAGTTTAGACCAGAAAATGTGTGACCTAGAGCTCTACCTCAACCTCGTAGGGTTATTAGGAGAAGGAATGTTGTTGAAACCACCCCTGGAGCCTCAACTTCTAGTGTAAACCCTAGCATAAATCTTCCTGCAGTCGAACAAGCTATAGAAATTAGTTCTTCTAAGTAAGAACATTCAAACAAAGATAGTTCCTCTTCAGACTCTGATGTTGATGTTCTTCCTGAAACCCCAATTCAAACTAGGGCCGCCATTAGGAAGGAGGAGAGACAAAAGAGAGGCAAAAATGAGGAAACGGAAAGCCAAAAAGAAAACGACAAAAAAATTAACACCAAACCCTAAGAAATGGAAGGTTGACATTGTCCTTCTTGCAACCAAAGAAAAACATGAAATACCTCTTAAGAAATCAAATCTAGTCGGGTCAGACATTGATATGCCTCCAAAGAGAAGCCCTAGGCTTCGAAGAACATCTAGGGAGGACACAAAAGCCCCTATGGGGCAGGTGAATGTTGAAGAAAAAGATATTTTAGAAAAAAAAGAAAATATAAGGTTAGAATAACTTGTTGCTATTGCAGAATAAGTTGAGATTCAAGAGCATGATGTGAATCAAGAACTCTTTCAGAAAGAGCAAGAGTTCCTACAACAAGAGCAAGAACCCCTACAGCCAAAACAGGGTGAACAATCAGAGTCACTGCAGTTGGTGCTATATGAACAACAAGAATCGATGCTAAGGAAGATTTTGGTAGGAACACATAGACCCCCTGATTTTTCATGGAATCTTGTTTCCATGAACCTATGGAGTAAAATTTAAATGAGAAGAGGAATGGAAAAAGGAAAAATGTGAGCTAAAGGAAGAAATTAAAAAGAAAGATGCAGAAATTGAAGAAAAGAACACAAATATTGCTGCCTTGAAGGAAAAGGTGGATAATGTGGTAGCTTTAGTGCCTCAGATGTTGGCATACAAAAATCCTCCCAAATTCTATGCCCTGCATTTGAAGGAGCGGAATCTTTCCTTTAAATTGTCAAGGATCATTTCAGGTTTGAATCCTTCTATTGAGACTCCTCATGAATTTTTTCAGGCTTATCAATTTTCCCCTCCTGAAGTTAAAAATTTGTTGTGTGAACTATACCTGCATAATTATGATGTGTCCCATGATCATGATTGGAACCCATTTTTGTACATTGGGGATTTCCATTTAAGGGGATTTATGTCCTGGATTCATAATGAAATTAGTTGGGGACAATAGTTCAAGACTTACAGGGAAAGAGAATTCAATAAGTTCCTATTGGATGTTGTGGTCAATTTTTTGATATGTGGTTGTCATTGATGTCAACACTATTAGCATTAATGTCTGTAAGACTGTATATGTCGAGGATATTGAGAAAATTGTAATAAAATATGTTATAGGTCATCTATGAAGCAGCGAAGATCAGTATGGTAGAAAGTTTATTATGTTGATAGTGAGATGTTGCGGATTAAAGGGTTTGTTTTCAACCCTATCTAGTTTCTAATCCGAAATTTTTAGAGGTGCGCATGAAGATTTGAGCAAGTTACATGTTTTTGTGTTCTGATAGCTATTATGTTACTACAAATGGTGTTCATGGAAGAAGATAATGTGATTCTCGTAATCTGAGTTGTTGTGTATGTTTTGTAGGAGTTGAGAAAATACTTCACAAACCCCAAAGATCACCTGCATGCAAATAACTTGTCACAAAAGAAGAGATGGAGACAAACAAGCAAGGGTTCTCTAAAAACTGAAAATGTATATATCAGAGAGAATGAGAGAATGAATTGATATGAAATACAATGGGATCAATCCTTATAAAAAGGATATCATGCAAACCCTAATAAAACCCTAATTGGAAAAACCCTAATAGAAGCCCTAATAGGAAAACATTTAATAATTATATTAATTATTAAATGTCACTTTATGCAAACTAACGTGAAATCTTAAGAAGGGAATAAAGGTAACTTAATCAACATAATTAAGTTAAAACCTTTACTCTAACACCCCACCTTAAGATGAGCAATAGTGCAGCTACAAACAAGTGCAAGAAAGCAAAGGTAACTACAATGCAAGAAGGCAAACGTGGGTCTCGACAACTAGGCCAGATCAGGTACCCAAATACAACCAAATCTCTGTAAAGAGGAGAAATAGAGAAAACCTCATGGGAAAAAACTCTACTCCAAAAAGAGATGCAGAAAGCCAAGAAGAAAATCACTGAAGCAGAAGAAGCTACAAACAACTGTCGAAAGATGACTACTATGGTGCTGAAGAACCTCCACTGAAGATAGGATGATCAGGAACAAGAAGACAACAATATGCATAAGTGCCCATATGACACTCCTCGAATCAGATGGCAGACAAAGGCAAACACCTGGAACAAAGATACAAATGGCACAAGAACCAATAGTCTGAAACACTGATCAACTGAGAATGGAAGATCCCTTCCAAGGCAAAACCAAGGAAGCATAAGCACAAATAGTATAATACCCCCCCCCCCTCATGATGTTGAACTGGGAGAGCCTGATAGATCCACTGAAATGATGTGAAACACCCTATAGTGCATGAAGAAGAAGATACAAATCTGAAAGTGCACAAGAAAGCACCTGCAACTAAAAAACTGGTGTGCAAAACAAAGCACACATGCATGAGGCTGGAATCATAGGATCCACTATCGTCGTGGAGGGACACTCATCGGACAAAGGTGTGATGGCAAAACAAAGGTAAACTACACAACCCCCCATGACACTTTATAATAACAGTGCGAGTACAAAATATGGCACAACCTTATGTGCAAAATCCCTAAAAATGCAGGTACAATAGTGTGGTACTTTATCTCAGTGCGTTTACATAAAAGAAATTGCTTACAAATGATGCTCAAAATGTCCAAAAAGAACAAAGCTGGAAATACATGAAGGAAAGCCAAAAACATTGATCGTAGAATGCACCAATAGAGGAATGAAGTGATGAAATCCACACCATTGGAAAGATGAGAAAACCATCTTTCCGATGATATCTCGTTTGCCAAAAAATGATATCGTATGCCCAAGTTATGGCCTCTGGAAGAAAACAGCTCCAAAGATGAAAAAAGCCAGTGCTAGATTAAATTTAACGGTCATACGGCCGTCGCAGCAAAATCTAAGCTTAAATTTCATGGCCAAACGGTCATCACCGCAAATGCACAACTTGACTTATGAAATTAAAAAAAAAAATTATATAGAATAAAAAACTTTACAATAAATTTTTTTATAAAAAAAAAATTAAAAAAAAATTGGGTGGGGGAGGCACGTGGGCCCACCCCCACCGCAGCCCATGCGGGTACACTGCGCAGGTCTTGCGTAGGGTACCGCGACAAGGCCTGGGCAAGCCTTTAAAAAGCCCTTTTCAATTTGATTTTTTTATTTTTATTTTTTTTCAATAAAAAATCAAAATTGCATTTTACAATTTTTTGTAAAAAAACCAAACAAAATAGAATCTGAATTTTTGACAAAAAATAAAATGCAGAATTTATTTTTTTTAACCAGGCAGATGAACGGTCGTACAGTCGAACAACAAAAAAAAATTGCCACAAAATTCGACTTTGTCCAAAATGGACAAATGAACAGTTGATTTAGGGGTTTTGGACCGCTGCAGACGCAATGGCAAGGTCCGTTTGGGCTGAAAATGCTTTGAAATTGTAGGTATGCCCTGGATCAAAAAAAAAATCCCAAACCCTTGAAGCTCCAAAATCTTCAAAACAAGAACAGGAAGCAGCAGGTCTAGAGCTCTAATACCATGTAGGAGTTGAGAAAATACAACTTCACAAACCACCAAGATCACCTACATGCAAATAACCTGTCACAAAAGAAGAGATGGAAACAAACAAGCAAGGGTTCTCTGAAAACTGAAAATGTATATATCAGAGAGAATGAGAGAATGAATTGATATGAAATACAATGGGATCAATCCTTATAAAAAGGATATCATGCAAACTCTAATAAAACCCTAATAGGAAAAACCCTAAAAGAAACCCTAATAGAAAAACATTTAATAATTAGTATAATTATTAAATGTCACTTTATGCAAACTAACGTGAAATCTTAAGAAGGGAATAAAGGTAACTTAATCAACATAATTAAGTTAAAACCTTTACTCTAACATGTTCCTGTGGTGTTCGTAGATGTTTCTAGATCATGTTATATCTGTGTTGCATGTCCATATTGATAATTGTGCTCGCAATCAGATATTTTCTCTTGTGTGCTTATGTTTTTCATGTTCATGGTCGACAAGGTGTTTAAAGTGTCTTGTGTATCTTTGAGGAAGAATCCTTGAAGGTGTTTTGTGTTTGAGAACATTTTTTTGAGTCTCTACTATGTTGTGGCCGACCTTGGTTGATGCACATTGTTAATCTTTATTGTTTTGGGCTGACAATTTGCATTCATTCTATTATTTTGTTGAAGTCGACATGAAACAATATAATTTCTTGTTACAGATATACATAAGTGATTGTTTCTTCATTTAAGATGTGTGTGAAATATGAAGTGTGTGAATGTTATGTGTGAAAAAGGTTCGGATCATTCAAAGGTAGAGTGGAGTGTGAAGAAGAGTGAAAGAAAGTGAAGAAGTGTTCATGTGCTTAATCAGAATTGTACTCAGGCATTAGCAGATGCCAATTTCTCAGTTTAAATTCTTCAGATGGATTTAATCTTAATGATTTATGTAAGATAGTGAGTCTTCCTTTGAGCAGTGAGCTCTAGGTAGTATGCCTAAATGCATGTGCATTCCTCATATATTCTTCTTATACTTTTATTAGGGTATAACTTTTGGATTAACCTCCATCGTGGTTTTTCCCCTAACAGGGTTTCCACGCAAAAATATTGGTGTTATGTGTGTTTCTGATGTGTTGTTGATTCATGCTTTCACTACTATTATCATATCTGAGTATAAAGGTTAATAAGTTTAATAAGTTTGAAATTCTATGACAATTGATTCACCCCCCCTCTCAGTTGTTTGCCCTTGTGTTTCCAACAACTCCCTTGCCCATCAGAGTTGAATCTAGTAATCCTGCAAATATTTTCCAAGAATGGCACATATTTTTTTATCGACCAAGCTACAAAAGGAGGATCATGCCTATTAGAGAAGCAACCTACAAGGAATATGAGAAGGTAGAAGAAACTACAAGGAAATCGGTAATGGGGTATTTATCACAAAGGTGGAACAGTTTGACAAATGAGTTGAAGCAAGACGAACCTCACTCTTTGCAAAACTATGTTGCAGCATGCAAAAGCGTTGAAAAATACATATAGCTTGGAAGGATGAAGCAACAATTTTGGCTTTCATTAACCTTTTAGCCACCTACACTATTATGGCCTATGCCACATTTCAGGTACTATCGGTATGACATAGCTATAGAAAGGTAAATATGGAGTATATTAGAGAGAAAGAAAGGGTTCTATTGGGACACCAATTCAGACACTACATAAATCGATGTGGGGCAGCTAGCAGTTGCAGAGTTCAGAGTATTGACTAGGCAAAGGAATGGTACTCTCTCTGCTGGAGGACCAACAAAACCTTAGGTTGGGGGGAGTGATGAGTCCAATTAATGGCTCAATTTTGATAGGGTTTATTATCTATTGCTATTGTTACCATAGAATTTGACACTTGGTTGTTGGCATTTTCCATGTTATTTCCTCAAAACCATAGACATTGGGCATAATTTTGTCCTTGTGACTTTTAATGACATTAACATGCTATGAAAATTATCTATGTTAATTTTACATGTGGATTAATGAATGTTACTTTAAGGTAGTTATAGATATATAATTGTTTTTGTGTAATAATGTTGTTATGCAGATATAATTAGAGCCTACAAAGCTGAGGAAGCATCTACCAACTGGTCGGTTGCTAAAGAGGTCAATGAGATGATCATTAAAAGGTCAATGGAGGGAAAACTCTTGATGGAGGGAAAATCCTAGTTTGAATTAAAGAATGTTACTGCCTTGTAAATGATTATATTTGTTGGTTGAGCGAATATAGGAGGTGTTGTTATGCTAGATCTGTGTTAAGGCAAGGTTGGCTTGACCAAATTCCATGCATGCATAACCTCCTTTCCTCCTTTTGTGCTTTCCATAAGTTGCATCCTCCTAATATTTTGGAGTTGACTGCCTTGTTAGGTAGTTAGCAGTTTTTCCTTCTATAAATAAGACTTGGATACTCCTTCTCAAAAGGTTGATTGATCTGATGTTGTACTTGAATTTCTAGTTTTCAAGTAATATAGTTATGTTGTTGCTCTATTGTAATCATGATTTCAATGAATAAAATGAAGTTATAAGTTTGTTGCACCTGAGTTAGTTTAAGGGATACTCATACAAGGGGGCCCACTTGGTCAGAATTCCATCCATTTAGCTCAGTCATTATTTTTTTGTCCAATAATAGTTACAATTTTGGCAACTGTTTGTTCCTGCAACCACTAGAATTCCATTATGTGACTATTCCTACAACCACTAGAATTCCATTTTGTGATTGTTCCTACAACCAAAGCAAATAGAGTAGTTTCCTGTCCATTTGCTAAGATTTCTATTTCTGTCATGCATTTTAGTTCAATATAGTTGTTGGTTGATGTTCAATACTTATGTTACTTCCTTTCAAGCAATTTACTTTCAGCATCATGTATTTTCTAGTTGTAGAATGAATATGGCTACAATAGAAACCTAGTGCACATACTGTGCTGACCCATTTCAAGTTCACATCCCTGGGTTGACAATTAAATGAACCTTCATGATGAGAAAGATAGTTATTCAATACAGATGTCTAATCTCTGAGTTATAGCTTTAAGGGCTTAGTTGTTGAATCATTAGAAGAGGCCAACAATCATCATTACACGAAAAGCCAAAAATCACCACTTAGTACTCATTTTTTTTGCATAACATCAATCTTTCATTTTTGCATATGGTACTCATTTTCAAATTTTTCATTTAGGATTAAGTCTCTTAAAGACTTCGACATATTACCATGAGTCCACCGGGTCCAACCCCTACAACTCAGTGCCATGTTGGCGGCACAGTTGGCTGCTTTATTTCCCTCTCTATAAACATGTTGTACCTTGCAATCGATTAAGGACTTCTTAATGAGTTGGGATTTATTAATTATGTTTTTTAACTCCTATGGTGGTGCAACCTATTTGTTTAGGATGTCCACTATAAGCTTAGAGTTCCCTTCTATTATGACATTTTGATAACCCAACTCCTTCAGAGTATTGAAGCCCCCCAATGTTGCCATAGCATCAACTTTATTATTGGATTAGACCCCCATATTCATGCTAAATCTCACAATACATTTTCCTTTATGGTTCCTTAACAAACCCCCTGCACCAGCTTGTCCTGGGTTGCGTTTTGAGCACCCATCAAAGTTACACTTAACCCAATCCTTTTGTGGAGGGCTCCACACGGCAGCCATTCTGATTAGCATCTTTGACAAATTAAGTTTAGTTAAATCCGTCTTGATTCCCCAATTTTTCTTAATCCTCATTTATTTGTAGTTAGGCCAAGTTTTGGAGAAGCCATAACTTCTAGCCTCAATATTTTCCTTAATCTAAGTTTTTATGATCAGGCAGACCTCCCAACTACTTTGATGTGATGAATGTTGAAAAACTTGAAGATACAAAGAATGAAAATATAAATGAAAATGAAGGAGACTTGGAACATGTGGTTGGCTTCATTTATGTGCAACCTCATAAGGGCCAAACAAAAATGCCCCTTGACATCGCTTTCTCATAAAATGACATAATTAGATGTGCATCGGATGGTCCTCTTTACATCGTCAGAAGAATCAATGGCAAACCTATTAATGGGATATTAATTGATACCGTGTGTGTAGAGAATGTGATCACCAAGGAATTCTTATTTGTGCATGAACTTTATCAATATTCTTATGAACAATGAAAAGCATGGATCAAAATGCATAATGGTTTTGCTTGCCCTACGATAGGTTCAATCACTCTTCCTTTAATAGTTGGACCAAAACAATTGAAAGTCTCATTCTCCATCATACCGTCGTTGAACCAATTTTGTGTGAAGCTTGGGGACCCATGGCTATACTCCATGGATGTCATCGGTGGTACATAAATGGTTAAAGTTTCCATTTGGCAACGAGATATTTATTGTGCATCATAGTGGCTTTAATCCTTTGTCTTCCCATAGGCCTCATCATGATGGAAACCGATAATTTTGAAATAAATCACATAAAAAAACTTAAATTCTCTAAAAAAATTAGTAAAACTTACCAAAACCAAAAGACAACTTGCAAAAAAAAACTCTAAGAAGTTAGCAGATTTGATGCCTTAAGAGTGAATTGTTTGGAAACCCTAAGTCTGAAATAGCTCATTTATTTTTGCTTCAATTTATCCAAGTTTTGGACTATAGGCTTCTATGTTATGTCTTCGAAAAAACTCACTAAAAATCAGGCTCTAATTCAACAGGAGTTGAGAGATATGTACCTTCCAAATAAATTGTGTAGAAACCCTAATTCTGCAATAATTTGCTCAATTCTACTCCAATTTCTCTAAAATATAGACTGCATCTTCTTTAACATGGCCTTCAAAAACCCTTTAAAATTTAAAAAAATCACCAAAATCTGAAAGATATGCTCTCCCTAAAATCACCTCCAATATTGAGAAAATGCCTTGCCTCTACGATGCCAAGATCATGCTTTGATACCACATGTAATGAAATATCTTGCACAATAGAAGAAGATGATGTGAAATATGTTGCAAATACTTGATAATAACTGAGAATAACAAGCCACTTCAAGGAGGAGAGCCTTTAAATATCTCCAATGAGAACACAATTCATAATCTGATGATGAATAAGACTCACAACCTCCTATATATAACCATTTATGCCCAAGATAACACCTAGGATGACTTAGATAACCTTATATAATCCCTAGGACAACCTAACTAACTAAATGATAATATAATAGTGATAACATGACTTAATTAGGAGTTAAGATAGCTACAAGTTGACTATTCATAACCCAATGTACACCAATATTAAGGGTGTAGCAAAAGATCAAGCCCAAATATTTTTCCATCGATGACCTAGTCCTTAAATAAAATTAACATAATCTATAGGAACATGAAAATAAGGGAAAGTTTGAACCTAATTGATTAGGCCCTTACATTGTTACAACAAAATATGGCTTAGGGGCATATCAATTAGCTACCATGGAATGAGAACCGCTTGAAGAGCCCATGAACATTATTCACCTCAAAAAATTATTCACTCAAGAAGAACCAAAACAATCAAAAAATCAAAAAAATACAATATATATATATATATATATATATAGTAAAGATAAATAATTCATCCAATGGTGAAAACCACTTTGTGGCACCTTGGGCAAGTACCATGGTGAAAGCCTAGTAAACAAGCGCCATATGTAGGGTCATTATCCACCATCTATTAGGTCACTTTTTCCCCCATCCACAAGACATCCACCCATTCCTCCCCCAACTATGGATTGGAACATGTAGAGCTTTCTCTACCATACTCTCAACCTCTCATACACCCATACATCCACTCCCTTGTTTTCATTCAACCGACACTCGTCATTTCATCCTGATTAATTAGACAACTTACATGATTATTGCTTCTCACATCAACCTACATAATAATATCCATGCATTGTTCCCATTCCAACCCTTCATGTGTAGTTGGAAGTGGTCTTCACCATGTCTAGTTTCTCATAATAAAAAAAACCATGTCCATACCATAATAAAATCCCACCCATAATAAAGTTTTATCACCTCAAATGATCATCATGTCACCCTTAAAAAACAAAGAAAAATAAATGAAAGTATGCCCACATAAGAATGCTAATGTTCAAACAGCAATGGGATCCTTAAAGTCTTGCCACCTTTCTTTTCATCCATCACAATCATACCCATCTTTTCTTGATAGGATTAATCCTTCCTTGGTCTGACAACATCAGCATCCATCATTCCTACCTTTGGCAAGAGATTTGGTTTTTCTTTTTCAAATTTATCTTTTATGATTTTCAAACCTACGAAGTCACCTAGTCAAGGCCACCTAGATCTTTCCATATCTTGGTGTGTCAAAGAAAAAGTGTGAAGTAGGACTTGATCTCGTTTGTATGGAATGTTTATGATTATCTTGACTTACTTTAATGTCAAAAGGTACCTTAGCTAGAGGTGGAAAAAACATTTGGGTCCACAATACAATCCCCTCTATGGTCCACTAAGGTTATCATAAATCATTATGTGATAGGGTATAATCTTTTGTTTGAGTGTTTTGTGAGTCTAAGTCCATGCAAATAAAATGATCACACCTTTGTTCATTCATACCATTAGGGAATTATGTCCTTTTCTATATCAAACTTAAGGATTACTCACCACATTTTTCTAGCGTAATCCCCCCTCCCTATTCATTCATGTCCCTCCATTACCATAATTTATTCCCCCCCAAACTACGTCCCCCTGTCCCCCTACATACTTGGACTGGAGTACATTTTGTATCATGACACAAAAAATAAAATTTAATGCTTTACCCATGGGAAATCCTATGGTTCGTCCTTTTCAATGTGCAATCCATTCACCTCATAAAACACCCATCCCATAATCATGCATGTCATTCTATGTCATCATTTCAATACTCATCATTTATCATGACCAAATAATGACTAAGAGAGGGAAAACTATCTAAGAACCACTAATACTATAAACAAATTTGGTTAAGAAATCTTTGATTTCCTCGACCAAGTGTTATTTTTTATTTTATTTCCCTTTCTAAAACATTTGTGCTATCCTCATTTAGGCATTCACATTTTATTATCATAAATCATCCACACTTTAATCATCGTACATACATTATACATCATGCATACATGTCATTGTCCATCATAATCATATGCATAAATCAATACATTATCTTTTTTGTGATTCATTCATCCATCATTCATACATTAATTAATTTTTTCAATCATACATTCATCTATTAAATCCACTTAATATTAATCATTATGCATATATTTATTGTCCACGTATTTTTTATATTCATTAACCCATTATCATTAATCCATTACACATAAACATATTGCAGTAATCCATTATCACACTATACATTAACCCTTTCATCATGAATACATCTATTTTATCCTTAACCATTAATCCATTTACATGCACACATAAACATCATAATCATAATCATTAAACATTTATAATCATAACCATAAATCATATCCATATCATATGAAACCATAATCAAAATCATATGACATTGTAACCATTTCAACATAATCATAACCATATACAATATACAATATAACCATCCTACATAAAATAGGTCAACATCATATGCATCACCATAATAAATGTCCATAAACATATACACATATCAACATCTGCATAAATCAAATAGGACGAATTCATCATATCATATATATCAAAATAATACAATGTCATGATACAACATGTATAAAAGTCTCTCGATGTACAAAAATTTGAACCCCTCTAGGGCAAAAATCCAAAAATTCATAGTCAACCTGCATAAGGAGCTACCCTATGCTACCTACATTTGACTATGTTGGCCTTTGTGGTGAACCAGGAGCTAGCGGTAGACCTTGTTGTGGTTGTTATGGAGGCCCCATACTAACTAAAGGTCCTGATCTCATCGGCGTATGAGATTTATTGCTGATAGTGACACTGGCTACTCTTTGATCTATGGAGACGACCTCCTCATAAAGTTTCCTCCACCGCTCTGCCTCCCTAGAAGCCTTGGCAACCTCTAAAAAAATGTATATGATAATCCATCTCTACCTAAGAATTGGCGAGTGGTATCTTGCTCCTATCTTAGTCTAACCACATCTACTCAGAGTTGATCTCGCTTCGCTACAATCGCTACAATTTTTCCCCCACCATCTTCTCCTATATCCCCTCCCCCCTCCATCTAATAGTTCCTATAAGTGGGCAACCTCTACTCTTTTTGCATCCCTCTTTGTCATCACAGTAGTTAGCTGAACATCTACCTGACCTTGCAGTCAGGCAACATCTACTCTAGCCATGTCTCACTCACTAACCACCTATAAATGATCTTTTTGAGCTTGGTCTTGCTCCAGTTGGAGCCATCCCTCTCCACAATCAAAGCCTATAATTGTGTTTGCATATCCCCTCTCCTCTATTGCACATGGTGACCCTGTCCATCTCCCCCAATCCCATCACCACCATCACTAATCTCCCCATCATCACTACTATCTCCACTATCACTACTATTTCTATCATCACTATCGATGTTGTCACTATTACCACTTCCCTTGCTACTACTTCTCTCTACCAATGTCAGGTGATCATGTGGGATGGTAAGATGAGTAGACCTATGCCTGGCACACTAGGCACCATACTCATGTGTGGTCCCTACGTATGCCACCCTTGGTCATGGATCCAATTCCATTGCAAGGGTATCTCTCTAGCTCTAAAAAGTAGTATCAAACTCTATATGCCCACCGCACATGGGCCTCTCTTGGAATACCCAAGCAAAAGTTACCTCTACCTACGACATTTTCTACTACTATCCAAATTGTATCAATACTTATACAAGAAAATATATCTCAATAATCACCAAAGTCCTCCTAATAAGGTAGTGTACCCTCTATATGTAGGGCATGTAGAGATTATCATCCTCCCATACCTCAATTAAGGTACGGGTTCCTGGTAAACGTATCCATCTCATCTATGATCCATCGCTAATGATCCAATCATCTCATATGATTGTGCCTCCTGAATCCTACATACATGAACACATATGGTTGTCCATCACCCCTATGCCTATCCCAAATTGGCTACAAGATTTCATAGTGCTCGTAGGCCCACACATGCATTAGAGTCACTCCCACACCTAGACTTTGCCCATCCCTATAAACTATCAAGTGTAACTCCCAATATAGTTTCACCAAGACACGAGCACCCTAAGCATACATTGTCCCATCTATCAACATCCACTCCAAAACCCTTGCCCAACCTATTGCAAACTTGTGTGATCTCTTGTCAAGAACCAAGGCCCTTGTGATCAGTGAGGCTGTTAAAAATGAGAGCTAAAGCCATTATCCCATCCCAACATCCAAATCTAGCTCTACAACCCTGATGGGAAAATCACTAGTCATAAATATCCTTCATAAAGTTGGTATGGCCCCACGAAGACTATACTACAGAACCTCGTCGTAGATCGACAATCACAAGATCTACCATATATCCTCTAAGGTAATGCTAGCCTCCCATATTAGCAAATGGAAAATGTTGGTATCGCTATCCCACTGCTCCATTAACATGGTCATCAATGCTTGATGAGATTGAATCCAAGGTATTCATGAAACATAATGCAGGCCCATCATATTTAGCCAATCTTCGTCCATATTTGTCTAGCCTCGTAAGGTCAACATGATATCCATACAACTCTCCCAAGACTAGAGGATTTTCATCCCCTCTTGCATCATTCCACACACTAACATCAATCACCAAACAAATGATTTCCTTAATTTTTATCCCTTACACCCTTGCACACTTGCATCTACTGCAAAGATGCGCTTTCACTTTTTATGCAGGCGCCATTCTTTTTGGCGCAAGTGTGTCCTTTTTCAACCCAGGTGTCGCTTTCTATAGGTGCAATGAAGGCCTCCTACCCCTACCCACCCCAAACAAAGGTGTGCCTTTTGCAAGCATGCACTCCATAGGCACTACGAATGGAAGCACTGATTTATCATCCTCATGGGCACCAAAATGCACCACAGGTACCATTTTTTCGTGATGTGGGTGTCTTAATCGCACCCCTGGGTGTAACTTCCTAAAGTTGTGCCCCCACTTTTCTACTCTTCACACCCTATTTTGACCTACCATGAGACCCCTAAACTAGCCTAAAACCTAATGGTTAGGTTACATACTAGGTCACTTGCATCCTCTGACCGTTGGTACTCCTGAACTCTCTTAACGATGCAAATACCATGAAACTTGTACCATCCCTCCTCGTTGATTCTTAACTCCTCTCCACTAATCACAAGGTTGAAAATGACTTTTGGGGGCCCTCCTAAGGCATATTTATAGGCTTTAAACCTAATTTCCTCAGGTCCCAAACCATAATTTTTAATACTAGACGCATCAACTATCTTATATTTTCTCCATTTTTGAGTCCATTTCTCTGTTTCTTCTCTTGCTTTTCACTACCTTCCTCTCTTGCACCATCATACACCATTCTAGCTCACCTTTTTTGAGATGCCAACCAAAAATATTTTTTCAATTTTTTTTCGGCCACCCTCTCAAGGGGGCATCACCTCTCAGCACACCTTCTAATCAACTAGGGAAAATTTTAAACTTCTTTGACATAGCATCACTTTGGACGTCACATCAAAGAGAGGCAAAATATAGTCACCCTAATTCTGATCACTTTTTCCTAATTAATTAAGTATTATTATTTAATTAATTCACCCCTCTTGACCCTTAATTAATTATTCTACCTTCTCATAATTAATTAAATATTTTATTATTTAATTAATTATATTATTATTTAGACTAAATTTCTTCCAATTAATTAAATATTTGAAATATTTAATTAATCCTAGGTATTATCCTTATTTCATCTAATACTAGCTAATTTAATTAATCTTTGATTAATTAGCCTTATCTATCCTCTAATCATCATTAGCCCATCCTCCAGAATTTGACTCTACCCAGGTTAAATAAACCCATGGTTTATTAACTCAACCTCCTTTTTTTTTAATCAAAAGAGTATTTTTTTATTAATAGCAAGAAGTCACCAATACATAGAAATCAGGATCCACAAAGGCACCCAAATATAAGCAAGATTACAAATCAAACAAACACCCAACCAAGACCCACTACCACTGCAAAACTAACCACCAACCAACATCAACCAACCATGTCCTCCGAAATAATATTCCCTAAAACTTGGCAATAATCAGGGGATACTACTCTCATCTCTCAATCTTCCAATCACCAGCATGCTCAGAAGCCCATTTGGCCAAATAGGCAATAATCCTATTTCATTCACGAGGGATATGAGTAAAAGACACCACCTCCAACATGGAACATAGTTGTAAAATATGTCGAAAAACCAAAGCAAGTTGCCAATTAACCCCTTCCAATCTCTTCTCTTCAATAGATTAACAATGATCTGAGATTCTGACTCACAGATAATCTTATGCCACCCAAGAGCACAAGCATGCTCAATAGCCCCAAGAATCACCAACCCTCTATAAGATTATTGGTATGTTGCCCTTTATGAATGGAAAATAGGAAAATAATGGATCCAAAATTATCTCTCCCAGCCCCACCAATCCCAGTAGGCCCAGGATTACCCCTAGAAGAACCATCAATGTTGATCTTTAGAACATCCATCAAAGGAGGAGACCATCTCCCAACCCTTTAAACCTTCTTTTTAGCTAGCCTACCCCTTCAAACACAAAATGAATCAAAGACCAAACCCCAATAGGCCTAGCTTGCTCACAATCTCCTCATCATTTATTTCCAAAGGGAAAGCCACTTCACATTTAGCTTCCATAGTCTCCTGAATCATACCAAAAATTCTCTACCAAACCTATTGGATCATCAAATTATCCCCCCAAAAAATCTTGTTATTCCTTTCTAGTTAGATTTTCCAAAGGATGGAAGCAGGGCTAATGCTCCACACAATCTGAAGGAACGAGGCATGTGTTGGAGGTCTCCCCAAGCTACTTTGAAATTCAACCAAAGAAGAGGCACAAACACAAGGATGTTTCCAAATACCCCACCAAAAATGTTAGATAAGCATAGAAAAAGGACATCGGAAGAAAAAATTAAATGAATCCTCCTCACTGCACCCACAAAGAACACAAACAGATGGGCCCTAGAGTCCCCGCTTCCGAAGATTTTCCCAAATCAAACATTTTCTCCAGGCTAAGGTCCACAAGAAACAATTACACTTGGGCCAAGAGAACTTGTTCCAAACATTTTTCCACCAAGGAGCTTCCGAACCAGCATACTTTTGTGCAATCAACTCTCGGTACCCACTAGCAACTGTGAAGACCCCCTTAGGGTCCGAACTCCAGGCCAAAATATCCCTATCCCTTAGAGAGTTGCATTGTCTACTTTCTAGAATATTTTTTAGCTCAACACAATCCTCCTTCAAACCAACCACAGGACACTCGCAAGGAACCTTCCATCTAGATACCTCCACATGCCCATAAAGGTAAGAAGTTTTAAAATCCACCACCCGAGACCAACTAGCCTCTAAGAAGCATTGACAAAGATCCTACAGATTAGGATGCCTACTCATGATAGGGGAAAACCCATCCCAAGAATCAAACTAGAAGAGATCCTTAGAACCCATATTGCATATCCAAAACACACCCTCGTTGATCAATGCAACACCTTTTTAAAGTGTTTCCCAGATCACATAACCTATTCCTATAAGGAGATACCGCATAACCTCCTCCTTCAATATCCCGCACAAATACTTGTGAGAAATAATCCTTGCCCAGACATGATCCTGTTCCAAACACCATCTCTAATAAAGCTTGGCAGATAGTGCCAAACCATTTAGAGTGGGTTGTCGCACCCTGAGGCCACCAAACTACTTTGGACTACACACCATATCCCACTTCACAAGGCTCCACTGAGAAGATGATAAACTGCCAGCCCATAAAAATTGCCTAGCCAGAGCATCCAAATCCTTAATAAATCAAATGGGAGTCACCTGGAGCATACACCTATAATTGAGAAGAGCTTGCACCACCGACTTGAGAAGCTGAAGCCAACCAGTGAAAGAAAGCCATTGATGAGTCCAATAGTTCACCTTAGCATGGAACTTATCTAAAATATTTTTCCAAGAGCCCTTAGGGAGGGAACCAAAAGAGATAAGAATGCCAAAATAAATCAAAGGGAAAGAACCAATTTGAAAACTCAAAATAGAAGACTTAACCTCAATAATCATTTGCCTAGAAGCAGCAAGATAAACATCCAAAGCCTTGCATAAATTGGTGGCCTCTCTAACCTAGGCCATACTCATCAATGTAGTATCATCAAAAAATTACAGGTGAGACTGAGGAGGTAATCCATTGCCCCAAGCCCATCCTTGGATAAGACCCTCTGCTACATTAGTCTTAATAAATCTCCCCAAACCTTCAACCAAAAGAATGAATAAGTAAGGGGAAAGAGGATCATCTTTGTGAAGACCTATAGAGGCCCTAAATAAGGAAGATGTATCCCCATTAATCAATATCGGGAAGGAAGTGGTCGTGAGGCAACTCATAACCCACATAACCCACTCTTCAGAAAAGCCAAAAGTAGTGAGATTTATGCAAAAAGGACCATTTTACTCTATCATAAGCCTTTTCCATATCCAATTTGATGAACATAGATTTTTCTTTGGAGTTCTCCATGTAGTGGATAGTTTCAGTGGCAATGGCCACACTGTCCAAGATTTTCCTATCCACCACAAATCCTCCCTATTCCTCTAAAATAAACCTACAAATCCACCGCTTCAACCTCTCAAAAATTAACTTGGAAATAATTTTATAGACCACATTGCAAAGAGCAATGGGCCTAAACTGACTCAGCCTATCCACCCCATCACATTTAGGGATGAGAGCAAGAAAGGTGGAGTTCATAGCCTACAACATCTGCTTGTTCCTCTGAGACTCGTGAACCACTTCTAATAAATCCAACTTTATAATGTCCCAAAACTCTTGGAAGAACTCAATTGGAAAGCCATCAAGACTAGGGGCTTTCCATTTCTTCGTCTGAAAGACAATGGCCTCCAATTTCTCCAAGAAAATACAACCCAAGAGGTGCTCATTCATTTCCACAAAAACCAAAGAAGGGATACAGGATGAAACATAATTTTCTTCCACCAACATATCTAGAGAATCCTCCCTAAAATAAGAGGAAAATTATTGTGAAGCTTCTTTGGAAGTATCTCCCAAAGAGGTCAGCTACACGCCCCTATCATTCGAAAGAATAGGAACCAAATTACCATGTCTCTTGACCTTCACAAAATTGAAGAAGAAGGCAGTGTTTTTGTCCCCCTCTTGTAGTCATTCAACCCGAGCCTTTTGTTTCCAGTAAATCTCTTCACGCAACTCACACTCCTCTAGAACCTTCAAATCCCTTGCCTCCTCCTTGATAGAATCCTCATAAAGGCTAAATTCCCTAATCTTGCAAGTGATAACATCCAAACCAGCTTGAGCAACAACCTTAGCATGGAAGAAGTTGCTAAAATACTATTTGTTCCACATTTTGAGTCGGTACTTCACATACTGTAGCTATTTGTCAAAAGAATACATAGTAGTACCAAAATCAAGCCTACCCAAAAGCCACCACTCAACAAAATAATCCTATAGAGAAGGATCCCACAACCACATAAGTTGAAATGTGAAAGAGGGAGAATGAGAAGCATGGGCTGATGAAGCGAAAAACTTGATAGGCCAATGATTAAAATGCCTCCAATCCAAAATCTAAAAAAAATATAGACCAAGGACCACCAATCCAAAAACAAGAAACTAGAAACTAGTCAAGCCTCTCAACGATACAATCCTCCCCAACTATTCTATTGTTCTAAGTAAACTAACCATTACTAGGCTTAATATCAACAAGGTTCAAGGCATAAATATTATCACGTAGAAGGAAAGAAAAAGGCTCTAATCTCAACATCCCTCCCCTCTTTTCATCCAGATCAATAATAACATTAAAGTCACCAGTAATATCTAAGGAAAAAGAGGAGAGAAAATTTGAATAAATTGAATGTGAGACCACATGCGTTGCTTACCAAGCAAATCAATAGGAGCATAGATATTGGAAATAAGAATGGTTTCTCCAGTTTTCAAGCTCGAAGAAACCCCTAAAATAGAAGACTTATAAGACATCCATTAAGGTGGACAGATCTTCAATGGATTCCATAAACATGCCAAACCCCTAGCATTACCTTGGGCACCTATGCACTGGCATTGACCCCACCCCTAAAGTTTAGCCACCAAACCACTCATATTCTCAATAAATAGCTTAGTTTCCTATAAGAAAAGAACATCAAGAGAATGATTTCTAACCAAATCACAAACAACTTTTTATCGAAGGCCATTGTTCAAGCCCCTTACATTCCATGAGAGAATAATCATTTCTGATGGTTGGAAAAGTGAGAATCAAGAGTCTTAATAGATCTTGACTCCACTAGCGTCTCCCCCATCATCTTATTTTTTTTCCAAATCCTTATTTCTCCCAACCTTTGAGGACTTCTCAAGAGCCCCTTTCTTGAGAATTTTTTGTTGAAGCCCTAAAGAAGGAGAAGCCTTATTTCCTTTTTTTGAGTCTAAAACCACCTTCTCCACCTGAGAAAAGTTTTCCACCTCAATCTTTTTCATACCAACAGAGACCTCAGGAACAAATGAACCAACCAAACCAAGATCTATATCCATTTGAATGAAACCAACATCCATAGGATTTTGAAGATTGACAAAAGCATTACCCTCTTGAACCACCTCCAAAACACCTTGATCCAAAGCCATCAATCGCAAATTCACCTCCTATTGGCTAAGATCATCCAACACATCGAATCGATTAAAATTATCCCCTTCTCGAATTTCCTTAAAAGTTCTCTTATGTCCATGGTTCCTATTACGGGGCTTAATAGGAGTAAAACCCTCATTATCAACATCAACACTAGGAATAGGAGCCTTGCCCTTATAAACCTTAAGAGAATTGAGAGGAGGCTAAGTTGGCAAGGACTCAGAAGATCTGGACTTAGGACATCTTCTCTATAAATTCCCATATTCATGGCACAACCAACATCGGAAAGGAAGAGTCTCATAATTAAGTTGCTCCATCCAAGAAGAAGTACCCACATGAATTTCTAGAGAGTCTGGAAGAGGGTTACTCAAATCAATCTCAACACAAATGCAAGAAAAAGTCATCACCTTATTATCTTGATTTTGTTGAGAAGGACCCACTAGTTTCCCCAAAAGCATAGCCACCATTTGTAGGATATCATTTCACCAATATTCAACTGGGAACCAAGGAAGGTGCACCCAAATAGGAACCCAGTTCAAAAGATCCTTAGATGGGTTGAAACCAGTGTGCCAAGGCTTGATGAATAAGCCTATTTGGTTATGAAAATAAGGTCCTCCTTCAAACACTTTGTTGCGATCCGCCATGTAGTTAAAAATGACCATAAAATAGCTATTCGCCAGCAACATCACTTCCATTTATCCCTTCGAATTCCACGTCTGTTGAGCCCATGCCTCCAAAAAGGGAAGTGAGACATGCATTCCCATGAATTTACATATTAAGAAATGATTTGTAAAATACTCCACATCCTCGGTGATAGATTTTGTCTGAATCACTAGAACAGGCCTTTGTTTGCTCCTCTCCAAGCATTCGTTAATTTTTGGAATGCAGGCCCCCCAGACAAAATCGTCCCATCAATCCCTGCAGCCTTGGGAAAACTCTCAACTCCCTACCTCGACAAAGAAGGAAAGTTAGCTTGCGAAGATGCACAAAAAATCCATTTTGAAAAGAAAACAATGGCTTCACCAAAATCCAAGCCAAAAAGCGACAACGAGGAAGCAAATTGAAGCTGCCACAAAAAATTTAAAATGCAAACACCAAACAACAAGAGCCACCAAAGGAAGCAAAAGAAAAAGGGTCAAAACCTCAAGAATAGAGAAAAACCCTCTCCACGCACTCAGACGCACCCTGCACACTAGCCAAACACCTCCTCATGCATCCAACAAAGGCATACGCAAACAAAGAAATAAAGAAAATGCCCCTCAAGCTCAATAAAACTCCACCCCAAACTTATACACACCCCAAATCCTTGACCAACATACAAGAAATAACATGCAATGAGGGGCGACCCTCATGCAAACTGCGCAACAAGTCATGGGCATGCTAGGAAAAAGCAATGCCCTCTCTTCATCGTTTTTCAATCCCACTCAACCTACCTTATTAAATTAATTAATCCTTGATTAATTAATTTAACCCTCCTTTCTAATCACCGATATCAATTTCTTCTAAATTTAATCTCCCTAAGACTTGCCACATGTTGAAAAGTGTCCTAGCATGCGCTTTACCCTCTTCTCACACATGTGTGAGATCTCACCTACCCCCACTATCTCTTACACCTTCTTACACAAAGCCTCCAATATTAAATGGCCTCTCTATCCAAGGTGTTCTCGCACATGTGTGAGCACACCTCATCTCTTCCATCTCTCCTCATTATGACACATGTCACAATGCGCTTGATCCACACCACATTTAATCTCCACCCTTGATTAAGTCAAGCAATCCTAACCCTCCTTTTCTCTCATCCAATTTCTATAAATTGGAGTCTCCTCCACTCATTTCACCATCTTGAGTTGACTTAGCCTTATCATGTTGGAATTGTGAGTGAGCAATACACATTGCAATCAATCTTTGAGAGAAAATCAAGCAAAGAGTTGGGTGCATCTTTGAGAGCTCAATCCATGGAGAGGAGTTGAAGGTATAACTTGTATCTATGAATTGATTTCATTGTGTTTATGCTTTATTTGTATTTGCATGCTATTTCCCCTCTCACACCCACCTTTGGCTTTGCCACACCAATGCTTTCTCGCAAACCATCATTATTTCTTCCTCTGCCTTTACTTGTCCATGAGTATTTTTTCCATTTTTGCAGTTGCATGGCTAGATGCCACCCTCCCTAATGACAATCACAATGCCCTCTATTTTGAGACCCTAATGGGATTTTATTTTCTCTAGTCGCAAATGGAGGCCACCAACACTCAACGACATTAGCATACCTCTAACCCTCACTCCATCGCCTATTCCTCTCTCCATGCTTGTAGGGTTGCTGACTATTCTCCTTTTTGGTGACCCACTCCCCAATGGAGCCTTCTTGTCTACCTCAACAACATGAATTTTGAATATGTCCATTGACCATTCATCTTCCACATCCTTTGCCCACATGCCTATGCTTGATCTCACTCTAGCTCGTGTGTCTGCCACCATTTTTATATGTAAAATTTTATTTATTAAAATATATTTATTAATTTACATTATATTAAATACTATATAATAAGAAACATAACTATTTGTATATTTTATTTATAAAATAAACATAATTGCATAATAAGTATATAGATATTCTACTAAAGTATATTAAACATATGATATATTTAATTAAAATATATAATTTTATAATATAATATTCTAATAAAAATATATAAACACAATATTTTATATTACATATTTTTGTATTGAGTTTGTCTTTCTATTGGTATTAATATTGTCTAATATTAATTATAATTTTTATAGGTATTTAATTTATATTTAAATTCTACCAAAGTAAAAAATAGTATTATTTTTATTTAATTATTTATTAATCTAATAAACTTACTATATACTAATGTTACTATTATTTATTATTATTTTTTTTTAATTTTAAATTATTATTTTATTGACATTTAAATTTTATATATTTTGACTTTGTATTTTTGCTTACTCTATTTTAGTATTTAATTTAGATTTAGATTTGAAATTATTTTAAATATATATGTCTATTTTGTGAAATTACAATAATAAATAAAATCTATTAGACGTAGTTTAATTTGTAATTATATTTGTTCTATAAATTTTTTAATTATTGTAGAATAATTATACCTTGAACTTTTATCTTTCCCCTCTTCTCTCTCCCTCTCCTCCCTTCTCTCTATCTCTCTCTTCTTCCTCTACCTGTCTCTCCCTTCGTCTATCTCCCCCTCTCTATCTCTCCCCATCTCTCCCTCTGTCTATCTCCCCCTCTGTCTATCTCCCCCTCTCTATCTCTCTCCATCTCTCCCTCCCTAGGTTCCTCTCTATCCCCATATCTATCTTTTTATCTCTACCTCTCTCCCTTTCTCTTCCCATATATCTCTCTCTCATATATATATATATATATATATATATATATCCCTCTCTTCATCTCTATTTATTTATCTCCACCTCTCTCTCCTTATCTCTCTCTTCCTCTCCCCTCTCCCCTCTCTATATCTCCTTATATCTCTATCTCTCCATCACTCTATCAAACCATTTATATCTCTCTACCTCGCCCCCTTTCTCCCTCTCTCCCTATTGCAAACATAGCATTAGTCTATTGATAATAGAGTCTAATTATCTTCCTAACTTAGAGGTTTTGTTTCAATTGTGTTTCAATCCATATAAGTGGATGCACAGTTGATTTTGAAAGGAATTTGGGTGAGCGGAAACAACTTCCTATACTAATCTAAATAGGGGAGAGTTACAAAAAATTCCTTTTAACACCTTATATAGTTACAATAAGAGATGCACATAAAGAAGATAATGAAACAACAAATACACAATTACAATAAACACCAGATATACGTGAGGAAAACCCTTTCGGGTAAAAAACCTCACCCTTCAAAAGCATAGTACTATTGTATTACTTTAAATAAGAGTTACAATATAGCCCCATGTACAAAGCTTTCTTCAATAGGTGTTTTGTCACAAACACCTATCTTGGAGTGAATTCGATAACATTTCATTACCTGCAATAAAACTATGCATTCTACAATGCAAGGCACTCAATATAGAGATATGCAATCTTGAAGAAATATCTAGAAGGAGAGGGGCATCCAAATCCACATGGCACAATATCCCACACCATAAACATGCATTTGGACAAATGTACAATATTCCCTTACACCCCTTACAAGTGTCATTACATGTAATATTTTTTCTCCAAGCTTGGGTTCCTAGAATATGCTAAAAATAGGCTATGACAGATGCCTTACAACTGTCATAGAATCTATCATAGAATCTACCATACTTACAACACTTACAATTATAAGAGAATCTATCATAAATGACTCGAAATACCCAATTCTCTTACACCTTGTCATAACCCATCTTGGGTGCCGACTTCCTACATGCATAAAGATGCCTTATGACACATCATAAAATCTGCCATATGTCATAAATTCTAATGTGGGATGCCTGTGTCCACTTGGGATGACTATGTGTCATCCAGTCACCTCCAACGGGGATGCCACCTAGCTGGTGGGTCCTAATTTATGACATGACACCATACGAAATTAAATAATACAAATAAATATAATAATACATTAATTAAATCGATATTAAGACTGTAAGGTTTAGACACCTTAATCCCAACATTCTCCCACTTGTCAAAGATCCGCTGAGAGTCATACAAAATCATCTGTTTAGGGCCCCAGGGTCCATGGAATCAAAAAACCATATGAACTTTTTTGTGCTTACTGGTTTCGTCAGTGCATTTGCAACAATCACCAAAGTGTCAACCTTCTCCAAGTTCACATTTCCATATTCTACCATATCACAGACAAAATGATACTGTACATTGATGTGATTTGTTCTGGCATGGAAGGTAGGATTCTTTGCTAGGAAAATTGCACTTTGACTATCACAACAAACCATAATTTGTCCTGCATCAAAACCAATATTATAACATCATCTCTTAAGCCAAATAACTTCTTTATAGGCATGAGTGGCTGCCATATACTTTGCCTCTATCGTGGACAATGCGACTACAACCTACCACTTACTCATCCAACTAATAGCACCACCAAACATCATAAACACATAACCACTGGTGGATCTTTTGTTGTCAATGTCACTTCCCTAATTTGAATCCACGTATCCATGAATACTCACATAATTCTAAGGTCCAATAAGATAACCATGAAAATACAAGGCATACTTGAAAGTACCCCATAAATATTTGAACACTCTCTTAACTGCATCCCAATGCACCCGTTTAGGATTAGCCATAAAATGACTAAAGACTCCCACTGCTTGGGCAATGTCTGGTCTCATACACACCATCACATACATCAGAAAGCCAACTGCACTCACATATGGTACTTTGATCATGTCCTCAATCAATAGGATATTTTGGACAATCATTCACAAAAAGCTTTATCCCCTACGTCATAGGAACAACTAACTGTCTACAATCTACCATGTTGAATCTCTCCAACACTAAGTTCACATACTTGCTTTGGCTTAACCAAAGCTTTTTGTTAGCTTTGTCTCTTGTGATCTCCATTCCCATAATGTACCTAGCTACACCTAGGTCTTTCATCTCAAACTATGCTGACAACTGAAATTTCAAATCTAAAATCATACTTTTACCATTCCCAATAAACAACATATCATCTACGTATAAGCCAATAATGAGAATATAACCATTATCAGATTTAAAATATACACAATGGTTAGATTTAGATCTTTGAAATCCCAATAACAATACATAGGTGTCAAAATTTTGGTACCACATTCTAAGAGGCTATTTCAAACCATAAAAATACTTCTTTAGTTTGCAAACCAAATTCTCTTACCTTTTTCAATTAAATGCTTTGGCCGTGACATGCAAATCTCTTCCTCCAAATCACCATGAAGGAACACTGTCTTCACATCCATCTATTCCACTTCTAAGTCATACGCTATTGCAAGTGATAACAAGAGATGAATAGATGTCAACTTTGCTACATGAGAGAATATCTCCCCATAATCAATTCCCTCCAATTGAGAAAACCCCTTAGCGACCAATTGTGTCTTATACTTCTCAACATTTCTATTAGGACCACACTTTTTCCTTGAAAACCCATTTACAACCAATTTTTTTACGTCCACCAGGTAAAGGTACTAGCTCCTAAGTTTTATTTTTCTTTAATGCAACCATCTCCTCGTCCATGGCTTTTTTGTGGGAATCTACATCACTCATACCCATAGCCTCTCTAATAGTCCTAGGCTCATTGGTGTTAGCAATCAAAGCAAAAATGCAACTGGAATCCAATAATGAATAACCAAACATTTCTAGTTGTCACCTAAATCGTGTAGACCTCCTCAAAGGCTGAGGTAGAGGTTCTTCTTCTTCTTCTTCTTCAAAAATTTCAAGGCTACTTGAGCTCTCCTCATCATCAGGTCCAACAAGAGTGTGTAGTTCATCTTTCTTCGAAGTAGGTGGAATTTGAACTACCTCCTTATTCTGTTTCTCCTCTTTCTTTGGTTGCAACTCAATAGTGGAAGGTTTCATCTCTCTAAAAATCACACTTCTACTATAGAGAATCTTCTGAGCTTCTGCGTCCCAAAGCTTATACCTTTCACACCAACACCATAGCCAATAAAGATACACTTAACAACCTTGTTCTCCAACTTTGACCTCTTCTCAATCAGAACATGAGCACAAGCTTCGCAACCAAATACTCTAAGATGTCTCATTGAAGGATTTTTACTAGACCACGCCTCCATGGGTGTCTTTCCAACAAGTGTTGATGTAGGAGATCTATTGATCAAATAACATGCAGTGACTACTACTTCAACCCAAAAAATTTGTTCAAGGCTAACACCACTCAACATACTCCTAACCCTCTCCATCAACGTTCTATGCATCCTCTCTAAAACTCTATTTTGTTGTGGAGTGTAGGGAGTTGTCTTATGTCTCTCAATCCTGTGCTCTTTCTAGGACTTGTCAAACTTTGCAGAACAAAATTCACTACCATTGTTAGTCCTCAAACACTTAATCTTTTTGCTAGTCTAATTTTCTACCAAGGCCTTAAACTCCTTAAACCGACTAAAGACTCCAGCTTTACTTCTAAGAAAATAAATGAATGTCCTTCTACTGTAATCATCTATAAAATAAACAAAATATACAGATTTTGATAATGAAGGAACATTCACATGACCAAAAACATCTGAATGAACATAGTCCAAAACCCCGAAAGACTTATGAGAACTAGAATAAAAAGATGCATTTTGTTGTTTTCCATATACACAATGTTCACAAAAGTCAAACTCAAGATTACAATCATCAAGGCCTTCAACAAGGCTCTTATTTTTTAGGGTTTTAAGACCCTTCTCACCAATGTGACCAAGTCGTTGGTGCCATAACATTGTCTTCTCTGCAAGAAGCTTCATTTCCATGGAATGAGCACCCTTAGGTACCCAAAATGCATGACCTTTAGATGTAGCTGCAACATACTTCTCTGCATGATCTAATGGTGAAGATGAATAATCCAAAGGTCTCTTCTTTGGTACATCTGTAGAACTATTGCACTATACAGTGCATGCATCAAGCTAAAATAGAGTGCCAATACGAACTCCCTTAGCCAACGCCATAGTTCCTCTTGTCATCTTACATCCTCCACCAAAGAAAACAACTTGCACTCCCGAATTATTCAATTTACTTGCATAAAGAAGGTTTCGTGCCAAACCCAGGATATGCAAGACACCATCAATCTCCTTCACTCGTCCATCAAGAAATTTGATTTTGACTCTTCCACAGCCAACAATCTTCAGGTGAGAGTCATCACCCAAGTACACCTCTTCGCCATTGTACTCTTCATACTTCAAGAACCAACCTCTATGAGGGGTCATGTGAAAAGATGCACTTGAATCTATCAACCATACATCATCTAATGCATGGGCTTCCAAGGCTGCAATAAATGCTTCTCCTTCATCTTGGTATGATTTATCGGATTTAGAATCAGAGTAAGACTTGTTTTTCTTCTTCTCCTCCTTGCAATCTTTACAAAAGTGACTATTTTCACCATAGTTCCAACATTTTGCCTTGGTCTTCTTACTAGGAGACTTAGATCTCCCCGGAGACTTTGACTTAGATTTCTTGTCCTTCTTTTTGCCTCTCTCCTTTGGTATGACACAAACAACAAGGGCCTCCTTGGGCATCTTAGAAGACTTCCTTCGCATCTCTTCAAATAATAATGAGGCAACCACCTCATCCATCTTGAAGGTGGGAGTAGTGCTTCCAATAGCCATCACTAGGTGATCTCAAGAGTTCGACAATGAACACAAAATGAGCATACAATGGTCTTGTTCATCAATCTTGTCTCCAATGGAACCCAATTGAGCAATCAACATGTTGAATACAGATGGTTTGCCATGGATCCTCCATCTTCCATTTTTAGAGAATACATCTTCTTTCTCAGGAAAATCTTGTTTACCAAGGATTTAGCCTGATAGACATCACCAAGCTTCTTCCATAGAGAAGCATAAGTCTTCTCTTCATGGACATTTAGGAGGACAAAATCAACCAAATAGAATGTAATAAGACCCTTGGCTTTCCGATCCATGAGCTCCCAATCTTCTTGTTTCATGCTTGTTGGTTTGGTTCTAGAAATAGGAACCCATAGATCACGATCTACGAGCATGTCTTCCATTTTGAGGTTCCAAAGTTCAAAATTACCGCCATTAAACTTCTCCATCTCAATCCTCCTAGATGTGCCTACCATCTCTTTCCTACAAAAAGGTCATGAAATACACTTCTGCAAGACTCCCATTGAAACAAAGATCAACTCAAAAAACCCTTCTGACCCAACAAAGGAATCAAGACTGGCCTAACTCTAATACCAACTTAAAGGAAGCCAGGTGAGCGAAAACAACTTCCTACACTAATCTAAACAAAATGTATGAAAAAATAGACCCATTTTTTATTGTACACCAAAATGTGATTGCTAGTAACTAAGTAAACATATGTCACACATCACTCGTCATACAACTTATTAGATCAAAATGAGTCCAAAACGAAGGGCGAAAATGTGAAGTATACAAGTTTCACCATTACAAAAAGATAGCACCGTCATCCGTCTTTTATAAAAATTAGGGCACAATTAGCCCCTAGAAGAAGACCTCACGGGATCAAGTCACATAAACACCATTAGGGTCACACATCACTCGTCATACGGCTTATTAGATCAAAATGAGTCCAAAACGAAGGGCGAAAATGTGAAGTATGCATATTTCACCATTACAAAAAGATAGCACCGTCATTCCTCTTTTATAAAAACTAGGGCACAATTAGCCCCCAGAAGACGCCACGGGGTCAAGTCCCGTAAACACCATTAGGGACACAGGAAAAGCAGTAGAGGAGTAGCAGTCTCAACTTATCGAGAACAAATTAATCCCTTCCTTTGAGCTTCATTCGCTCTCCGAGAAACGGAAAATTAAAGATTTACACCAGTAGCAGGACGTAGGGTTTAGAATTTAGGGTTTAGGGTTTATGGTTTAAGGTAAAAATGACGAAACAGAAGAGTAAAACGCAGCCACAGTCGAAGGTCAAAGGCAAGGGAAAACCCAAGCACAGTCTGGATGACAACAAACGCGACGGAGACTCAAATATGCGAAGCTCAGCCACTGTTAGGCGTCTTAACATGTACAACACCCGTCCCAAGCGTAATAGCAAAGGACATATTCTGCATCACGAACTGCAGTCCAAAGACTTGCCTTCTACAAGAATTCAGCCCGACCGTCGCTGGTTTGGTAAGTCTCCACACTTATCTTGTTTGTTTTTAAGTTGTCAATCTTACAGACTGGTACTTATGGCAAGTCTTCGCCGTTATTTCTGTTTGTTTTAATTTTATGAATCTTCCATGAAGATATATTACGAGCGATTTATCAATTGACAGTATAACTGCCGTATCGATTGAGATACTTGTCTTTCCCTCCTCCTTTCACCCCGCCAGGGACAAAAATGATTCGAAATCAGCTTGACTTTGTAGAGGTCCTCTGTTGTTGGTCTGAATGTCATAATAATTTTGAATTGAATGTATTAGTTTAAAGGATTATGGTGTAACGATAAAAGTGTATATACATTTTCAAATCTGTACGTTGCAATAAGGCTTGTACTTTGGAGGAAGTGGAGTATTGGATTTTTTCCTATAATTTGGAGGCAATGGAGTATTGGAAATGCATTGCCATATGTAGAGCATTAAACTATGGGAAGGTGAGATTGTGGAGTATTGAAAAAGAGATACATTTGATTTCAGCCGGCATTAACACAGATTCAGGAAAATAATAGAAGTAGGGTTATTGATTTTTTGGAATGGTGAGATTGTAGCATATTTTACAATTCATTTGATCTGTCAAAATTCTAATATTGAAGAATAAGTTAGAAATGATGGGATGCAATAAAGTACTACAAATAATTAAAAATTGAAACAACAAATAAACACTCACTGCTAATTATTCATGAATACAGTTTACAAATTTATAGATGTAATTGACTATAACAATTTCCTATAATCATGGTAACTTACTTGACACCAAACTGAAACTATTGACACTAAACTGTGACTATTGACAGCAAGCTCAGACTGACAGATGACACGTACAGTTCCTTTAAACTGTTGGGAGTGCTATATTCCAACATCCCCTCTTAACGCTACAACATCAAACTAACTATCAACCTAGAAACTAAAAAATACATTATGCATAAGCTATTCTTTGAAAACAGTTCTAGAACTGGTAAGAATTCTTCTAGTTGCTCCCAAGTATAGTCACCTAGCTGTAATCCAAGTTCCCAACATCATTGGACACCATTTGCACATGAAATGTCTCATCACCCTCGTAAAGGTATAATGCTGAACTTCCAGATTTTCGAATCTCCCCTGAACTATTGGACATCGACACTCACATATATGTCTCATTACCCCAATGAGGTATAGTTTCTTTGATCCACAAGCACCTCAGACTATTGAGCATCTATCTATCCTCTACTGCATCCCTTACTGTCTTCAAAGTGTTGGCCTCTTCAAAAAAGGACAAGTGCCTCATCTTCAATGAAGTCATCATCTCTATCAGTATCTGGTGGTTCTTCAAAAATGGTTGACATTCTCTCAGCTCTTACAGCTGCAGTGAGCTACTCAACAGTAGTTGGATTTACGCTCTCAAATGTCTTTTGCTATGCACTAGCAGCTACCTTTTTTCTCTCTCTCAAATAAGTCATTCACAGCGATCCAATAGAGAGCATATTCAAGAGCAAAGCATGGCTTTTTTCATGCACCCACATTAGAATATAACTACAGCAGCTGTAGCAGATCGAGCAGCTCTGATACTAAATTAAAAATTGAAACAACAAATAAACGCTCACTGCTAATTATTCATGAATAGAGTTTACAAATTTATAGATGGAACTGACTTCAATAACTTCCTATGATCATGGTAACTTATTTGACACCAAACTGAAACTATTGACACTGAACTGTGACTATTGACAGCAACACATACGGTTCCGTTAAACTGTTGGAGTGTTATATTTCAAATTTTCAACACAAATTAATAAATTATATTATCTTGAAAAAATGGGTAGTAATTTATTATTTTTGGGTTAGTACTCAGTAGTGGTAGTGGAGTATTTATAAATTAATAAAATTATAACTCTCTCAATGCAGAGTATAATAGAGTTAGTATTTTTCTATGTTAAATTTATTACTAGCTTTAAGATGATCCATAGCTCTAGGTAATTTTATTTGCAACATTGCAGTATTGGTGTGGTAAACCAATGAAGGAGAATATAAATGATTTTCCATCTTGAAAATAATCCTTAACTCTGCAAACATGGAGTGGTAAACCAATGAAGGAGAATATAAATGATTTTCCATCTTGAAAATAATCCTTAACTCTGCAAACATGGAGTGGCAAACCAACTGAGGATATTTTTCATAGATATTTTTTGGGCAATAGATTTTTTAGAGTGACTATTGGGCAATGTTGTTGATCGAACATATTCAAACAGGTCTGATTATCTTTCTAGAGAGATTCAATCTACAAGAGTAAAACATTTATTGATTTCAATATTCTACTTTGAAGATCAAGACTCTTATATATATGGTTGAGAAAAGACGTGACTTTTCGATTGACATCCCTCCGATTTGAACACGGCCGACAATCAATCATTATCAAGACATATATATATATATATATATATATATATATCTGTTTTAATGAAAGCAGATTATACTTAGCATAGGAGATTTGATATATATCTCTGACCGAAGCTACCAGTTTTCAACACTCCCTCTTAGCTAGGGAAGAGAACTCCAATCAAGTACATGTTGATATCACCTAACTTGTGATATCAAAAGATATGGTATGCTTCTGGAAGTGTCAAGTCACATGACATTCTTCATAACACATCTTCACTACTCAACACTCCCTCTAAGGAAATAACTTCCATCAAGTATACGTGATATCACCTAACTCGTGATATCAGAAGATATGGTATGCTTCCGAAAGTGTCAAGTCACATGACATTCTTCATAACACATCTTCTTTATTCAACACTCCCTCTTTTAACTAGGGAAGATAACTTTTATCAAGTAAAAGTGATATCACCTAACTCATCACAGATATCAAGTCACATGATAGTTTATCATTGTAGAGTCGTCATTTTACAATGTCAAATACAAGTGTTCATTATTAGAAAGATCGTCACCTTTCAATAATGTACATAGGGGAAGTAGGCCCATAAGGTCATGGAGTCACACACATGACAAAAGAGTTTACACATAAAACATCTTAATATATATTAGTACAACTTATAAATAATTTGAATTTCAACATAATATCAAATTACATTTCAACCATACCAGTTTCTTCCTGAAGTGTTCTACCTTGATTCGGGAGAGAGGTGTGGTGAGAATGTCTGCTGTTTGATCATTTGTACTAACATACTCCAACTGGATCACATTCCTTTCTACCATGTCTCATAATGGTAGGGGATCTCGATGTGCTTAGATCAAGGAGTCCCACAAGCAATTTACGAAGCCAAACTGCTTCTCTTGCCCTCATAAAGGCTGTAATGTATTTAGTTTCTGTCAAGCTTTGTGCCACTGAAGACTGTTTTCTGCAGATCCAAGAGATCATAGCCAATCCTAAACTGAAGCAACATCCTGATGTGCTTTTCTGATCAGTTACACTCCCAATCTGAAACAAAGTATCTAGGTTGATCTAGTTGGTCATTTTTGAAAAGAAGATTGTATCCAATAGTGTTTTTGAAGATATCTCAATATATGTTTTACAGCTATAAGGTGAATTTCCTTTGGCTCACACATGAATTGGCTTAGAGCATTCACTAGGACCTTCCATTTGTTGCTGGAGAGATCTATCAACTGAGCTACTGGCCCCTTGTGGCTAGCCCATCATCATTCTGGGTGTGGCTTATATCCAACACCCCCCCTTTAAGCCACACTGCGGGTGCTTGGGGTTCTTCTGAAGTTAGATCCAGGGACCTGTTGTCATGGAGTATCTCGACATGACGCCTCATCTCAGTCTCAGAGATGAACAAGGGCTTTCACCTCATATCTCTCTATCTCAGAGAATTTAAGTATTACAACAAGTGAAGATGTTACTCCCTCAGAAGCTCTAAGTACTTGCATCAACCTCCTGACCTCCTCGTCCAAGGTTGCCTCTTGATGGTTTGTCAGACTCCCTCTGAATGTTAATTCCTCTTCTTCGAAGAAACTGATCGCAATCTGTATAGATTCTTCCTCTTCGAGAGATGTCCCCAATGAAGTTTATCTCTTCAGCCTGCATGAATTCCTCACAAGATGCCTCAAGCTCTTCCTCCCTTGAATTCCTTAGGCAGTCTCTCATCATCCTTTTGCTCCTCGATCCGTCCTAGAAGCATTTTAGAGAGATTACTAACAATTCATAGAATTAAACCATCCTGAAGAGAAATACCAATGCATGCATGATTCATTATTCCCAATGCATGAACTACATAAAATTTATTCAAAGGTATAGACATAAAATACTTATCTCTTTAATAGCACTCTTCAGATCTATTTCAAGTGTTTTGAATTCCTTGTTGCAAGACTTGATTAACATGTGAAGTCAGTAAGTCAACTCCTCTAGGTATTAATGGTGTTAGCAAGAAAGATCCTTATAGAGTGAAGAATCATCAACACTAATGACCATACACAGGTCAATCTTCATGTCCAAATCAGGTCCACGCATCCAGTAGCAATGACACGTCTGAGCTTTTGCTTACCACACACCCGCGACTCCTTTAAAATGAATGGATGTCATGAGCAGTGATTGCTCCACTGCAAATGTTAACAGTTGCTCTTGTACGCATACAAAATGTCTTTACAAAGCAATCATTCACTTGATTTGTCACCCAAATCGGTAATTACACAGTCTGCACATGCCAATCTGCCGCACATAGAGAGGTTTGGTTGGAGCAATGTAATGGGCGGTCCTTAAACCAATCTCTATTTGTGTTAGAACTCCGTTGGTGGCTGGCGTCATTCTAACTCTCCTTTAGATTCATTCGATGCTCTAATACAGAGTGACACCTTCAGACTTTCACGAACTCCCCGTGCATATGAGATTTAGACTTTCTTAAAATACCTGCTATGCGCCCTAGCATTCAGAGAGTAATTCTCTTGTATAAGATGGTCGTATATAAGACGCCCAATATTTCCAGTCTATGGCTAGCATGTGCTTAACAACTGTACGTGGATGTTGTTGGGGATGAGCCAACGGAGATATCACATATCCTCTACCTTTTAGGCAGGCACGCACAAAGCCCCGAGAAGGAGGACACTTTGGATGCGTCATACAATGATAAAGAATTACTGCACCCAAGATGCAGTTACAGAGTGACGCCTTTAGACTTTTACAAACTCCCCGTGCATATAATAATGGATTCTGAAAGGAATATACAACTCCCATGAACCCCGAGCATATCAACACCCAACGATTTAGGAATGAGACAGCATCTCAACTCTTGCTAACCATCGTAGATAAACCCAGACATGATTATATGTGAGTATTTCGCTGAAAATGGAAGGTTCGTTAGCAATCATAACTCCAGAATGCGTATCTTGCCACTACACTGTGAATATAATCACACCGACAATCCTAATACTCCTTCAACCAGTCAGATGTATTATACGCCGAAACTTCACGGGAATAGCAAATAAAGGTTTCCGATTATAAATGAAATGCCGGTCGACAATGAAGTTTCAAGGAGAACAATGTTACATATATCTGATGTTTAGTTCAGGGTGTACAGGAATTCGCGAATTAAGAAGGTCCTTCCCGTGCATAGAACCACCCGATAATTCCGACCTCACTCAAGGAATCCACGATGGTGAAGAGATCGATACTATCCTTTAATATGTAGATGCTATAACATACCAACTATGCTAGTATTCATTATAGAGCCTGATCAACATAAGGAGTAGAATCAAATCTCCACGGGGGCAAATCTCCTGCAGGCGGCTGCGTAGCCTTCGACTCTTGCCACCCACACTATCTGTGGTCTCCTGTGCACATCTGAAAGGAATGTAGATCGAAACATCAGACTAGTGAATTTTATAACCTCGCTCTGATACCATTTTGTTGATCGAACATATTCAAACAGGTCTGATTATCTTTCTAGAGAGATTCAATCTACAAGAGTAAAACATTTATTGATTTCAATATTCTACTTTGAAGATCAAGACTCTTATATATATGGTTGAGAAAAGACGTGACTTTTCGATTGACATCCCTCTGATTTGAACAAGGCCGACAATCAATCATTATCAAGACATATATATATATATATATATATATATATATCTGTTTTAATGAAAGCAGATTATACTTAGCACAGGAGATTTGATATATATCTCTGACCGAAGCTACCAGTTTTCAACAGGCAGACATGGCAGTGAGTTTCTCTATTAACTCCTTGCAAAAGTGGCTTCCTGGCTTCTCATTTATGGCCTCACTAAATTTTTTTTGGCACCTGGAGATCTGTTTGTACTGAATAAATGCAGATGAACACTTAGCCTCGAAGCTTTATGATGTGCCATATTAACTTTATATTAAAGACTAAAAATTGGTATCCAGCATTCCGGCACATCCACAAGAAGATTATGCTGAAGCCTGGTTGTGATGGGATGTGCCATTGGGTGATCACTTTGAAGAAATCACGGATCTTACTATTTTTCAGAATATTTAACAGTTTATGACCTTCAATTACTATTTTCAATTAACCATTTTCTGAAAGCAGCCTGTAATAAAGGAATTTTTTAGCAAAATGATGCTATTAACTAGAGCTGGCACATCGTTTTAAGAGATGGATTGATTTAGGGGTCTTAAGCTACTAAAATAATTCAAAATAGCAACTGCTGATGAAGTGCCAGTATTGGACAAAATTTGCTATAAGAAAATAGCACAATCTTCTACTTATTCCAGCCTGAACTTGATGGTGGGAGGGGGGAATATTCACCAATCGTTTGTGTATAGAGGAAAGCAGCCTTTAAGGTTGAAACCATCATGTAGCATCTTTTTCTTCCCATTTTGAAATTAAAATTTTTCTTTGTGGGGTTTACTGGCCAAGTATTGATATTTTTTCCACAGAAATCTTCTACTCATTTTTGTTTACCTTCCAACTTGGTGTTTCTGGGCATCAATCTTCAATTTTTCTCAATTCTGTATTGTTGGCATTGAAGAGTTCAAACTGAATTTTATCTTCAGTGCTTAGGTTGGTAAACTTCTGCTGGTTGCCAAACACTTTGCCTTTGAGCACGTTGGTCATCCTACTTTTGTTCTCTCTGATTTATTATTTAAAAAATGTCTCTTGCCTCTGTGCGTTGACGATTTCTTTGATTTCAATCATAAGATGGTGAATTTAATCTCTAACAGGCTGCGATAGTCGGTGATTAACTGGTCTGTGTTGACCTTGGAACTGCATTCAAATATCAAAGAGCAGAAGATTAGGAATGATTATTGCGTCATGCCCTAAATTTTACACTTACGATATGAACACAATCTACGATGTATTTTTCATATAGAGTCAAAAAAAAAATGATTGGCAACATATTCAAATAAGGATGTTGCATTCATAACTGTGAAATATTATGGTGCTTCAATTTCAATATCATAACGGTCCTAATTTAAAAAATTATGTTATATGTCAGAATGTCATGTATTGCCTTGAAGAAGTGTATCCAGCCATAATGTGTAAGCCCATTCTCATGATTCATTTCCTTTCCCCTTCTTGCATACTATCTTGACTCTTGCCTTGGTTTACCTCTATATTGCCTTCATTCATTCATAATGACCAAAATTTCTTGTGAATCCTGGAGACGTGAGCCAGGGTCATCACAGGTATAATACTAGATCTTCAGGATGCTTTCAAAACTGTATTCTTTCCCGACTCATTTTTTTGTGAGTATTAGTATTCAACTCTGGATAGATAACCATTTGGAGGCATTTTTATGTATGAGATGATAGAAAAGTGTATTTTTGCCTTTCCATTTTATATTTCATCACACTTAATTGTTTACTGGTTTTCTGTTCTACCGTCTTATAAATTCAGGGAATACAAGAGTTGTAAATCAGAAGGAGCTTGAAATTTTTCGAGAAGAGTTACAAAGTCGCCTATCCAATACTTACAATGTGATTTTGAAGGAGAGAAAGCTTCCATTATCATTGTTAAATGATCACCAAAAGGTATTTATCTCAATTGGGTCACCTATAGGAGTTTGTGAACAATGTGTTCCAAGTCAGGGAATTTTTATTTTAATTTTTTTAATTTCTTGTGTTAAAAACTTTGTGCTTTAAATATATATTTGACATCCCGTTATATTCCTTAATTCATCAGTCTGTGGTACAGATCTTGGCTTTTTTAAATTTGAACTTTGCACTAAGAATCTTGGTAGTAGGAGGTTGTTCACTTTTTTTGTTTTGGTAAGGTTGAAAAGATATTTAAGCTTTAGTTCTAATTATTGATGAACCGACATGTTTAATCGTTTTACATTAGATATTTTTGCAATTAGTTCATCTCAGTTTCAAGCATAGGTATTTGTGTTAACCACATCATTTGGATTAATAGTAAGGAGACATACAGTATTTCACTGAAAGATTCCCATTTCTGTTCTCCTATTTATACAGTATGATCTGGCAGTTACAAGTTAACCACATCGTTGAGAGTAATAATTACATTTTCCAGACATCGTATGCATATAGTTTTGACAAATATATGCATATAGTTATTGATGGATACCCATCATCAATTGTTCTGATATGTGCAAGAGGTGAAAGCCAAATTGTAAGCACTATAGTATTGTTTTAAAAACCTATTAAAGCCAGAGGCTTCATTGAGAACACAGTGTGGTATTTCAAAACTGTGAACTCATGTTGTACACAAGATAATCAGAGTCATTTATGTAGAGGAAGGACCTTTCCTAAATAATTGGTGCCTTACAAAGGAGATATGAATTCCTTTTGATGCTTAGTGTGGCATCATTCTTGGGCACTAATATAAGTTTGCTTCATTCATGATATTCCAAGCAAATGTGTAATACTTTTAGACCTCTGATCACACAATAGTCCTTAACTGCATTTGTAAAAGAAATGCATCTATTCCAGTAGATTACGTATATTTACAGATAACTGTCTATTTTTCTTCACTGTCATCTGTAGTAGGTTGAAATTTCTTGCAGTCACTTATACCTCTTGTTGACACCTCATACTGATATAGAATTATTGGCAATGTGAATTACCTTACGTGAATAGCCTTTTGCACTTGGATTGCTATTGATAGCAACTAGACAAACAAATTGCAATATATGTTATTTCCCATTCAGGTTTTATGAGCAGTCTGGGCTGAGTAATTGCTATATAATGAATATTTCTTTTTGTGTTGGACTGATTGTTGTACTGCTGCTTGTTATTCATTAACCTGTTGGTAACTTTGCCAGTAAAGTACAGCTTTTCCTCACTAGCTCCTCTATCATCAATTAAGCTACATGCATCAATAGATAATGGTGTGCATTAAAACTTTGCATGTTTTTTAGGTAAACTCAAAATTCTCATGTTTTGTTTATATTTTCCTCACAAAACAGTTGACTGATTGGTCTATTTATTAGGTGATAGTGATGATACTGTATCTTTCTCCTCTGCTGGACTCACATGTTGATGCAACTGAACAGTTTGTGAAAATGACTCCTATTCACTGATGTTTCTATTTTTGCCGAAAGTTTGTAACATGTGTATTCCTGTTATAAAAGTATCACAGTTCAAATAATGTGGTGTTTTACTAAAATTCCAAGCAGCCAGGTTCAAGGCACCTTCACAAACAGCAATTTATCTGTGGCCCTCAATTCTGAGAGTTTAAAACAAGAGAAATATCTGTTATCTGACCAAATCTGTTTAACAAACAGATAAAAACCAGGGTGAGTTAACTTATCTATAAACCGAAATGAAAAGCAGAGAACTGCAAAGAACACATAGATTGGTTCTTTTGCAGATACAAAGCCCAGGGAGAGGTTTCTGCAGAGGCACCCTTTGAGGTAGAATGCTCATTGATTAACAATCAGTGGCCTACAACCAGTTAATGCTGTCCAAAGTGTCCCTGTCATAGCAGAGAGCCAGAGATCTGCAGTACTTATAGAAGGTTGTAGTGGACTGTATATGTCAAACTGGTGTCTTGCTTGACCATGACCTTTTTTAGTTTATCTCCTACAATATTCTGCTTTTCAAATTGAGAGCCATAATAATGCTTTTGTACATTTCCACATTACCTTCTTATATTTATCAATGTATTGAAATGTCCACGTTTTACTTAACTTAACCTGCAATTTAATGGTTTTCTCTGCTCTTGTTTTCATGGCTTCACAATGCAACAATATCTGACTCTATTATGCTGTGTTATATTACCTGTCTTGGTTTATTCATTTCTCTCTAATGTAGCCTTGCTCAGCATCGTAAAATTGGGATGGACTTTACAAGGAGTCTTTATAGACTGTTAGCAAGCTATTTTGATAATTGTTTGTCATTTCTTCTTTTGGAATTTTATCAATGTAAGAAAGGGGCATATTTTTGCTTTTAAATTTTTAATAGTTAGTGAACATGGGGAAAGTTAGTCCCAATGATAATTGTCATCCATTGCGGTCATCTTACATACCTTCTTTCTGTACATTGTTTCCCTATGATATGCAGGGGGATTGTTCCCTATATGTTGGAGAATTCCATACTGAGGACATGGGGAATAACTCCTACATAGAGATTTGTTATTAGTTCTAAGTGTGTACTGCAAATATTGTGTCATTTTGCAGCAAACAAGGGTACATCTCCTGGACACAGAGGGTTTCAAGGATACATTTGGGCCAAAGCAGAAAAGAAAACGCCCAAAACTTTTGGTTGATGACTATCAAGCTCTGGTTCAAAAAGCTTCTGGATCACAAGGTAAGTTAAAAATTTTAAATGCAAAGAAAATGATCTTGGAATCTTCTAAAGCTTATGTGAAAGAAATGTGAGATGAAGAATAGTTCAGATTTGGAAATAACATTTAGCTCCTCCTATATTTTTTTAAACATAATATTGCATGATGCCCTATATGATGATGCTAAGATATTGATTTTTATGTGAATGCCAGTAATGTCTCTACTATACTATAATAATCATGATGCCTCATGTTGTTTTCGAGTTGGGTGCCCATATGCAACCTTGTTAGTTTGAAATTGCATTTTTGGGATTTTGTGAATTAAATTCACATGAAACTTGAAAGTATGGTAGAAGTGCATTATTTCAAGATCTTGATTCCCAGCTTGCTTCAAGTGTGACAAAGTTGTAACCACTCATTTAGATTTAGGTGATTTCTGATATTTTCAAGATCCCTTAACTACACTATAAATATACACACAAATTTATCTACTTAAAAGGTCGTCTAATATAGAAGATAATAGGAAGTCTAGAAATTATTTTTGTTGGAAGCTTGTGAATAACTAAAATTCTAATCTATGTAAATTTCTTAATGGGCAGATGACTTTGAAAACCAGGCAATTGATCAGACTAAGACAGAAGGAAGTGGTGAAGATGGTTTTAGAGATTTAGTTAGACATACTATGTTTGAAAAAGGACAGAGTAAACGTATTTGGGGTGAACTTTACAAAGTCGTGGATTCCTCAGATGTGGTTGTGCAGGTGAATATTTCCATAACAATTATTGAATCCATTGCACATCTCTTTTATCCCGCAGCTTATTGGATAACATTCATTTCTTGTTAACTTTGTGAATGTCTTAGATGTGGTGTCCATGACATGTATTGATTGTAATGCATGCTTTTATTTTGCAGTTAGAATCTTTAGAATTAATTACTTTTTCGTGCTTTTTATTGAAATTTAAAAAAAAAATTACTTTCTTTGTTTATTTACTTAGGTATTGTTAGCCTTGTTTTGACACCACAAATTTAGAACTTTTTGTGTCAAAATGATAAGTGCTGTCAAGCAACCTTTGTCAAGTCGATTTTTGTTACAAAAAGATAGTGCCACATGTTTTATATGCTTTTCATTGTCTTCATCCATCTTGAGATAGTCATAGTTGGTTTGATTCATGTTGGAAGATATGCCAGTTTGAGGAAGGACCATCCTTCATTTCAGCTGAAGTCTAAGGAACAACCACACAGTGCGACAAATTATGAAAACAATAAAATTTGAAAGTCCATAAGAGCTGGTGCAAAATCCTTTTAATGAGAATGTTCCTGGTAGTATTTTTCCTAACAGGGAAAGTTTTTAGATCAAAACGCCTTTTTGGTTTGGGAGATTTCAAAAGTTCAAGTTTGCAGCAGGCTGTTTGCGGAAACAATTAAATCAGGAGTTTTACAAAGACTGAAGCAAAATTGTCAGGCAAGAAGGATTATAATGTCATTATTGGCAATGTGGCAAGGTTTCGTGAGAAAATACTTATCCAATCAAAAGTTACACCAGTTTCCTCCTTCATTGTGTTTGCAGATTTGACAGGTAAGTTTTGTGAAGTTTTTGTGAGGTGAAGTAGGATGCTTTTCAAGTTTTATAACCTGCAATTGCACTTGTTAAGATTCTTAACACCCATTTTATGTAAGGGTTTGATGGACAGTTTTGGTGTTGACATTATCATTCTCTGCCAATGAAGACTTATCAAAGTAATTTATATCAATGGTTCGGCAAAAGTTGACAATAACTCTTAAAACTGCCGATAAAGATAACTCAAATAGGGCTTCTGGTTGGAATTTTTTGGGGGATCTTAAGCCTTTATGATCATGATCGTTCTTTGTATGAAATTTACTTTTGGGGCCACAACCGGAGGTTTTCTCGCTGGCTCTTTCCTGCCGGTATGCCCCTCTGAGCCAGTATTTTGTATTTTATAATTAATACTAATAATACTAATTATAGTGGACTCCCACTTTTGCTTAAAAAAAAAGAAAAGATAACTCAAATAAAATATTGAGTAGTTGCAGTGGTGAAATGGGGTATAAAAAGGCCAATGAAGATTGATAGTGCAAGTCTTAACTTCAAAGGTCATGGGTTGTTAAAAGTGTTTGTTGTGCTGATGGTAAAGGAAACTAGAAGTTTTATTTTAATTGCTCCCAAATCACCGACTCAAGTTGTGAACTCTTCTCTAAACACTGATAACAAGAGAAAATTAAAACTCATCGGCACTTTCAAATGAGTTAATAACCTCTGTTGGAATACTGATGAAGAAGATATCAAAAGCTATCGGCATTTTAATATGGGTTCACAACTTTGATTGGCATCTGATGTATAAGCTATCAAACATCCATAAGAAAGAAGTTATGAAACAGTTACAACTGCTTGCGGAGAAATGAAGAATTAAAGAAGGTTTTCGAATGCACATAAATGTATGCAAGATGAAGTTATGTTACTATTGCAGGTCTGAATGAAATAAAATGGGTGCCATTATTGGTAGGTGTTAAACCATATTCTGCAACCTTTACTAACACTTCCCCCTGTGTATGGCTGAATGGAAGGGTTTTCCAGTGACATGCTATGTCGAGCAGCTTTCAGAGAAGGTAGCAATGATATCTTTTTGTATTGCCCAACTGCATAGTTATCGAAGTCGGCTTGGTAAAAATTGACAACGCACGACCAAGTTGTGAATGGTTTGACATGATGTTGCAATGAAATGCAATGACTGCAAGATGTGCACATAAAATGGTTTTATTGAAAACTTTTTAGAAGCTTTCAAGTAAATGCACTTTACAGGAGTATTGCTAAACTCCATAGCCTATTGCATGGACATCCATCAAAGCATGCTTGAAAGCATATTTTTGCTAGATGTTGCAGTTACAGCCGCTCTGACCGACTTGCATGCAAAATATGGAGTCAAAAACCTGGCTGCGAGCTTCTTTAGTCAAATGCCTCCAAGTTTTCTTATCATATGGACTGCAATATATGCACAAAATGGGTTTATTAAAGGTGCCTTAGTATGCTTTAGGGAAATGCACTTGGCAGACGCCTAACCCAAAGGGGGTATTTTCATGGACAGTGATGATTGTAGGGTGCTAACATAGCTAGTTCACAAGAAGAAATAGTAATTGATGAAGTCAGTTTAAAAGTGGATGAATGTTGGTATAAAGTGCAAGTTTTAAAATTTTAATAGTTGTGAGTTGTGGAATGTGTTCAAAATGCTGATGAAGGATAAATAGAGGTTCATTGACAATCTCATCACATTCCACATCTCTTCTCAAATGTAAATAGGATATGCTAAGTATAACTTAAATTTGCATTCCAAAGTCATCACTTCGCACACTCCATGAAAATAGCCACAGTTATAACTGTCATTCAAGATAGTTTATGGGTGTCTAGCGAAGTATGCAAAATCTTTTGACAAAATATATCAAAGAGATCTCATTGAATGGAATGCAATGATTGCAAGGGATGTTTACCAAATCGATTTTGAAGAATAAGCTTAAGAAAATTTCAGGCAAATGTAGCTCACTGGTGTAAAGCCAAAGAACTTGTGAGTATTCCTCCTACCTGCACCAAAATGGGAACTTTGAAATAGTGTATGGACATCATCAAAGAATATCAGATAAGGGTTTTTGTCAGATATTATAGTTGGCAATGCTTGGTTAACCATGTATGAAAAACGTGAAAGCATTCACAAGGCATAGGAGCTGTTTCACAAAATGTTTCAAAGATTTGTTGCCTCATGAAACACAATGATTGCTGGAATGGCTGAGCTGATCAAAAGAGCTTTCCATCACACCAGATGATGTGTAGATTGGAGCTTGGACATGAAATAAGAGTCAAAATGGTCTAAGGCATGAAAATGGGACATCTATTGTGGAGGAGTGTACCATAGGTAAGGAGGGGCAATAATGGGTTTATGTTAAAAATGACCAAATGACCCAATGGATTGTGCCATTATGCAATTTGTCTAGAGGTCCTCAAAACAAAGAAGTGTCCAAGGAGAGTGGAGAAACATGTGCCATGATACATGTGTTCTCCTTGAGTGGGTTGTGAAGAGTTTGTAAGCCATGGTTTGCTGTTGGGTGCATTATGTGGTTTATTTCAGGTTTCCAGTAGGTGTAAGTGACATGGTTTGCTTTGTGGGTCAGCAGTAGGTGTGAGCAGCATCTCGACATTGCTTGTCTCCATCCCCAAGCACCTTCAGCAGATTTCAAACTTTATTGCAGGTTCTTGATCATTTATAGGGCAATAAATGGTAGTCAGACAATGTCACTTGTATGTTAGGACAAATCCCTTAAGCAGGTTTTTCAAACTTTTAAGTGCTTGTTTTTGAGGTTTGTATATTTGTTTGGGCAGTCAGACCAGAAGTGCACTGATGTGAAGAAAAGAAGGCAGAAGTTTAAAACATGAAAAATGTCGAAGTAATGATTAGAAGCATGCCGGAACAGCATATGGTAAAAGTGTGAAACAAAGCTGAGAATGGGTAAAAGATTGCCAAGTGCACACCATAAGGATAATTGCCCAAAAGTTTTGGATTTTCAGAATTGTTCATTTGCACCCCTATCTTGTGCCATAATGCAATTTACACAAGTTTTGTTAAAACACAAAAAGGGACACTTTAGGCTCAGGAGGAACAAATTTTTAAATCAGAATATGATCTCAACAGCAGGAAGTGCACAGTTCATGTGAATGATGCCAAAAAGAGAAACACAAAATAACATCAATACCCAAGAATGTGCCATGGTATCTTATGTCACACTCACAATCACATTGTCATTTAAAGGATCATTATTAGAGAAAGGGTTTATTTGATTGTAAAAGGTTTAGTTTGTAGAGGCTGCCATTCATGATATCTCAACATCCTTGATTCTTGGTGATCTAATTTCAAGGTGTGGTCAAATCCATAACTTTTGGTGATAAATCAAGAGGATTGAAGGTTGTTGATGCATTAGTACTATTGGCAGAGATGTTTCAATTTATGAGTACACTCCATGGAGTAACCAAAAGACGTGCATCTCATCACAGGTCATATTAGTGGTACATTGGGGTATGTAATGAATGAAGCATGAAGAGTGATCGCATAGCATGGAAGGGATTATGACTTCTCCAGATGTGACAAGAAAACTTTGGGGCCTCAAATTGGAAATGATATACCTGGTTTAGAACCAAAAATCAAATCCTATGGCACTTGGAGAAGTGGCTAAGTAATTGCGCAAGGAGAAAGAAAAGGTTTGATGAGTACCAACAAAGGACTTGATAGGGAAGGCCCACCTACATAGATATTAAATTATCAAAGCAGTCCAAAGAAAAAGAAAGTAGAGAATCTCAAGTCGTTAGTGAACATGGGTTCTTCCAATTAATTATTTCCAAGATTCTCTTTAAAAATGTTTCAAGTTTCAGATTATGGTAATAATGATCAGAAGGAAAGATTTGATGGCCATGGATGGGTAGCAAACTGAAGTTATTAAATCATTCAAGCATGCCTAATTGCTATGCAAGGGTGACAATGTTTTGTTGTGATCATTTCTGCAAAGGAGAACATTCAAGCCTCCTGCAGACTATGAATTTGGCAATAAATGTCTATGGAAGAGTAATGATGCTTAGTAGATGTAGTTGGAGTGCATGTACTTCAAGGCCAAGTTTCTAGTGAAAAAATAATTCATTGATTGGGAGAAGACATGCCTACCAGTCACACTCATAACTTGAAAGTTATAGGTTTCTATTTGTCCTTTTGTAAAAGTGACCTATGTCACATGTTGTAACTAAAAGTTAGAAAATGGACCGTATTTCCAAAAATTGATGTAAAACATAACCAAACAAGGTTCATTGTTTTCAAAACCAGTATGTTTCAAAAAGTAGTTAGGAAGTGGTCACAAGGTAGTTATCAAGGAAAGCCTATAAATACAAGGCTATTTCAAATGTAGGGAAGGCTCTTATAGAAGGGGAACTTTCGAGAAGAACTTTGTGGAGAAATTTTATGAGAATTGTTGGTTTGACAGTTTGTATCTAAGGGTTTTTGGAGTTGAATAATTTCAAAAAGATAATAAAGAAAGCATTTATATCATTTGTTTTTAATGTACTTTTGAGTTATTGTTACTGATTTTTTGTATATCAAATTGTGGAAATCATCTGTTATTTGTTGAAATGCAATTGATATAGTGAACACAATCACATCTTGGTATCTTGGTTTGAACGTACTAAAGCTATTTATCTCTTCATATGTTGAGATTTGTATCCATCTTTCATCATAGTTGCATATTAAAACATGCTTTGTGGTGTAACCCCTTTGTAATTTGTCATAATTTGTGAAATCCCGATTGGTATTCTTGTTTCTGCTGCTAGGGTTTCTGTTATTCCACTTTCTTTAGTTTTTCCCTTTTCCTTTATGCACTTTTTGGTTAAAAGTACACAAAAATCCCCAAATCCCCTAGAACTCAAGATCCGTTGAGACTTAGATTATCCGTCTATCCGTCGATCGATTGATAAGATCTGTCTCTTAGCTCAATGATCAGTCTATCCTAATCAACGATCCACCCTACTATTTCTAAGGCAATCGATCTCGCTTTCAGTTTGAATTAATTGGTATGGGTAGCTTTTACAGTCACGTCCACGATCAAAAGTTGGCCTATCAAAACTATAGGGCGAGATGGTCTAAGCTAAAAAGTCATGAGTAACTTTTGCAGTCATATGACCCAGACTTTTTATTATGCTATTGCCTTGGCCAAACCGTGGAGACCTATGGGTAGTTTTACAGTCATATGGGATGGACTTTGTTTCATTCTCATGCTATTGCCTCCCACCGCTCCATCCTTCACCCCCGCCGGTGTGGGAAGCCTCATATGAGGGAGCTGCCCCTCTCAAATGCAAAGGAAAGTTGTTACCCCAGTAACAACTTATCCAACTGTTGGGACATTTGTCACTGACCGTTGGATGGGCATGTTGAAATCTGCAGTGACAAATCTGTTTACCGACAGGTATTTATATTGAACCATAAATTTAACCTGCTTCATGGATAACAGAAAAATTGAGGAGTGATCTCTGAAATATCAACTGCCCACAAGGCAAAGAAAGCTACTAGCATCACTGCTAGGCCTCTTTTGTCATAATGATCATACGATAATGTTGATTTTAAAAAAGTTTTAGCTTTTGGTATTTTGACTCACTTTAATTGAGAAGACTTCTTTCCGTGTCCTGCTAGTCTGGATGATGGATTCTGTTGAAATTTAGCCCATGGTAACTAGATTCTGCATTTGAAGAATCAACCTAAACTGTCTAAGTGAAACTCCAATTATAACTGCAACCCTAAGTGCATTAATCTGCAGACACAAATATGCAGAAAGAACAAAATATAAATAATACTGAAATCGGATAACTTGCTGTCCGAATTTTTTTACTATTCTGGTTTTTTCTTTCTGCAGTTAAGTTACAAAATAGTGAGCGATTAGAGTCTTAAATAAACCTCCAACTTGGGTGTCCAAAAATTAAAAAACAAAGTCTTATTTTAGATGTCTTTATCCCACAGAAAACTCTAAAAATATGTCTGCTGTCTGCCCAGCAGAAAAGTAAAAATAGTCCAGCGCTGCCCAGAATAGAACACTAAAAAACATATATAAAGTGCCAACTAACACTAAATATTGAATATATGTGCCTAGATTTAGGAATCGTCACACTAAACATAAATACCTATTCTAGCAGCTTTAAATGCTAAATAAAGGATTGAAATCAGCACCCAATTGAAGGAGATTCAACACTAAAAATAAGATTCGTTTTTTCGCTAATATCTACACCTAGCCATAGGGGAATAACAGCTGAGCAACCAACAAAAAAAAACAAATCCTGCTAATCTCCAAGCAAGTTTTGGGTTTTTCTTTTTTGACTGTGCCTGTGATCATGAATGCTCCTTTCTATATTTTCTGTCTGGATGATAGATCCCACAAGTCTCAGGGAGCTTTTGAGATTTCATAGTTGACAATATCAGAAAATTGATTAAATGAGCATCACTCTCAAAGATAAAACTCTGTTGTAGGGCATCAGAACTGTATTTTGGAAATATTTGAAATTTGCTTCCAAATAACAGTGCTAATACTTGATAATAAACTAATGTTTTCTCATTTTGGACTTAAGTACTTTAAAATTCCAAGACTGTCAAAATGATGCATTCATAATGCCATGCTGCTTGCTGTGCCTTTTTGATAGATCAGCATCGCTCCAAGTTTCCAGGATGCAGGGATGGCTTTTAAAAATTATATAGACTGATGTTTGAAAAATTAATTACAAAAAACATACACAGTGAATCCAGAAGCAATCTGGTTTCAATAGGGACTGGAAAATTAATACCAACAATTTCAATTTATCAAAAAAATGAGTAAAACAAAGCTGAGATTTATATAAAGCTGTATTTTTGTATGGAATTTCGCATGAGAGACAGAATATTAATATTTATACACCCATATCTTGTGTGGAAATTTAACCGTTGACCAAGACTCCACTATTAAACTTCTAGGATCATCTTCTGCATTGTCTGATGTCTCAATGTTAGTTGTGTCGTAAATAGTCTGTGAGCAAATTCTTGTACTATTTCTGCCGTTGCTGTTTTCAAAGATGATAAAACCTGTTGCTATTCATCATTTGAAAAAGATTACCAGGCCCTAAAATTATTCATCAATGACAGCCAAATTTTGAATGGGCCATTTTATAATATCAGTCTGGAGCTCCAGCAAGTTTCCAAGTGAGGGGTTCACCAAGAGGTCAACAGGAAGTTGCAGAGCCAATGTGTGTCAGAAATCCAAGCATCTTCATTAAAGTTTATTATGATTACTCTCTAAATCTTTTGACTGTAACAATAGTAGCAATTCTTAGAATAGAGATTACCTTAGCAAACCAAAAGTATAAATGGAATTCAATCACTTGGATTTAATTGCACACAACCCAAAACAAATTTTATATTTTGCTTTCTAAAATTAGAGTGGGGTCTAGGGGTGGCAGCCCTCAGTAGTTTTGAAGGTTAGCACCCCTCAGTGGGTTTGAAGGTTAGCATCCCTCGTGGGATCTAGGGGTATTGCCCTTGGTGCATTACCAAGCCCAAATTAAAGCCTTCAGGTTCATAGGGGCCTTCATGGCACTTGCGCAGTTTTTTTTGTTTCTTCAATGTTTTTTTAATGTTTAAATGACTGTCTTTTAAACAATTTGCAGCGGATTTCCACTTCCTCTCTATCTTTTGGTGATCCAATAGAGTATGCACTAAGGTATCTATAAATTTTTATATTGGGGGGGTCTTGGTAGCCCCACTTTAAGTTTGGGTTTAAACTTTAGGGTTTAAAAAATAAAAATAAATAATTGTTTTAGTTGCAACGGTCATTTTTTTTGGACTTTTCCATCCCTGGTTGTTTCTCCAGAGGGGAATTTCCCTAGGAATGGGCTTCAATGGGACTGCCACCCAAAGGGGATGATGGTGGGGTATGCTTTTTCCCCTTCCTGCCAACCCTAGGATGTCTCTATTCTGGAAAACAGGGTAAAAACCCCAAGGACACAATGAATAAATGCACATAGCTTTTCTACTAGATGCTCCTCAACCATCTTGAGGATGCTAGGATAATCCCCTATATGGGAACATCACTTTGGACATTCTTGCATATATAGGGCTGTCTTGAGGATGGGTTCCCATGGGGTGCTTCCAAGAGAGATGGTAAGGAGATGTTTTGACCTTGTACTACCACCCTTGAGATGCCATTGTTTCAAGGAATAGGGTTAAAAACTATGTGGAGAGGTCTTCTAACTATTGCTAGTAAATTTATTTGGCCATTATGTCGTCTGTACATCTTGTAACTGGTCAAAGGTTTTTTTCAAAGTTGAATATTAATTACCATCGTCCATTTGAAGTCGCTGTATTAATTTTTTAAGGAGGCCGTACTACTATCCGTCTGTACATTTCAAAAAGCGGAGACGAGTATTTTGAAGGTTGCAACTTTGAACTTCATTAAATTCTTTGTTGCCGTTGTATGCTTATTTGGAGGTTTCCGTACTAAGAGTGAACAAGCCGTATTGTAACATGTCCATTGTTCTACCCATTGTTCTACCCATTGTTCTTACTATGTTTTACTCACAAGTGAAAGCTTGTGCTACTAACATTATGAGTAATAATTTTTTTTCCTTTTCATATGAATAACAAGATGTACATTTGAACATAACCATATCAAACTTTCCCATTGCATAACATAGAATCACTTCAATAATTCAAGTAACGATTTCACATTACATAATTTCATGATAATGTTTTCCATTTACAATTTCTCAATAAGAATAGAGATGCATGTTTACATTCATAGCTTCCATGAGCTCAATGATATATATATATATATATATATAGAATACAATGATCTAGATGTCCCTAATGTTGGTGCATACCTCCTAGATGTCCCCAAACTGGTGCTACATCCTCAAATACTCGTCACCAACTGTATGAGGGAGAGAATCACTCAAGCGCTTTTCCACCAACCATGGATTTATTGTGGTACCCTGCATATCCACCTAATTGGTAAGATGGCCCTACCTTTGATGAAGAGATTGGTTTGGTAACTCCATAATCCTGACCTTCCTGAGCATAGTGTTGTGTCCTACATATCTAGAGCTACCATACATTGGCTACAACCTACATCTAAGACTTCCTTGCCTAGAATGCAATCATGCATCACTGTGAACTGACAGTGGCTACTTACACTACTTTGGCCAAAGAATTCAACACCCAGTACTTCGAGTGAGAGTCATCTGTCCACCCACTCTTTAGCTCAATTTGGTATTGATCATAAACATAAAACGCATTTAATCTAAAGTGATAATATAACAAAATGTTCAACAAGGTTAATCCCTTGACCATGGATTACCCTAACCCTAGGAATATCCAAGTCCATAATAAACTGATTATCTAGGTTACACCCTTTCCCATGGATTTCTGTAAACCCAAGTATAACCACACTAATCATACATGCACACATACTAGTGGTCCACTAGTTTACCCCCTTTCCCATGGATTACACTAACCCCATGAATAACCGTGCCAACCTCTTATGTTCAAAATGACATTTTCATAAAAGCACTACAAGACAACAACATATTCCACATTCTCTTTTCATGGAATATCCATATGGATTTAACGAACTAAGTATAGATCCAACATACTTCATCATAGTATAAATGTATTCCTAATTAATAGGGTTTCACTAATTCGAGACTCAATCCAAAATCAGACAAGAACATTCCATACTAGGAAATAACTAAGTTCATAAGAACAAGCATATCATGCATTCCAAGATTGTTTCAAACTAGGAAATAACAAAGTTCATGAAAACAAGCATAACAATCATTACCAAAAGCAATCTTTTCCAAACAAAGGCATTTATAATCAAATAATCCATCAAAAATAAACAATAGAGGAATAGAAATCAGCATGCCTGGATATAGAGTTCCAACTGATAATGCTGCTTTCCAACCTCAGCCTCTGCAATCACAAATGCTACTCCTATGTTCAACTAAACTCCAAACTCTAGACTCCTCTCAAGAATTCTTAACAAATGTAACTCACAAACAATTCTCTCTTTCTCTAAAGCTCTCACAATAATGCTTGCACAGAAATCGCAGCAGAATAATAACAGAAAAATAAGAATGAAAAGTGTAACAAATGGTAGGGAGAGCACCTCTATATATACTTAAATTCGAGCATCATAATGCTACAAACAAGCTAACAATTCTGCCACCTTCCTATTCACATGCATTGATTCAACTGATTTAAACTCTTAGATTGCAACACATAACAGTCCTCTTATTCCCAATTTCATAGAATGGCTGAGTCGACTTCATGCTTGTGACAACATGACTCCTTTTACTGAGTCAAGGCCCACCAAAGCATTGCTACAGATTTCCTATTTGATTTGCAAGTTGACTACCCTCACGAATCTCTGCCATCTTTACTTTGATTGAGTTTCATGCTTATCATATTGCTTTACCAGGTTTTGGCGCAGGTTTAAGACTTCTAATGATTTTCACACTCTACAGATTTTGGCGCCACCTTCATACTTTTAGCACCCTTTGTTTATGCGCAATCAAAGACTTTGTCAACAATGTTAAATCTGCATTCATTTCTGCTTGCAACGTTTAAACAGTATTCTCCCTTATTTATGTGCAACACTTTTAAGTCTTTTGACCTATTCTTATTGTGCTCTATGTTAGTGTTTTATAGCGGTGGAAGGTATTTCTCTTAAAGATAATTGACTCAAGGCAAGTCAGCCTTTGCATTTTGAAACAAATATTATATTTTCTAGGTTGGCCCTAGAAGAGAGCTTGCCTAGCTTGCTACATAAGGGAGATAGAGTCTTCACATTTATCATCAATTCATTCCAATTTGAATTCCTTCAGCAGTAGGTTCGCTTTCAAGAGCAGCATATTCGCATCAAGGAGAAGAGTTAATATTTGTGTATTCAAGGAAATCGCACTATCTTCAAGTGCAGATCCATTGTATGAGATTCGGCCTTTCTAGGGCCTGAGTTTGAGTGCTATTTCTGCACTTCTATTTCTAATTTATAAGTGAATAATTTGCTAGGTTTTTCTCCCTCGAGTAGGAGGGTTTTCCCAAGATAAATTGCTGTGTTGTCTTCTTTGTGATTGTGTTTTTCTGCTTAATTGCTTTTTTGATCCTAAAATTAACACTCTATGTGTTGTATTCTCTCTTTGGCCGTAGCTACATATAGGACAGCGCTATGTTTATGTGCTTTGGCTTATTCAAAGCACTTTAATATATATCAAACAGCTGCGCTTTGTTATTGCACCATGCTTAAAGCATTTTAATATATACCAAACAATTATATATATATATATATTACATCCACAATATATATATACTTATATCCACATGATTACCAATTACATTACTTGCCAACTAAATGTATATATAAACATATATTAAAATAATTATATATATATATATATATATACACATATTCATATATACGTATATATATATATTTTTATCGATAATAGAAGTGATTTTATTAATAATAAAAATCAGATTACATATCAATTCTCCCTACAACAACACCATAAAACCCCTTTCCAACCCCGCTAAACTCCTCTCTATTAAACCCTAGCCTTGCCAGTTAACCATACTACAATCAAAGTAATGAGTTACAAACAATGAAAAATCCCCTTATAGACAAAATCTCCACAAGCCTCACAAGACAGCAAACCCTCAAACCCTACAATGGACCTGCTAACATATCATGATTTTGGATCTCAAATTGGCCTTCCCTTCGTCTGAGACCTGAGAACCATTGTAAAGGTTTTCTTCCTATCTTTCTTTGCTTTTTTCCTTTTTACCGTTTGCCAGCCATCCCCTACCCTTGCAGCCGCCTTTTGCCAATCCGATGGTTTGTCATAGGGACTCATCAAAACTCCATCCAAGCTTCCATTTGATTGTTGTCTTTGCTCAACAACTTTTCGTTTCCCTATTTCTTTCTCTTGCAATCTCACCAGACCTTTTTTCTCTCGACATTCAGGTGTTGTTGCCCAATTTTTGGGATTCAAATCCTTTTCACCTCCATTGTGGACAACATTGTCACTGTTCACATCTGGATCCATTTCCTGTGCCAGGACTTCTCCAATCTATTGCTGATCCTCCCTTCTATCTTCCTCCACCAAAGCCTTTCCATCTTGACCCCCTTCCTTCCTGCTTTTCTCCTTAGAGTTCGTTTGTCGTGTTTCTTTTTTCTCCACTATATAATGGTGGGGGCCAACATCTTTCCACTAGGAGGCTGTTTTGGTTGCTCTTTTTTTGGCACATTCAACAGCCAAATGGCCAATTTTAAAGCAAATTCTGCACCTGAAGGGTATCCCTTCATAATCCAAGGGTTGCACCTAGCAGCCTTTTGAAGTTTTTAATTGAATTCCCTTCGGAGGCACTTTTGACTCATTCATTTCCACTAAAATCCGGGCATAGGTCGAATGCAGAAGGTTTGAGGACCCTTCATCCACCATTAAAAAGTTACCTAAAGAGTTTTCTACAGCCTCTAAGTAGAAATCAAACCAAAACTGCAAGGGAAAGTTGGGAAGTCTCACCCAAATAGGAACCTTCTCAAAAACTTTAGTGGCTGGATTAAAAGCCGGATGCCATGGCTTTAACATTAGTGGAAATTTTTCTTCCCTATCCCAGTGGTAGTCACAAAGGATCTTCTTTTTGTCCTGCTCCTTTTCAAATACTACAATGAAAAAGCCTTTTTCCATGGGATAGATTTGAACATACCCTTCCAATACTTGCATCCAATGGTTAGATATCCACTGGTGGAGGTCCGTCAAGCTTGGCCTAAATATCCCCTGAATCTTCCAATCAGACCTAGCCCAGAAAAAACTTTTTCATTGAAAAAGACTTCTTGTTTAAGCTCATCATCTAGTTCCAAAGTGATTGATCTCGATGATAGAGAAGAGCCAGAATTTCCACCTCCCCTTCTCGTCAAGATTTTATTTGAGAGCTTCAATGACTGAGAAGGTCTCGAAAGATTACCTCCATTCTGAATTGCTTTGGCCCACTTATTGGACCCATCGACTCTTGAAAAACGAGCAGTGGTAAGTCCTCTTTTCTAGCGCCGTTGCTCTAATAGCTCTTCCCCATCCACAGCATAGCCGTCTTCGCTATGCCTTGGATTTGTCGCTTCCTTCTCTTTTGGAGTTTTCTGCGTTCCATTTTTTAGTTGGCTCCCCCTCCTGACGGTTTTCTTGTTGTTGTCTTCACAGCTCCGAGAACCCCCTTATCGCTTTTTGCACGTTCTTTCCCTCAATGCTTAGACCAGGTAAAACCCTAGTTGTAACTTCATCCCAAAGTAAACCATTATCCTCTAGGTTTTCTATAGATGTTTTCATATATACGTATATACGTTTCCATTAACGTACATATATATATATATATATATAACATTATTTCAATATCCATATTTAAACACATTCATGTACTCAATGATTGATGTATATACACAAAGTGTGTATATATATATGTCGCATTTGTCCAATTGACATTGGGTTATTTGTTCATGCGCATGCATAGGTATGTCTACCTATGCATACTTCATGCACGCATATACTCATATGTATGAGTTATCGTAGACATGTACATATATACATATATACATTCTATGTATATACTTCACCGATTAACATATAAATATGAACACACAGAGAAGAACTTCCTCTCAACATAAAGACTCAATCGCATATCCACAAACAAAACATTCATAGAACAAGATCATAACCCAATACAAAACATTCTCAAACTTTGACAAAAGGTTACTTACCATTTCCCAAACTATCTTAATCAACTAGACCAACTAGGAAGTGAGTGTGTGTATGCTCAATTAGGCTCATCAGGGTTACTAGACCAAGTTCTTCTCCTGAGTGATATCCCCTTCCGTCAAATCTATTCTTGCATCCAACTTAGTACATCACAATAGTAGTTAGCCGATAACAATACTTTCTTATTCATCATATATTTTCATTTTCAGAACATTTAAAACATCATATTGAATTAAACATTCATTCATCGTATTTCCATCAAGATTCACATACAAAACACAATCATAAATATATATATTGAAGCATTTTAACCATCAAGGTAATAGTAAATAGGTAACAATACAACGGGGTGTAACACATATAGTTGCAGTGATAAATATGGTTCGTACCATGATGGGTAGTGTTTGAATTTAAGGTTTGACATATTAAATTTAATTTATGTACTCTGGTTTTTGGATAGCATTTTGTGTGCTATCAAATGAAACATCCGTAGTGTTATAGATGATATGCAATACTTAGATTTTGGAACAACTATTTTCAGACTGTTATAAAATTGGTCAATCTGTTCACTGTGAAACTGTGATAAATTTATTCATTTGAGCTGTAACAAATTGTGTTTTCAAAACTGGAATGTTGTTTAGCAAAAAAAAAATTTGGGGAGGAACTCTACAATTAGCCTGTTTTATTGCTTCATGGACAGACAACTCTCTACTATGTTATTCATCAACAATGTCCAATTTTTGTTGGAGAGGACTATGATTGGAAGATGAAAATTGAGCTGTATTAGAGGTTACTGTGTTCTTAATATATTGTTGATTATTATAGAAAAAATATTGTTGAAATGGAACATTGGGTAGGGTGTCGAGTGAAGATATGGTCATTTATTTGGATGCCATTTGTAGTGGGTGGAAGATGCGCATCTGTTTGGCAATTTTAGATATAGTTGGCAAAATATAGTAGTAAGGATACAATACATTGTAAGATAAATTGGGATTTGGACATTTGCATTGTAATCAATCTAATTTGTTATTACAGCACCACCAATTTGTGATTTTCAGTGCTCCCCAGGGATGTGTCCCCTTCCTTTTTACCTTTGTTCCCTATAGGGGACGTTTCAGGGATGCCTAAGAAACGTCTCTTCCCCATCCCCTTTCTTGTCAAAATTTAGGAAACGCCTTGGGACATCAAAAAATTCCCATGGTTCGTTAGGGGACAGGTAGTCGTCCCCCATCCATCTTGGGGATGCCTAGCCGTCCCCTAACAAACCCAGGGACATTTTAGGTATTTTCAGAAAAAGCTTACAACCTTTCAATGCTTGTTTGGTTTAAGAAATGCCCATCTATGATTTACAAATAAATATGAGAATGGTGAGCGCCATGAAGGTTTGTGTGGTTTTGAAAGTGTTAATTTGGGCTTGGTGACGGGGGCTCTACACTTCAACCTCTCCCTATATGGTGAGAAGGAACATGCTAGGGGCATTGTCCTCGGACCTTGCGAGGGGTGTTGCCCCTCGACCCTGTTGGGGGTGCTCCCCCTCGATTGAGAGGTGCTGCCCCTAGACCCCCATGCCCTCATGGGGGGGTATTGCCCCCAGACCCCCATGAGGGGCATTGCCCCCAAATTCTCATCAAACTATAAGTCTAACCAAGTAATAGACCAATGATGAATCTGTTAGTTTTTATGATCAGATATAAAACTAAAAATTTAATTCTAAATCAGACACACGAACACAGCAAATACCTTGGGAAAACCCTCCAGCATTGTCCTCGGACCCCGCGAGGGGTGTTGCCCCTCGACCTTGTTGGGGGTGCTCCCCCTAGATTGAGAGGTGCTGCCCCTAGACCCCCATGCCCCTCATGGGGGGGTATTGCTCCTCAACCCTGTTGGGGGTATTGCCCCCAAATTCTCATCAAACTATAAGTCTAACCAGGTAATAGACCAATGATGAATCTGTTAGTTTTTATGATCAGATATAAAACTCAAAATTTAATTCTAAATCAGACACACGAACACAGCAAATACCTTGGGAAAACCCTTCAGCTTGAGGGAGAAAAACCCAGCAAATATATCTCTTATATATTGAAGTGATAAGAGCAGAAATCTGCTTACAATTCAGGCACTACACAATGCTGATTTTGATACAACAAATAATCGCACCTCTCCTAGATGCAAATACAAATGAATGTGTTTCTCTTTGAAGTCGATCTGCTGCTGCAAGATAATGATGTGTTGCTCAGGCGTGAACTTCTTCTTATGATATGCGAACTATGATGAATGAACTTTTTGAATGACGAATGAGAAGGATCACTCATATATACCAAATGGTGGAGAGGATGCATCCCTTCAAGATGCAAAGTCGGCCCATAAATAATGATCTGTTGCTCAGGTGTGAACTTCTTCTTATGATATGCGAACTATGATGAATGAACTTTTTGAATGACGAATGAGAATGATCACTCATATATACCGAATGGTGGAGAGGACGCATCCCTTCAAGATGCAAAGCCGGCCTTTATAGAAAATCGCATCCCTTGAAGTCGGCCCATAAATAATATTTATTATCAATAACTAAATATTATATTTTGTTAGTGAATGAAGCGCCTCTTCATATTAAATCTATTTCAATAAATTGAATAGACGAATGGCTATATGAGATTTATTGTTTACAAGATGTGGCTGGAAGTGATTGCCGACGCTGCTACATCAACAAAATCATGATCACAAAATCTACAAAATGCATATCCCTTGTTGCAAATCTCTACATCTTCACAATCAAAGATTTTCTTTTTTAATACATTGGACAACTTGTTTAGTATACAAGGATTGCCATAGAAAAAGTTGGTATGCTATGTCATTATACTGCTGAATACAAGTTAAGTCATAGTTGGCAATAAATGCCATTTTCATAATGCAAAATGTATTTGCACAGACAACTCATAGAACAACCCCATCTATTAGTATTCCATCCAAGGTCAAACTGGAACATAGCCGGCAATCTTTTTACTTAATTGTTCCTCTTTGTTAATAAGTTTGACAACAAAAAATGCAGTCTTGAAGGCTTTAGGAAAGCTTTAATAATAAATCCCTCACTTGAATATACACACAAGTTAGACATGTCTTTATTAACTCATGCTCATATGTATATATAAAGAACATCATAATTCCTATTCGATTACCCATGCTCACAAAGGTTCTATAATGTCTATGATGAATGCTTTATCAATGTTATCATATGAATATTTGAAATTTCCATATATTTTAAAATAATTCTTTATTTTTTTAATAGCCATCCCTTTCTGTCCCCTAAAATGGCCAAAATGTACCCCTGTACTGGAAACACATCCCCTGCCTGTCCTCATCCCAGAAGCTTGGGGGAGCATTGGTGATTTTTCATTTTAAATATATGATTCTATGCATTTTTAATTTTTTATTCTATGTTTGATAAGGATACATCCCCATTCCTTGGTCCTTTGTCCCTCTCCTCATGCTATATTTCTTCTTAGACATTGTTCCTAGGATTTTGGGGGTACCCCTAGGGGTTTCCTTTCCATGGTCCTGTATTTCGCTGCTGCTCCTCAGCAATCCGTACTCTTCAAATGAGGACTCAGAGGAACATAGTGTTTATTTTGGATGTAAATAATTGCACATTTGGTTTACTTTCTGAAGGAGGTTTCTATGAAACTCATGTTACTTAAGACTGAAGCTAATTCTTGGTTTAATTCATTTTTGATATGGCTTCTATTTCTCTCAATTGTATTATTGGATAGTTTAAAATTTAAACAACTTATCTGTTCCTCTATTTTTTGTGTAATGACGGCAGTCAATAGTGAGGATGAAAAGGGAGAACAATAATTTTGACTATTGTTTATTTGAAATCAATGTGCTAGTGGTTACTTGGTGCTTTTATTTTGTATGTGGACTGAGTGTAGCATTTGCAAATTCATGTCTGTCTGTAATGTCACATCTTGTTACAGCTTGCATCTTCATACTCCAGTCTGTTAGCAATTCTGCACATCAATATGATTTAACTTGGATTTTTTCTTGTACAGGTCTTGGATGCAAGGGACCCTCATGGTACACGGTGTCATCATCTTGAAAAACATTTGAAAGAAAATTGCAAGCATAAGCATCTTATTCTTTTGTTAAACAAGGTATAATTGAGATGATATTATTCCTTCAAGTGCTAATGGCATTGTAAAAATGTGTTCAGGAGCTCAATCACTAGGCATTTTTATGAATTGCTGGACCATTCTTACGTTGTTTTATTCCTTTGTTTTAGTGTGACCTTATCCCTGCATGGGCCACGAGAGGGTGGTTACGTGTACTCTCAAAGGAATACCCTACTCTTGCCTTCCATGCAAGCATCACAAACTCATTTGGCAAGGTATTTCCTTTGCTGAAAGAGAATTTGGATGTGCTGGAATGTACTGTTCAATAAGCTCATTATGATGATTGCAATAATTATCTTCTTTTTGTGTTTATCAGTTCTGGGCACTGCATTGGATTTCTTTGTTCACAATCTTGATAGGTGATACCATGTTTGGATGGTTTACATTTTTATTCCTGGACAGGGTTCACTTCTTTCACTTCTTCGGCAGTTTTCTCGGATGAAGAGTGATAAGCAGGCAATATCTGTGGGCTTTATTGGGTATCCGAATGTTGGCAAGTCATCTGTAATCAATACTCTTCGAACCAAAAATGTAATATTTATTTTCTTTAACCATTCTTATTTAGTACATAATTCTTGTACTTGCAGAGTTATGCTTCATAGCTCTATATTATCATTTGCATAGAATATTATCTTTATGGGTCCATGTTCATTGAAATTTGATTTTATGATGGAGGTCCCACTTCAAAAAATCAGTTGTTTAGCTTTAATCATGGAGGTTCCATTCATATAAAGATAATTTAATTTTTTTTAATTGACTATTGATTCATTTTAAGTATGATTTATTTAAGCATCATAGAATCATCCATTATTTATAGAAAATTGTGGCATCAATCCCACAACGAGATGTCACTGTACTGGCACTTTTTCCTTTGTTTATGATTTTGCTAGGACTACAAATTAAGTGGTCTTGCCATTTCTAAAGATAAGAATTTTTTTGTGTAAAGCATGCCATCTCTTTTGAGATGCATCATATCCATTGACCAGTTTTACGAAAGTGGCGGAAAGGTATATGTATGCATATAAACATATATATTTATATCAAAACACACACACACACACACACACACATCTTTTTGTGTGTGTATAAGTAAGTAAATTGAAATTCAGAAAAAATAAATATTAGTGCACAATGTTGATTAGAATTAGGTAGCAGTGATAGGAGATCTTTTTGTGTGTGTAAGTAAGTAAATTGAAATTCAGAAAAAATAAATATGAGTACACAATGTTGATTAGGGTTAGGTAGCAGTGATAGGAGAAACTTTGGCATGTTTTTAATTTTATTATAAATTTATCTATTTTTTTATAGAATATGTTATTCAAGTCAGAAGATCGCATGATTGATGTGGAGTACAGTCTCCTGGTTTTGTGAGATTTCTTATAGCTATCTTTGATACTTGAGATGCATCTCCTGGTTTCACTCATTGAACGTTTTGGATGATATCCTATTTCATAGTAGTTCAAGATACCATTATTCTAACTTTGAAATTTACTACTGTTGATCTGAACTCAATTTTGCAGGTATGCAAAGTAGCACCTATACCAGGAGAGACAAAAGTATGGCAGTACATCACTCTTACTAAACGCATTTTCTTAATCGACTGTCCTGGGGTTGTCTACCATAGCCATGACTCTGATACAGATATCGTGCTCAAGGGAGTGGTAGAATATGCACCCTAAACCCAGATATATTCTTTTTATGTTTTACTAATATTCTTTTATTCTCAGTTTCAAGGTTGTGTTGATCTCTCTGTATATTGCATCAATCTCCATCATTAATTGAAAGCTTGAAAAAGCATGCACATGCAGTGGTTTTTCAGATTTTTTAAAAATTATTTTATCAGTTAACATGCCCTTGGAGCTTTGATTAATGACTGCATTTCTCTAGTTATCTACATTTCAGGAAAATAATTTTTGTTTGAACTATTGCAAAAAAGTTTTTATGTTAAATTAAATGTATAGTAATCCGGAATCCCTAATCAGGCCACCTGCTTTGGAAGGGGCTTATTATTTTCTTTGTCTTGAGATCGCAGGCATGAGGAAACTTTATTGATGATTCCTCTTAGGTTGTTAGCCTTCTTCATGGATAAAGTGCTTATGTTTTGAACTTAATGTGCTTTAAAGAATTAGTTACAGAAAGAGACAAAGTGTTATGCACACAACTCTATAAAGTGAGTCCTAGTATGACTGTGTATGAAGGCATTTTCTAATAAGCTTATCTGATAACAATGAATTTCTGATAACCTCCTGCTTTTAGCCATTGTTCTATATATGTATACAACCTTCAATGTTATATTGATGCCTATCATTTTAATTTCTGATTTCATGGTCATCCAAGTAATCATCATATAGAACATTGGGATCAACACAGGAGGCTCACCACATTGTGACCATTGAAACCCATCAGTTAGCATCCTATCCCATATACTTCTGTTTGATGTTTTGCCCAACTCTTTCATTTTATTTCCTTGAGTATATGCCCAAAGTGCTTTTGCATCTTTATCTTGATTGTTGGTATTTGAGTTGTTGCAATTTTTGGGCCTTAACTGTGATGTCCTAGAATAGTTGCACACAGAATATAATCCAGAAAGATTCAAAACAGCAGACATTCTTTCATTTTATTTATTTATTCTTGTCAACACATACAATGAATGGAAACTACATTACTAGTCTGATACAACTCATTGGGTACTCCCAGCATACAAATCTCCTTTTGTGAGCAGTCTACAGCATGCAAACTGAACGCACTGGTAGTACTGGACATGCTACACTACCCCGCTGTCACCTTGATCTGCACAAATCTGCAGTTGCCATGCTCCCCAGATTGTCTCCTGAGGGTTTTTGTACCCAAGATAATAGTTGAACTGCTTGAGGTTATCATCCCAAGTGCTAAAGATGCTGTAGCAATCACTTCCTGAATTGGTGGCAGTTAACTGATAAACAACTTCCTCATTTGTGGTCAGCTAACTAACAAATCAGTCTTGCAAATTATGGCAGTTGACTAGTGGGTTAACTGTGCAGTTAACTGACTAGTGTGAGACCAACTCAGCACCTTATTCCAGTATTTAAGTTTTCTAACTGAATCCTAACTGAAAGTCCCAGCTGCTGCTCAACTGGAAGACATAAAGAAAAGCCAGTTCCCAACTGAAGACTCAGACGCCTTATTTTAATACAAATATTCCTGATTGAAAACTCAATTCTAACTGCCAACAGAACAACTTATTCAGTGCTGCAGATAAAGGGGGTTATTACAATTTACAACTTTATTTTGCACCATTCCACCCTCGGTGTTCACCATGGTATCTACTATCCATATGACTCATTTGTTGAGTTGGTGCTGCTTGTTGGCAATTTTGATCCTGCGTATAATTCTAAAGTCAAATCTGTTACTTTTTGTGAACAAGATTACCTTGATTTGTTGTATTGCCGTCCTCAACATCAAGGACTTGAGGCTGTTGTTAATTTTGCATTGCTTGAGTTGAGAATTCCTGTAAATTGTTGCCCAGTACATCTCTGACATGTTATTGTTTTGAGGCTGGAATATTATCACAAGTTGAGTTGTGAATATGCTCTTGAGTGTTCTCGGAACACTTGATTCATGCACAATGAAATAATGAGTGTGAGGCGATGCAATTATAATGGGACTAACTTTTTCATTGTAATCAGATTGCTTGTATCACATTGGGGATTGCACAACGCTTCTTTCTTGATTAAATCAAGAATTCCTTCCACCAGGACATGACGAAATGTGCATCATTACATAAAATTAAGTTTATAATTTATTAACTACAAAAACTTAATGGTTAAGGCTTAAGCACAGACTACAAAGATTTCATTACAATTTGATGGTGAAAGCACACAATCACAGGGGGAACATTTATCAAAGATGATTGTTTTAACTTTTACCACTTAAGATGAAGTAATAGGGTTATATAAGGTCAATAAGCACAATGATTTAGTTGAATGAATAATGTTAATGAGAGTTTATTGACATAAGCACTATGATTACATGTAAGTTTGTAACAATAGGGTTGCTGTCATGTTGGGTTCAATGTTATCAATGTGATGAGTCTCCTTTGACAATCTTTGAAAGGAACATGTAGTCAATTTTGAGTCAAGAACCCATTTTTATAATTGGGAAGTTGTTAATTTGTACCATTAACATAATTTTATAAGAATTAAGTAATAACTTAATGTATGCAGTTCAGGATTTACTTAATCATAGCAGGACTCTCAATTAACACATATATCAATGTGTGTAAAACTGCACAAAGCGTATGGTAAATACTTTGCTATAACTGTATACCAGGAGTTCATTGGAAGTGGGGCTAATACTTGTTAGCAAGTGAAAAAGTAAAACCAATAAAACATTCATTGGCCTCTTGCAAAGCCAGAATGGGATCCTATGATAGTTCATGGGAAAATGAAGAGCATTAGCTTTGGTCCACTTTGTCTAGTTTTGACAAAAAAACTAGGATTTTCAAGAGGAGGAATTTTATCTCTTCCTGTATGAATCTATTAAAGAACTTTTTGAGATGTGTTTCTGATACATTGCCTTTTGCTATTGGTTGTGATTTTGATATTTTGACATGACAAAATTGTTTATTTTTGTCTGCCCTGTATTCAACTTTTATATAATTCATGTCAACTAACTGCTTGAAAATGATTTTTGTTACAATCAAAGCCTACATATGACATTGAGATTCTTGCTATCCACTATAATAGACTCACTTATGTGCTGGATATTCTGTCTTTACCAGGTTCGTGTTGCAAATTTACAAGATGCAACTGAACATATTGGTGAGGTTCTTCGTCGAGTGAAGAAGGATTACCTCAAAAGAGCATACAAATTAAAGGATTGGTAAGCTTTGACTGTCATATCTGGGTGTTTTCCGGTCTATTAGGTCTGGAAGATTTTCATCGAACTCTTTTAGTAATTTGAATCTGGAAGTCAATTGTTCAGAAATTGCTAAGGAAAACAATGTTCGAAAATTATAATCTTGGTTGATCTTTGGACAAAATAATCTCATTTATTTTCATTTGTTTTCTTGTTATTATGATCTCTTACTAAATAAATTATTATTTATAACATAGATGGGTTCAGACTGCACCATGGATTAGATCATCATTTGCTTTTTATACATTGTTGGACATGACATGGCTGTCATATTTCACATTCTTATAGTTCACAAAAAGCAAGAGTCATAAATATGGACATCATGTGTGAGGAAATTGTTGGCATTTAACATTGAACAACTTTTGATCCCAAATTCTTGAACGTCTAACTGCATGGAGAAATGATAAACAAGTAAAATCCTCAAATCTGTATTTTATATCACATGTGATGCTGATTTTCTGATGGTCAAATTTAAGAGTTCTTTGATTTGGTTTCAACATGGTTGTCAAAGATAATATGATGGAATCTCTTTGATATCTAGTGAATCTCGCAGTATTCAGCTTTTGTGCATGGTTTGTCAAATTCTCAGGCTTTTTGTAAGAAAGCAACTCTTGAGATTGTGCAGATCTTGTTTGATATGGCTTAGCTACTGTTCTTGCCTTTTCAACAAATTGTAAATAGAAAAAAAGAGAAAGAAATTGGAGTTTGAAAACTTACATTGATGATCTCCTGTATGACCTTGGCAAATCTATCATAAAAACTAAGTTACTGGTCCTAGTATTGTTTCGGGTTCGAGGGTTTGGTTTGCGGGTTCAGTCAAATTTTTTTTGAGGGTTTAGTTTGTCCATACAAAAACATCTAAAAATCAGAAATATATGCATATTTGCAGCAGTAATTAAGTTCAAAATACCACACATAGCATCATATATTGTATAATAAACAAAACCACCATAAAAATAAAAAATATTATAATGCCAATTAGTCAAACTTGAACGTCATGATATATATTAAAATTAAAAAATAACAATGTCAGTGTCAACAGTCAACCATTACTGATCAAGCATCATCATTTGGGTCTTCAAAAATATCATCACTATCCATATTATTGAACTAGCAATCGCACCTTGGTGTGCAATGGGTACGCCGAAGAGGTGTGGAAGGTCAATGAGAAAAAAAAAAATGATTTTTTTTTTTGACGTTTTGCAATATAAGATAAATTAGTAAACCATTTAGCAAACGATGTTGTTTGTGCAACAAAGGTCCCAATTATAGCAAGTAACAATTCTGAGCACCCACTTCATGTTTACTCTCAAATTTGCTATTCTTGGGCTTTGAAGATATAGCCCAATTGTGTTAATTTTCACTGAGAAGTTGAATCATTGCCCAAGCAATGTCAGATACAATGACACTACACTCTGGATCCATATAAACAAAAATTAGATTGTTTGGATCAAATCCTAAATTCTAGGCCCGGAGTGTGTTTCTGCTACGCTCACATTTCAATGTGTTATATATAAATCTTTCTAATATATACTCAACCAAGTAGGGTAGAGGATGTTGTAATGTTAAAATCTAAATGTGCTGATTATTAGGGGATCTTGGCCATAATTTTCATTTTAATAAACATACTCTAAAACCCCCGCCAAAACCTTATTTTCAGGCTACAGGAAATTGGAGAAGTGAAAGGTCAATACCAGCTAGGAAGAGTTTGGAGGAATGGAAACGAATAGCAGGGGGAAAGCAGCAAAAAAGGGCCAAAAACAGCCGGAAAAAATGACTTACTCAAAACAACAAATAAAGTTGCCCATCGGGTGTCTGATTCCTTGCTAATGGTGGTTGTATTTTTATGGTAAAGATCCTTACGCTCAGGGAAAGACAATAAGTTGAAACAAACGATGTATGGAAAATTTGAGTTCTGAAAATTTAATCCATAATAATTGGGTTAGTGTTAGGGTTGGTAAAAATTTAGAAAAATCACCACAGAAATTAGAACCAAAATAACAGAATCACTATTTTTTTAGGAAAATTGGGATTAAATTGCAATTATTGAAACAATTATTGCATAGCCAAAGACCATGTATAAAACTTGTGCTGAATAAAAAAAAATGCAAGTATTTATCACAATAGGTCAGAATTTCTGGTACCATGTAAATCAAAACAATGAACGAACAAATTGTGCTTTATGAATCAAACCTGTTATACCAATGCTAAAAAGAACCTTTTACTGTAATGAATTTTCATTATATTCAATTTATTACAAAATGCAATAGATATTTTCACTGAGGCCTTGGAAACTCGCCACATTATTGTACAGCCTAGATAAGAACTTGGAGAACTTTGGACCAAGTAAAATACAAGCCACCATCCATGACCTGTCACTTCTATTATGTGTTTTACAACATAAAAAACTAACAGACTACTCTACAGACAGAGTAGTTCCACCCCCCAAAACAATCCTAAACTTCTCAACTTTCAATCATGTAGATTAGAAATTATCTGTAGATCCTAAATAAGTATTAGATATTAGCAGTAGGTCAAAATTATAAGTCCACTACTGAGGTAAGCTTTTTTCTGTTGGTGCAGCCTGGATCTGAGAAGTGGCCAAATAGAGAGTGTTATTTTGGTGCTCAGAGAATCCATTTTTTGGGGCAAGTTTGCAATGATCAACAGGTTTCCAAAAAAATAGAAAACATCCATCACAAACATCAGTTTATAATAAATATAGAATCTATCCTTAGATTTTTTATAAGCATTTACTTATTAGAATTAGAAAAGAAATTAAAAAAAATTAGTGTTTTTGTTTGAAGTGACTCATAATTGTGAATCAAGTGCGCACTAAAACCTCTGTCAATCCCAAATCAGACTTTGGGATCAAAGTACTGGGCTAAAATTTCAACAGAGATTTGAATCTCCAACTCCCCTTTTATTCTTAAATAGCTTAGATTACTATATGGATATAACATGAGCAACATATGGCCACGTTTGAATTTCGAATATGACCAAGGTTGAGTTTCTAAGGCCAGCCATGGCCAAGGTTTATTGCATATCTGTTGCATAAATAGAGCCAGCCAAGAACAAAAACATAAAAAACTCACCCATGACTGTCTCCGTGGTCTTCATTTTCACTTCAATCTCCATAAATAACATTAATAGTATCATTGGGAGTAATGGTAGCAGCTATGATGACATTTTCTACTGCAAGTAAATTAATGGTTTCATAGGAAGTGATGGTAAACTTTTTGCCTTTGTATAAATATTTCTTGGGCATCCATTATAATCGATGCCTCTATACATAGCTCTATTTTTATAAATGCTTACACAAACTTCTCATTTTTATCTATTTTGCTTTCTGAAATGTTTGCCAAGCGTAAGTAAGATTATCATTGCATTAGAACAATGGTAATTGCTATGACAGCACTGGATATAAAATCTATATCATCTAAAACCAAACATCTTGCCCTTTTATGTATACTTTGTGACCTTCCAAACAAGTAGGTGATATCATATTGAGGACCATTGAAAGAGGGAACTGGATTTATAGCAGCCCCAATAGCTGCTCTCCCGCTGGTTTGGATGAAACCTGAACACAACAGGTTATAACATCCTGTCTCCTTGTAAGAATCACTCTGCAAGAGCCATTTCAGATCAGTAATTATCAAAATCAATCTTGACATTAAAAGCTCATTTATGATTTGACCAGTGGCACGATTCAGTTTAGTGTTTCCTTTTCCTCTTATAGGGAATAATATTAATAACTCAGCCATCAGAACATGTATCTACTTTGAATGAGAGGTTGGATGAGTTAGTGTCTCATCTTGACAAATTGAATGCTAAATCTGCACCTGTAAATGGATCTCATAGCCATCAAAATTTGACTCTTCAAGCTGAACCTTGTGGTATCCCTACCCCAATATCTGGTAACATCGTGAATGGGCCTCAAATACCAATTAGTACATCAAGTGGGCAGCTTACAGTTGAATCATCATTGATGGAGGAGGTAAAGATGATCCTCATTTTATTTTTTGGTTTGTTTTTACAGTACTCTGCACTCATTCCATCACATAAATTGAGGGTTGTGTTTTAAATATTTAATCAATATGATGGCAGATAACACTTCTTACCAGGGGTCAACTGCAAATAGGGCATCAGTTGGACATTCTTAGCACTCTCCTACATGAAAAATTGGATCATCATAATCAGCAAAAGAGGAATGAGAAAACAAAGTTCTTAAACAACATTAATGTAGGATACATGACATGTTCCTTCGCTTTTCTTTTGGCCATTGGTGGTGTGAGTACTGTGCTATTCTGGAAAATGAGAAAGCATTGAATTGCTGTCAAGGAGGTACACATTTTTGTTTCTCACAATCGGGAACTGTTAGGTTTGTAAATACACCTATAATGATATTTGCAAAACTGATCTGTAAATAGGATTTTTTGATCTGATTAAGAAATGTATAGCAATCCTAAATGAGAGCTCCTGGCACAATTATCTCCATGTCAATATTAGATCTGAATGATCCACACATCAGAACATTGGAGAGGCATCTCAAAATCGCTATTCCATATTTTTATTTGGACTCTATATTTCAATTTGTTACATGTGATGATAGAAGCATTTTAAGAAACTCTCCCCTGAGCATGTTGTCTCCATCAGCTCTGGGCTTACCTGTTGATGATCAATGCAACCACAGAATATTTCAACACAGTAATTTATGATTTGCATGATCTATGAGGTGTGCCAATATAAAACATAAGAGTATCTATGTGTTGGCGATATGCCCACCTGCCAGCCTGCTTCAATGCTGTTTCTGATCAGAGCCATCAAACGACCCTGAGAGAACCCACATCTGAGACAAGATGAATTCGCCAGGGGCTTCTATGTGGGCTTCCCAAACATTTATACTTGCTTTTGCACCATAGTATTCTCCTCCTTTTACAAAGACTTTTTGCATGCTGCATGCCAAAAGCTTACAAAAGAAAATCATATAGTATATTCATGACTTATCATCCTTGCACAAAGGCTATGACAACCTGAGAAGAACAAAACAATGAACACTACCACTATATATTCAACAAAGAAATAAACACTTCCAGTATAATATTCATTTTGGATTTGTATGTGTCATATTTGGCATATAAACTTGCAGAATACCTACAATAATACTTCATGTCCATTCCCATCTGTCACACTGGGTTTTTGAGACACCCACCATCTTGTTTTCTTAGACTTTTTGCCATATTTCTTAGGAGAAGCAGCACGCATTAGATCATCCTGGAAGCAGATAACAAAATAAATATACAGTATGAAACAAACAGAGCCCATGTTCAGGGACACTAAACCCCAACTCTGAACATCAAAAAACATGAAACCTAGCTTGTATGCATAAAGCCTTGGCCCCTAAAACTGTCAAAAGAAACCCTAGTTTGAAACGCTTTCATAATCCTATACTAAGATCTAAAATCATGTTGATAAAAGTGACTGTGAGAGAAACATTCTTACCTAGCTTCCTTCTCAAACCTATTAAGTTACCACACCTCAAGTTTCTACACAAATTGTGTTGAGCTGTCAACGATGCCCATGAGAAAAAACGTGAAGACTTTGAAAGAACACACGGGAAACCCTAGCTCCGCCTAATGCCGTTCACCGCCACCTGCTTCACCATCCATAATAAATTTTGCAATAACTGCTATGCTGCTTCACCAGCAAGGAAGAAAAAGGTGCATAAACGGCCGAGAAAATGGTCAAAAAATGATGAACAGCAGAGATTCATTACATCGTGGTCGATGGGCTATCAGTCCATTTGCACCGTTCTTAAGAAAAATGAATTGCAAAACTTGAGCGTGGGGACGCCTTCTGCGTAAACATAATAATAGGCATTGCACACTAATTGTATCATCCCCCCCTAAAGAAAAAGTAGTCTTCTAGATGACAAGAAAAACAAGTAAACATCAAGTAACATTAGGGAAGTTTGTTCAATTTGACGACAACATTGTATCTATAGGCATACTTGGAAGAATAGTTCACAAGCCTAGACTTGGGGAGTACTTAGCAAATGAAATGAGTTCAATGGGGGTTTGGGAGAAATGTCTTAGTGGGGTTGAGGGGCAACACCCTTGGCGGGGTCAAGGGGCAGTGCTCCTTGTGGGGCTCGGGGGTAGTGCTCCTGGCGCATTCCCTATCGCGATACAGGGCGGGATTGAGGGGTGAAGCCCCCGCCACCAAATCCAAATTAAGACCTTAAAATCACACAAACCTTCAAGGTGTACATCATTTTGCACTCATAATAAAAGAAATATTTTTGTTTTTTATTGTCTTTAAAATGCATTGGAATCCACGTTGTAGGGTTTGGAGGGGTGTCTTTTGCTTTCTGGGGAAACTTTGAAGCACTGTTGTATCAAGCTCTTGTGACAGATTTCTGCTTTTGTTCTCATATTCTTAACCTGATTCTGAGTAGATGTATTACCAGAGTATTTGCAACACTTGAATTAACAGTTCTGAATATGGTTTTGGAAAATCATTCACTCTAAAGTAAAAAAGTTAACATGATTTATATAGGAGATGAGATTAGAATGGATGAAGACACTGTTGTACTGAGCTTTTGTAACAACTTTCTGCTTGTGTTTTCATATTCTTAATCTGATTCTGAGCAGATGTGTTACCCGAGTATTTATACCACTTGAATTAATGGTTCTGCATATGGTCTTGAATGTTCCCAATAATGATGGCTGTCTACATGTGACTTTGAATAGCATTCAGAAAATACTAATTAGCCTGCCCAGCTTCAAGTGGCTACTTAAGTTCTACATTTGTAGCTCTGAGGTCATATCCATGTTATTTATTGTATTTAGCCACAGTGAGTCATTTTCTGTTTTGAATGTGCTCTGCAGGACTGATGAAGAAGATTTCCTCAGTCAATTGTGCAAAGTATCTGGCAAACTTTTGAAGGTATTCTGCTTGGAATGACATTTCAGCTGTGACATTGAAAATTCAATCATTACTATTACATAATTAGTGTTTGTTTGACTGGGGAAATTGACTCATCTTTTTTTGTTTCCGTACAGGGTGGAGAACCAGATTTGATGACTGCTGCAAAGATGGTTCTTCATGATTGGCAAAGGGGCAGGATTCCTTTCTTTGTACCTCCTCCAGAAGTTGAAGATCGCAAAGCTAATGAGCTTTCAGGTGAAATTCCTCCTGTCAGTGACAACACTGAAAAAGTATCCAAGTCCAAAGAGTTAGGTGAAGACGCTACAGTAAAGGCTATTGCAAATATTGTTGCTAACCAGCAACTTAGAAAGGTTCCAGTGCAACAGAACTTCTTTAGCCATGAAGATGAGAGAATTGGAGATGATAAAGATGGTGTATATGAGGAAAGTAACGATGCTACTAATTTGGCTGAATTTGCCAATTCAAATGATCAAACTCAAGATGCTAAAGCAGTTCAGGTAAGTCAAGAGGATATGGCAAACATGAAAGACAATGATGACGAGGAGGAGCCATCTCTTACATGGGAAGAAGTATTAGAAAGTGTGAAAGCTAGTATGGGTGCCAAGAGTTCAACATCAGGAAATGTGGCTGACGTCAGTGGGTAAAGAAATTTTATTTTTGTTTGAAGACAAAGTTGAATCTATGCAGTTTTTTCAAGTTATTTATTAGTCCCTGACCTAGCAGGTTAACTCTTGTGATGGGTGAGTGATAACTAGCAGTTATTCTTATTAATTTCTAACCAATCAAAATTTTGTATTATTTATTTATCAACATGAACATTTGTTCATTTAATGCGAACATGTGAATTTGTTAACCAAAAGAATTATAAAATCAATTATTTAAAATGCTATTGGCTTAATCATTTGAGATCTTATTACAACTTTCATGTGAATCAAGAAAAACAGTAGCATCAATAAAGATTTTGCAAGGAATCTGCACCTTACATGCAGTTTAAGCTCTATAGAGTCCACGGCAAGCTTTTGCACCTTACACATTTGGAAGTTTGGGCTACTTAAGTGAATGCCATAATGTATTTGTGACAGAACCATGGATTGTTATTCCTTGGATGACGTGGTTTGATTGTAAATTGTGACTGGCTTTCTTAGATTGTAATTCAAGTTTGGTTTTCAAACAACAGATGATCCTTGTTCTGGTGCATTTCCTTAAATGGCGTTTGGTGTTTTGGCATTTTCTTTTTCCTTCACATGACTTTAGTCTGCATTTCCTTGACATGGTGAATGTTTTGATGCTGTCGTTTTCTGAAGTTTCTTCACATTGTATTTCTTCCATTTGGGCATCATATATCTGCAATTCTTTATACATAACTTTCTTCAACTATGAAATTATGGGAAATAGTGGTAGTCGTGCTGTTTTGGGTTAGCAATCAGGTTTCTTAGCACTGGGAGGTGAATTCAAGGGATTCTGTGGTAAGATCAGAGGTCCAGTTATAGTAGTTTGAGAATTGCAGGGAAGGTCGGGGCTTTTTTGTGCTTCTGGTCGACTCCTTTCAATTTCAGCCAAATTTGTGGTTTTGCTGGACTAGTAAATATATCCCTGCAAAAGGCAAATTTAATATCATTGTTATGTGACCCAGATACATCCCTTATTCAAGGCACATTTGACTTCAGGACAATGTCCTTGTTCACAATGGATTTCAAGTTTGACTGAATGTAGGTACTGTTTACAAGTTTTATTTTGCAGAAATTAAGTTTGACCTGACTGCTCACATTTAGACAGAATGGAAAAACCAATGGAACTTTTAGCTGGTTCTAAACGCTGTAAAATATGTCAAATCAACTAGGCTAGCAGTTTCAACCTCTTCATCTTTGGGCCTGAGTTAGCAAGTGTGCTGCAATAGATTTGTGGATGTGGAAAACTGAATTAACTCAAATTTTCTCCTTGTAACTTTCTGATTTTGATGTTGGTTAAGTCATGTATAGAAACATTTGTCTGAATCCAATCTCTGTTGCGTTTCCCATTGCCCTCTCGTTGGAGCGTTATATTGATAACGTGGAATATAGTATTGTAGAACCACGAGAATGTCAGTATGGTATTCAGGCGCCCCCGGTTTATTGACATGAAACTTATGATATTGATCCTCCATGCTCAATAATAATGTTGATCAGCGAGAAACAGATTTGAACGAGTATTTTTTTCAATGGTTATTGTTTTCTAATTACTATCCATACATAAGCTTTTAAGCCGGAATATTTTCTGCTGCTTTAGGACATGTCTTGCATCTATTTTTGTAGAGGAATATACGAAAACAAGTTAGGGTTTCGATTCCTGATGATTTATATAATTAATAGTAGGCTCACTTTTCCTGCTTAAAGTCTGACCGTCCAATTCAGATTGGCTTGCCTTGTGGCCACACCTGCTTGTTTGTGTTGCTTACTGCTCGCTGCGGTGGAATGTCATTTGCTTGGCAAAAAGTTTTCATGATAGTAACTTTTTTTGGCAGCTTGCATTGACGTTGCTCATTAATAATTGTCTGCAATTGACTGGAATTTGAACAGGGTCTTCTGTTGACAGGGATTTATCGAGTTTTGTTGATCACTGTAATTTTTCACGAGTCTTTGACGTTCAAATGCTCTTAAAAAATTTAAGACGAGGTTCATGAATTAAATGAATGGTTTGTAAAATCATGTGTTCACTTTTAAAAAATATCTTTTCCTGAAATATATTAATGCACTTGTCTGAAATTGTTGACTCAATGATAAATAAGTCAAGATTGAAATTATGATTTGTTTCTGTTTAAGATCAGCATCAATGGTAATCACTTTTACAATCTCAAATTTAAAATAATTAAAAAAATAAATGTATTTAATCTTAATAAATAATTTCAATCATATTTTATTGCTATTAAATTGAAGAATTGATGTTGTGCTATGCATTCTCTATGTAGCTTAAAAAATTTGTGTTTATTCACAGTTTAGACATTGACTTTGATTGTCAATTCAATTTTATAACAAGTCTTTGACCTTATATACCTTTAGAAAAAGGGGGATAAATTTAGACAAGGTTCATATTTTTTTAAATGAAATCTAATAAATTTATTGGATTCTCATGATTTTAATGAATTAAATATTTTGTTAATTTATTTTTGATATGTCTTTTTTTTTGGTTCAAGATTGATTTTACTTAATGATAAATGAGGCCAGTTCAAAATTATGTTTTGTTATCACTTGTTTTGCTACAATATTTTAAATTCTATTCAAAATAACTAGAAACATATCACTTAAACAATTTGAAATAATTTAAAATTTTTAAAATAATGAGCTTAATTTTAATTTATAATTTCAACCATCTTTCATTGCTATTATCTTGAAAAAAAATAAATTTTAAAACTACATGATAGATGCATTGTATTAAAATATTATAAAAAATAGTTTTCTTTGTTGTAAGAGCAAGAAAATGCAAATGGAAGTGAAACTATACTTTGTTTCTTACAATAGAAATTAACTAAAAATAGGCTTTAGACTAATAATTTATAAATTCATAGTAATATGTCTCTTAAATTTCATTTGTGATATATGGCTAGTTTTTGTCTTAGTAAAAGTCGCAATTATTATTTTTTAATAACATTGGTGATAACTACTACCAAATTAGATGTAGTATAATATTTCAATTGTTTCATTTTAGGGTTCACCTATAAATAGGATATTAAAGGTGGTTGATGCATATTTTCAAGTATTACAATAACATGAGTATCAAACTTATTTTAATAAGAGAGTTGAAACATGTATATTTTTAAATTTATTTTAAGTAATATGCTTATTAGAGAAAATTTCATATAAACATTGAATCTCATCTCTCATAATATTTTTTAATCTTTTAATTGATTTTTTTTACATCATTTCTTATTTAGAAATTAATTTTTATTTGTGACTTTGGTCAACAAATAATTTTCACATTTTCTTATATTTTTCACCATTATCGATTTTTAAATAATGTTATGTGAGTTTTATAATTTTTTGAATTCAATACATTTGAATTAATTTTCAAATGCATTGCAATGTCGGGTCATTATGTGACATTTGTTTTACTTACTAATGCAGTCAAATTTAACTAGGCACATAAGGTGTCACATTAGATGCATAAATGAGTTGGTCTTGTGTGATTTGGAGAGGGATTTAGATGCATCAATGACAATGTTGGTCAAGAGGAGCCTCATCATCACTAAAAGCATAAGCTACACTTAATTGTCATTGATAATTGTAAATTTGAATAAACAACAATATTTAAAGTGTTTTTTGTTGCTCTTCCACCCCTCCTCTAGATACTTCTAAGTTACATGTGCATGGCATGTAGCGAAAATCATATCCCCCCCCTTTATGCAAAGGTCTTTTAATTTGTAAGATTATAATTTCAATCTCCTTAGGATCTTTCAAATCTTTTGAGACAACATCTTATGACAATTTTATTTACTGCACCATGCAATTCATGTCCAAATTCTTAGGACATGTCCTTTTTTATTATCAAAATGCATTGTAAATGTTTCTAAAATATAATGTCACTAAGTAGGTTGTTAATTCTAGTGAATTGCTATGCAGGAGTTGTTGGGGTCTTTCTATATTTATTTAAACCATCTTTTGTGAGAATTGGTTTGATGTCTCTAATGTTATGGAGGTAGTAGGAAATGATCATGTAAGCATCCCCATAATTTGAATCCATTTTCTTTTGGAAATTTTATTTAATTCATGACATGTTTTATCAATCTTTTAGTAAAAAAATCCAATAAGGGAAATGATGTAATAGTTGAGTGGGGAGTGAAATTGTGTGCATTGAGAATTAAAGGATCATTTCTTTTTAAATTAATACCTATTATATGCAAAGTTTTTGATCAAGGGTAAATAAGTTTTGATAGGACCCTAAAACCCAATTACAACAAAAGTGTCAATTGAACAACTAATCTACAACCATACAACATAAAGCTAAGACTACCAATTTATTTTGCAACTTATCTACAACCAAGCTACCTTTGAAAAACAACTCAAACTTACACAATACCTAACTCTTTTCTTGCAATTTGCACTTCCAAAATTTAGGCATGGAATTTTAAAATAAATTTAGGAAGACCTTTCTTCCCTCTTTGAACAATTATCCCCAACACATCATTCTCTAGTTCCCCCAAGTGTGGAGAAGAGGGAATCCTCTAATGAAGCCACAACCAAGGACACCTCATGTAATGACTGAGGGGGTCCACTCAGAGAGATTGCACATATCTCCACAAAATGCCCAAGAATGAGTCTCCCCCCAAAACCCTTCGCTAGCATAATGAGAACCAAAGTCAAATAAGTCTTAGTCAATTCAAAAGGTAAAGTCCTAACAAAAAAAAAGCCTAAATTGCACTCACTCAAGGGGACACCATCTCAAAAGACACCACCACGGTATTAAATGTAAAGCTAATGAGTAATAGTTATAGTTATATCATGTTATATCTAGTAGATAGATTAAAAATACTTATTCTTAGTAGTTGTATTAAAAAATTAAATTATAACTATACAATAGTATATATTGATACATTCTTAATATTGAGACATGTTTCATCTGGTTACATGATTATACAAAAGAGGCAACTAGTATAGCTAGTTATATAAGATATAAATGGATGAAATACTTCATCAATATATTTCAATTAGTGAGAAAATTAATTACAAATTCTATGTTGTACAAGTGTAAAATATTATTATTGGTTGGCCTTTGGTAGGAAACATTAAGGGAGGATGTTGATGCATTTGTTTATAATTGTGATAAATGTTACAAATGTGAAGTCCCAATAAATGTAATGAAATACCACTTATGCTTATAGTATCTTATAATACCTTTGATAAATGGTCCATAGATTGCTGGTCCTATTCACCCATCTACATGGCATAGTGGTGCATATTTTATCATTAGACTATAAATTATCAAACTAGGTGGGATGAGGCAACAAGAGACTATAAAAAAAAATTTAATGTGCAATTCATTTGTGAGAATAACATTACTCAATTTGGTATCTATTTGAGTTTAGAAAGTGATCAATACACCAATTTTATTGCACATACTAGTTAACATTTATTGCATGAATCACGGTAAAACCTCATTGAAGTACTTCATATCATCCTCAATAAATAGAATAATAAAATATTTAAATAAAATCTTTGGGAATATCTTACTCAATACGTGTGATTTTGGGTGCAAATATTGGGATGAACATGTACCTTGAATGTTGTGGGAATATCACTTTACTTTTAAAATTTTGATAGAATACACATGTTACTTAAATAGAAAAAAATAGTTATGTGAGTTAATTTTCTAGTTCCAAATCTAAGATTGTACAAGATAAAAGGTTGGATGATCAAGAGTCCATATGCATGCACATCAATGCCCTCAATCACTTGGAGGAAAATCACCTAGTTGCATGATGGAGGTAGATGATAGAGAAGAGCTTCCAAAAGGTATGACATTACATGCACATCAAACTAAGAGAATTTCAACCAAGGAAGATGATATTATCCTATGACATCATCTCACATGATTTATTACAACTTTGTTCTTATTTTATATACCACTCCTCAACCTAATGTACTCACTACTACTATTTTCTATGATATTCCTCGTTCCCCCTCTCCCCTCTTGTCATGTACACCCACATAGCCACTAGTTCCACCCCATCCATCCCCATGTCCCACACTATTCTCGCTTCTCAAATCATTATTCATACTATTTTCCCTTACCAAAAAATGATAAACTATTTTACATCACACCTAATATTCAATATTTATTATAGTATGGTTCATTGATCCATATATATGACCTCACCCCCTTACCTCACAACCTCAGTGTACATCCTTTAGGATTTCACATTCGCTCAACACAAACCTTGTCTCTACCACTACCTTGAATATAACATTACAAGATATGACCAATCTTAAGGAGATCAATGATAACAAGAAGAGTTATATTACATACAACCCTTCACATCACACTCCTTTAATTTTATGGATTTCAATTTCCTATGGGATTCATGGCTTCTAGATTTATATTGTATTATAGAAAATGAGATCCAAGTATTCATATGTAATATTTTATGGTTGTTTTCTTTGATTTTGCATATGATGATAAGATATTGGTCAAGTTATTTCCATGAAACTTAAAGGATAATGTTATCCACTAAATTTTCTCTGTCTCTTGGTTCCATAAAATGCTTTGATGATAAATTGTTACAACCTTCTTACAACATTTTATATAAGCATAGATTTAAAGATCAATTCCATGAATTGTTTAAATAGAGGCACTCAAGAAAATAATGAACCAATAAATGATTATTTCATCTACTTTCAATATTTGTGTGGTAAACTAGAAAATCAATTTGATCATGATGGGTTAGAAATTATGCTTCTTGAGGAACAACTACAAATCATTAGAATAATGCATATTTGATTAGCTTTCCTTCCTTTAGAGATATGTGCACACATTTGAATAATCTAGAGCTAAACTACTAGCATATAATAAATTCAAACATGGGTAATAATCTCAATCATCTTACCCTTCCAAGCTACAAAATCAAAATAATGTTTTTAAATGTTAACCAAGTTTCTTCTTCTAATTGTCCTTTAGTTAGATAGAATAACTCTAGGAATTTTACCGATCTTCAATAATCCTTATATAATCCTTTTAGAATAATACTAAATGCTATTTTTATTATACTCCCTCTGACACATCCTTTAGATCCAAGCAAACCACTTCCTAGATCATATAATAAGCAAATTTTTACAAATTCAATAGAGTTATAGAGCATTATACTCAATCATGTGTGGGCCTCAAACAAAAGATATATTATATTTAATAGATAACAATATGATTAAGGTTTAAATGCTAATGATAATAAAAGTACTTTAGTTGCACCTACTAATAAACTATTGAAAATTTACACAAATCCATTTCGAAATCATATTAAACAAAATTAAGTTACATAAGTATACACATAGGGATGGTATTTTAAAAATATATATCACATGAATTCTTTTGTAGTGGATATTGAATCCATCAATACATGTTCTCCCCCACCAATTTTATTCTTTGATGTTAAGATACCACAAGATAATCAACATGGGTCATTTTACATCATACTAGGGTTACATTAACTTGATATTCGTGATATTCTTGTTGATGCTACAAATTAGTATAATATATGCATAGATGAATTTATATTTTATGTATTTATCAAACCTAAATATTATGATAATTTAGGAGTATTTCTAAATATGAAAAATGGAATATTGATTAATACTTTAGTTTGTTTCATCATGCCACTTAAATTTGTACCTAAATAAGTACAAGTATTATGCCATGTCATTCTTGCATATGGTAGAATCTCTACTTTGCTTGGAGACGAAGGTTAGAACATATAAAAGTAGCACCTTTAGTTGTACACCGATGCATAAAATTTATTCACAGAGGAAGAGTTATTAAAATTACTAGAGATAGTTTTGATCCAAATATAAATTTTATTCACATTACTTTGGACTCATACATTCCAACTCCAAAGGAACCTCCATAGGAGAGTGAATAAGGTATTTATGAAGTATGCAAAGAGAGTTCCTAAAAATAAAACTAACATTAGAAGAGGACATCACAAACAAAGTACAAAGAGCCTAACAAAGAACAAAGAGCCTAACAAAGAAAAAATAATTTTTTAATAAGACAAAGAAACTCATGCTCAAAATAGTATTTAGGTACTAAAGTAATAAGTTGCAATGCATCAAATGCTAATCATTCCTCTAAAATGACAAAGAAAGAAGCAAGAAGTTTTGGTAAGAGAAGAAGTGACTAATGTGACACTAGTTGATCATGTGTTTGTTATAAACATGAGGCATTATAATTATCAAACACATATAAGTCAAAAATTTAATAAATAAGAATAAGAAGCAAAGTTTAATGAGGACAAATATATATTTTTTTTGTGATGATGATGCTTGTTTTGGTAAGGATGATGCGCTCAATTTTTTTAATGATTCATGAGCATTACTATAGCATATATACCCATATACATATAGATTATATTATATATTATATTTTATTCCTTATTATTTTAAACTTTGGTCTTTTATTATGCCTTGTTTGTTGTGTTTTAGATGCTCATTTCACCTTCTATATTTGGTTACATGTTTAATTTCTCCCACTTGGGGGCATTTTCTTCTCTCTTTTCCTTGATTTATATGCATATTTAAACATTCATCATTTATATGTTTACCTTTGCCTTTGCTTATATTATCCACTTTATTTTCTCATTTACCTACTATTTTTCCACTTGACCTTGTTCTTAATTATGCTTACTTTTCCTTTTGATCTTATCTACTCATAATTTTATGGTCCATACCTTACCACTTTAGTTTCTTATGCTGTATCGTTATCTTCCATTATATTCTTGTTAAATACATTCATATTTTTAATATGAAACTTGCTTATGATTCTTAGGTTTTTCCACATCTATGATCATGCTTATTCTCATAAAATTTATAATAGCTAGAACATATTCCTATGCTTAATATTTGATCCTATATTTCCATACCATATTCTTAGAGTTACCTCTACATTGGAGCTATCACACCTTCCCAATTCTACATTATATTTTTATTGATATATCTCTACATTTGGGGTATTGTTCCTTCCTCTATATTTTTTTTCCTACACTACCTTATTATTCTTCTATAGGTACCTCTTTAGATTGGGGGTAACTTGCCTTCCCAACTCCAATATCACTCCTTACTATTTTAAATTGGTGGTATCACACTCCCCTCACCTTGAGACTACATTCTTAGACTCATGATACCAATATGGTCCTATTCTCTTACCTTAACCATTGTGTGCTCATGCTCATGAATGCTATATTGAGGGAATGCTCCCATCCTAGTGCCCTATGCACCTACATAGGTGTTCTTGACCATTGAGGTCCAAATCATCATTTTTCATTTTCTCATATTAGGGGTAACCATATGCCTTATATTCATCTTCAACTCATATGATTTTAATACCTTATATTTCTAGATACTTTAATTTTTTATAGCATGGTGTATTATATTCATGATAGTTACTACTTTACAATATTTGCATTCTCGGATTATATTTATATTTACTACACTATCTTTGCTTCTCCTCCAATTCCTTGCATCCTATAAATATAACCAATTATAGGGGAGGATATCTTGTCACTAACACTCCTATGTTGAGATTGTATGTAATTACATGTACCTATGCAAATATCCATCATCGTTTCTAGAGAAATATTCATCACATAGTGTGGGATTGCTCAATATTCCACATGGAAACACACTATACCACTTTCTACATAGGTAGAATTTCCTAACCCTATCTTGTCATTTACACTTTCAAACTTCTAAGATAATTAATAAATTTAATATTTTGTGCATATTTTATTTGTGAGACATAAGCTACTCATTGCACACTCTTTCTCTATTTTTTAGGTTCCCATGGAGCACACACATGAAGGAAATAAAGACATAGAGACATCGAGTGAGTCCAATTAATTTAAATATGGGCTTAGTCTCATTTTTTATGTATAAGTATTTAATTTAATGTATGTTTTTGAGGATTCATTTCCTTTGAAATATATGATCATTTTAGGATTCACATGCACCTCAAAGTGGGAAAAAGGTAATTGCTTTTTGCATAACCATGCCTATTCCCATTTAGTTTTGGTCTCATTTTGAGAGAATACCTTAATGCAATTACATATAAAAAATGAATCACTTGTAAAAATTTGGGTTCACTCCCATGAATATCACTCATTACTATTTACACATTCTCCAACACTTGAATCCACCTTAGCCGTATCCACACATATTTCCACATATTTAACATTTACTATGCCTATTATTGTAGCCCATTTCTAGATAGCTATTTTGCACCTTGATCCTATGAATCCATTGATTTAATTCAATCCCATGAGGTTGGAATCAACCTTACATCCACATATCTAATCCATAAAATTAAAAAATAAATTCTAAAATTTGGTTGACTCCCACTCATTCCTTTCATGAACTAAATTGATATTTGTTTGCATGATTATTGCTATGTTGGGGTATTTAAAGATAGTGATGTTAACATTTATCCACACCCTATAATTGTTAAACTTCTTAGATCATTCAAATATAATATATTTAAAAAACATTTCAATTGTTGTACTAGAATGAATAAAATTTACTTTAGAATCATCATCTAGGACATTTGCACACTTGTTGCATGCCAATTATGGAATTACTACAAATTCAGTCTCTATTGAGGTTTACCTAGAAAAAATTGTTCCCTAATGACCAGTAGCCTCCTTAAGATAATTTTAAATATATCAATCCTTGATGATAAAAATATCCATAAATAGGTTAGTTATGCCACATTCCACCCCTTAGCAATGAATTTAATTCGATTCCAATACCTTAAATGAATTAAATGAAAATTTAATATTATAATAGATCTTCTAACAACTTCAAAATAAATTAAACACTTATAGATATATATATATATATATATATTAATCTCAAGAAATGTAAAAGATAAACATAAAATATGTATAAATATGGAAAAACACATTTACCTTAAAGAAAAGCCCACTTTGGGTACAAAATATCTTCTTTAAGGAGAATAAACTTCAAATTCCATTAAGAAATAAGAAAGTACAGAGGTTACAATGAACAATCTAGTCCAAAAAGGCTCTAGTTTTTTTTAAGAAATCTTTAAAATACCTTAGTAAACGCGCACTTGATGCATAGACTTTGCACACATGCAATCTATTGGAATGTCTCAAAACTATCAATCATTTGTCTAACCCTTTTCATGTAGTGAAATAGTATCTCAAATTTCTATGTAACTTCCCAAAAAATAAAAAATAAAAGATCAAATGCCACAACCAAATATCACATATTTTAGAATGCTACAAGATACACTTTTGAGTGTTTTAATTAAAACATGCAATTTTTTTTGTCTTTTATGTTATTATGATTATGATGCTTAGAAGATGTTCATTTTCCACATAATATGATTATAAATCCTTAATAACCTCCAAAATAACTCAAAAAGATCATTCAAACTGGTTGAAAAAAATAAAAAGCACAAGAAAATTGGCTAACTTTGGTAGCATTGTCCATTTGAGACATGAGCCCCATAGTTTAGATGTAAAAAAAACCTATTTTAGCTCACAATAAATTAGAGATTAAAAAAATAGGAATTAAAAGTGTGCAATCAATAGGATATGATCTAAAAACTATATGACAAATGAAATTTGAATGCAATTTGGATTCAATCTCAAAAAGGATGTGGTTTTGCACAAAATGTGAGATAAGTAGATCCAAATTACTTATATTTATGTGTTCAAGAACAATAGATTTAAATTCATCAACATCAATAATATATTTTCCGTCATTCCAAGAGCTAAGTAAACCCCTCTTTTATATTTAATTTCTTAAAATAATAATTATAATTATCCTAATTTATCTCTTAAAATTACTCAATCACAACTCTTTCTTTATTGTAATTAGGGATTTGACACACATTCTTCATAATTCACCCCTTGAGATATTATGTAATCTCACATGCTTGAAAAATAGTAGTTAGCTTGAATAGAACTAGTATAAATGAGGCATAGGCTATTGCACATGAATCTATAAATTATATTGTATTAAGCATTTCTCAAAGGAGGTTGACCCCTTGGGGAGGCTAATGATATTGTATAATGTAATTATATCAATCAATACAATATTCATTTGTTTCTATTTTGGTATTTGTTTTGTATGTCATGTTTCTTGCTAATTTATTATAGGGAGCAACATCACATTTAGTATCAAATCTCTTTCTAGGGCCTAATTTTGATACAATAATTTTCCCTTCAAGGCTTATACAACCTCCCACTTTATGTTCTCACATCATCCTTTTGGTATCTTGGTGACTAGAAAGTAATGAAACTCATATTTTTCCCTAAAATTTACCCTTTTTTTTGGTAATAATGTTTGTTATGTTAGAAACATTTTATTGGGAGTTTAAATATCATAGAAGGGTTTTTATTTGGGGAAAATCTATATTCCCCATATAGGTTTCACTTAAGGTTGGAAGGGGTTCCCTCCCAAACCACACCATTAAACAACCTTTGTATACAATATTGTACTTACATGTACCCTCATGTATATTGAAAATGTTGAAGTCAATGCAAAGACTCATAAAAACTTTTTTTTTTTGAAACACCTTCCACACACAAGAGAAAAGCAAAAAAGAATGTTATGCTTCCAATCATGATACACCATGTGTAATGTACAAATGAACCCTTTCCAATATAGGTAATGCGAGAGATAGGAAATATACAATTATGAAAAGTGTCATAATCATATGACATGAGACACAAAAAAAGATAAGTATCCTAAGTGTACCTTAATAGTGATCTAAGTAAGCTTAACAACCTATGTGTGGATAGGTCCTAGAAATGAATTGGTTAGGGAAATAACCTCATTCACATTAGCAACCCCCTTTAAGTGCAACTTAGTGAGAAAAAAATGGATAAAATATGAAAATATATGCCCACAAAAAAGACTTGATAAGGTACCAATATATAAAAAATCTCTTACAAATGAAGAAAAGGAGAAAACCATGTGAGAAAAAATCCTCTCCAAAAGAGAAAAATGTAAAGAAAATATGAAAAATTGAAGATTCAAAGAACCCCAAGGATAAATTACTTCACCCCAAGTAATTATCACAAATAAAGATAATGAGGTGATGCCATAGGCTTAGTGAAGATGTTCATAACATGCTCCTCAATAGGCAAGTATTGAAGATGAGAATTCAATCTTGACTGAGCTGCCTAATAAAGTACATGTGGATCTTGATATTCTTAGGTTGTGTGAAATGTGAATGCCTCTTTGATTGTCATAACAAAGAGTGGTGGAATGATCACGAGGAAATTTTAACTTAGTCATCAATTGTCAAAGTCAAAGAATTTTTTGGAAAGCCAAAATGAAAACTCAATGCTCAACCTTTATCAATGATAATACAATAGATATATACTTCTTTCAAGACCATACAATAAAAAAAAAAAATCAAGGTAGAAGAGAAACAAATAGTAGACTTATGATCATCAACATTACCAACCTAGTCTTAGTTGGTGATGCCCATAATCTTAGAAATTCATAATATGTAGTGAATTAATAAATAATATATCCCTAGATGTAACTTAATATACATTTGGATGCCTTATAGTGACTCACATGAGGCTTTTGAGATAAATAAAAGACGATTCCAATCACAAATAAAATATCAAAATGATTATGCATCAAGTACAAAAGACTACTAGCCAACTATTGATACAAAGTAGCATCAATTGTGGGAGTAGTGCAATTGATAGATATTACAATACCTAATTGAAGAGTTGTGGGGAAAATCTTGTAATTATCCATGCCAAATATTTAAATCAAATCAAGAGCATACCTTTTCTAGAAAATAATATTCCCTTCGAAGTTTAGCAAACTTGAAGACCAAGATTGATCATATCAAAATTCTCCATCAATGCTCATAAGACACTCTAGATAATAGAAGTGGAAATTCTTATTAGAATCAAAACATCCGCATATAACACAAAAATCAAAATATCATCTTCATGTCTCTAAATGCAAATTATAGGATTGGAATCGCAACATGTGAAGCCAAAAGAAAGTAAGAGTCTCTCCATCTCCACATATCAAGATTGAAGGGATTGTTTGAGACCAGATAATGAATGGTGAATCCTAAAAATATGAGAAGATTCCTACACAAAACTAGGAGTCTACTCCATGTAGATCTCCTCATAAATATCACTATGTAAGAAGGAAGTCTTCACATCCATCTAGAAAATTGATCATCTTTATGATGTAGCTAATGAAAGTACAAGATAAATGGAATCCATATTGGTGATAGAAGAAAATGTATTAGAATATCAATATCCTACCCTTGGGAAAAAATATTAGCAATAAGATGTGCCTTACAATTGTCAATAGAACAATCTATTTCATATTTGGTGTGATACACCCACTTGCATGGAATCAAATATCTTCCCTTGGGAAAAGGAAAAATATCCCATGTATAATTCCCAATCAAGGACGAATACTCAACCACAATTATCACAATCAAGAATACATGTAGCATATACAAAATTATCAGGATCATTTTAAATTCCATGACTCAAAAGAATAATTATTGAAGTATAGAAATGAGTATAATGAGTATCTGTGGGATCACCAACAAGAGTTCCAAAATTCTCAAGATTGGTGTGGTTCCAATGAGGAAAAAATTATTCACCAAGAGGAGGTGGATTAGGACCATCATTTGAATCACCCTTAAGAAGCAAAACATCCATCTATGTGAAGGACTCATCAAACTATGCATTTCATCAAAAGTAAACATATTGAGTAAGATGATCAAACAACCTATATGCCTTCACATCCTAATAATCGACAACAAAAATCAAGCGTTGACTCTTCTTCCCCATTTCCTTGCATTGACCATCTAGAATGAATTCCCAAGCCTCACAACCAAATATTTTGAATAATGAGCATTAGGATTTAAATGGGACCAAGCCTCCTTCAAAGTCATATTCTACACTACCTTTTTTGGAATATGGTTCTAAATTTAGTTGACACGATTTACTTCTTTACCCAAAAAGGTTGAATCCATGGACCTAGACTAAATCATCCAATTGGCCATATCCAATAAATTATTGTTATTCCTCTCAACCATACCATTCTACTACTTGGAGTGTAATTAACCATGTGCTAATGTTGAATACCATGCTCACTACAAATATATTAAAATTATTGGTTCACACACTCCCCCCATTATCTATGCATATCTATTGAAGAGAAATACATGATTGCTTCTCCATAAATTATTTGAAGTTATTAAAAATGGTTAGAACATAAATCTTATATTTAATAAAGTAATCCCATGTGTTTCATGACAAGTCATCAACAAAGGTGAGCACATACTTTCCCTCTAAAATAAAAGGAGTAAAAAATGACATAATATCACTATGAACCAACTCTAGAGTGTCTTAGCATGAGTGGCCTTACCCTTATGAAAGGGATCTTGATTTTTGTTTTGTAAAAACACAGCCTCAAAAAATACCTCTATAAACGAAATCCTAAGAAAACCAACCACAAAATTATATGTGCTCAACTACTAAAGATACCTATAATTCAAATGACCAAAATTCATACCAAATCCTTCTAAATGAACCAATATGTGCTATAATATATTCATCGATGAAGAATAAAATATGTTAAATATGTACAAATGAGCCTCATGATTATCTATCCTTGAAGAAACTACCTTCTTAGTATCTTGTATTTTTCAAATAACCATGTCATGCAGAATAAACTTAAGTGTCTTCCCATCCCCAGAATGATAAATTAGGTAAATTGAGAGAAGATTGGAAAAAAGAGAACCATTTTGCAACTAGATGGTGTCTTCCCCCAAATAAAAATTTGCAAAGAGTTACCCACTCCAATTTGAGAAGTACTACTATTAGAAAGAGGCTCAAGTAGACCATGTGAATTGGTCATGCAGTGTGAAATACTTGAGTCAAGTATCTAGTTATATGTAGATGAGTGTAAACCTTGTACAAAAAGATCTTTGACTATGGAAGAGCACTTGGAAAGATAAATATATGTCATTTCATCCTCCAATGCCTCTAACCTCTTAAAATAATGAGGCTCATCATGACCATCCATGCTAGAAAAATTGCAAGTACCAAACGTCTTCTTCTTTATCTTGGAGGAAGACTCACTAGACTTGGAAAAAGTGGAAGGGAAGAACTAGGGGGGGTTTTCTTCTACTTTAGTTTGGAGACAAACTCACTACCTAAAGGAGATATTATCTTAGGATTCTCCCTGTTCTTTCCTTTACCCTTGGAATGTTGATACATCAAATCTTGGACCTTAGAACTAGGAAGTGCATTCATTTGATTTAACTTGGTATGCTCCCTATTAAGACATTTGTAAAACAAATCAATGATAGGAATCTTAAACTATTTTCCCAAGGAATCCATAGTAGATTAGAAAGTAGATGAAAACCCTTGAAATGGACCCTTCAATTTTGATTAAATCAAGAAGACAAATTTCTTATTAGTTTTATCATGTCCACAACCTTTCAAATATGAAAATCAATTTAAAATTTGTTAGAAATTTTTGATGGTTAAAACATTATTTGGAGAGAGTGATGTCGAATCTACCTCAATTTACAAGATTTAAAACTCATTAAATGTACCATGCAATCCATCAAGTTTATCCCAAACTTGCTTAGGTGTTGTACACTCTGTAATATGAAAAAAAGTCAGATACATGCAATCTCATGAACCTTATGGCTTAATTTAATTTATTCCTATAAGAAAAAAAATTGTTAATGAATTCATGTGGTTTTTCATTTAAATTTTTCCAAACTCTCTTAGATTGCAATAAGTTTCTCATTTTAAATTTTCATTTATGATAGTTGTGTGGAGTTTAGAGCTCAATAGTCCAAGGCTCCACCACAAAAAAAGGGCACTCAAATCATGCCTTACACCCCCAAAATGTATTAATTATTTAATTGCAATCCCCTAGTAAATTATAATGATCATATTTTTGTAATTTGTACAATTGACAACACTAAATAAATTACTCATAAAACATGGTATTTTTACTATTTTTTGAAAAAGCTTTCCAAAAGTGAAAATAAAGGTTACAATCATATTTCTTGCAATTTATTAAGATTTTATTTTTCAAATTTCAACTCAATATGTAAAAGTCATGCCTATCATAAAAATAAATGCAAATGTACCTTCAAGGTGAAAAATTAGGTATATGGAAAAAAATATGGAAAATTTAACTTTAGTACTACAAAGTACGTAGAACCAACTTTCAAGTGCCTATTTAAATGCAAAAACTACCTTTTTGGCTGAAATTTATGCCCCATCAATAAAATCAGCTCTAGGAAGGCAAAATAAACACCCCTAACCACTATTTAGATGGCCCATGAGCGACACTACTTGGTTGAGTGATGCTATAGTTCTTTCAAGGTGGTGAAGATGTTATAGAGGAGGGTTGATTGCAAGAGTGAAAAGGTGGAGCAAACCAAAGGTGGAGCAAACCATGGGTGGAGGTGGCTTTATTGAGCAATGCAAATAGAGGATGCATGAAGCACTATTTGAATATTGTTTTGTATTTCCTTAGTGCTTAGTGTCTATGTTGGATGCCAAATAAAGAATTGTCATATAATCTTTAATTTGTGAACCACTAAATACATATTCAATAACCCTTCCATGTAGCTACAAACCTATAGCTTAGGTACCATCCCCTAGTGTACAATATGTCGTGTATGGAGTTTTTGTACCCTACGATAAAAATATTTTTTAAAAATAAAATATTTAAATTTTTATCATAAAATATTTTCTAAAAAAAATATGGCATTTGATTGTTAAAAGTATAGAGATAATTATAATTATACCTATATTGATTGTATGAACACTATATAATAGGGGTAGGGACCTAGGAAAACACAAAATTGAACTATAACCAAAGTATTTTGAGTTTATATTAAATATGTATAAATTTAGGCTTTTTAGACTCAATTATGGGGTTAGATCTAGACTAGGGCGCACCTAAAAAATATGATGATAGAATCTCTACAAATTTAGGAAGGATCATGTAAGAATTAGTTTTGATACCATATTGAATTCACCACCTAAACTCATAGGAGCAATAATCTCTTACAACAACAAATGACCTTCCACACACAAGAGGTAATTAACAAAGAATTTAATATTTCCAATAATGATACAAGATGCAAGACAGAAGATGTGTAATCTACAAATGAAGCCTTGCTTATAAATGCAAGGTGAGAGATAGGAAAACATAGGATTATGAAAAGTGTTATAATCATATGGCATTAGAAACAAAGAGATAAGTATCCTAAGTGTACTTTAAAAATTATTTAAGTAGATTAAAAACCTAGGTGTGAATAGGTCCTAGAAAGGAACTGGTTAAGGAAATAACCCTATCCATGCAAACAAAAAACCCATTAGGATTTTTTCAAAACCTAGTCCTAGTAAGCCATCAATTATTTGTCACTTGTGATGCATGGAAAATATTTAACCTTGGAAAATTACTTCTATTTTACTAGATCTACCAGTATTTTTATATAGCCCTTTTCCCCTCTTACCTCTTTTCCATCTTGGCCTATTTGGAAGGAAGTGTAAACCACCATTGATGACTATTATCTTAAGAACAAATACAGTATAGGGCATAATAGTACACGTAAAAAAATTTGAACAACACCACCAATGACTATTATTATTATTATTATAATTACTAGAATATAGGGCTAGGGATGCATGTATATATGGTCATAATCAATAATTATCAATTTGAGAACTGCATAACAAAACAATTCGAAGATTTACCCCTAAAAAGTTTTGAAAAAAGTATTTTTTATTTTATTTTTTTCATTTTTAGCTAATTGTCCTATTTCAATAATTTTGTTGTGTAGATAATTTTGGAACATAATTATACAAAATAAAATTTGGAATCTCATCCACTTCATGTTTGTTTCTACTCACTCTAGCACCCACAAAACAAAATATAAGTTTGATGATCTTGAGACCCAAATTTCAAAATTAACATAAATGATCCATGGTTTTAGTACCCAAACTGTAGTTCTCTCCAATTGATCCAATAGTGAGAGACCATTTGAGAATATCAATTCATTTGGATATCTACCTCATGGCCCCAAACTAGATTTCCCTAGATTTGATGGTACATAGCCTACCAATTAGCTTTATAGAGATAAACAATACTTCAATATTTATAATGATTTACATTGAACAAGTTCCCTTTTGTATCCAAGTCAAACAATTGTTAGTTTCATTTGGCTCTAGTGCCTATGAGAGGATTTTATCAATGCTCTTTCCAAAAAATTTCAAACTAACATAGTTTATGAATAACATATATATAATTTGAGTGAAGGATCTAATTCTCTATTCAAAATGTTCAAATTTGATGACATGACAAAAAAATTGGGACTAGTAAAATTTATAAAGGATAAACTCACTACTTAGTTTCTTTTTTAAATGTTGCTTCCTTGAAAAAGAACACCACACCACCATGTCCTCTTCTACAATAGCATTCAAAACAACCACTCCCATTAAACAAATCACCAAGGTTGAAATGAAAGCTAAATGAGAAAAGGGGCTATGCTATAATATGATAATTTTTTTATAAGGGGCCGTAAATGTTTAGAACAAAAGATATATCTCCTTGATGTTGAGTCACCTTCAAATGTCAAGGATTGGGAATATTCTATAGAAAACCAAGAAGAACTACATAATATGCATTCCTCTCTTATGAATTCCCATCCAATTTTTTTTATCTCGGCCTTGATAGAGGTCACTACTCCTCAAACTATGAAATTCAAAGGGTATTTCAAGAAGATTGCCTCACTAGTAGTACACATAACTTCATTGATCCATAAATTTCCAAATAATTCAATTGCTTTGCGTATCCATGGTCTAGCTTTGAAGTTATGATTGTCAATAGTATAATTTTTCATTATAAAGGGAAATACTATAATTCACTATAATTCAAGTTATTGTATGGGACTAGAACCTTCATGCATATATGGTTTTCCTACCCTTGGGTAGTCATGGTGTATTTCTTAGAGCTTAAGGTTGTATGTACCCTTGGCCCAATATTGTTGGATTAATTTGAACATCAAATGCTATTCTTTATTAATGGGCATAAGGAAACATTCAAGGGTCTTACCCCTAGGTCCACCAATCTCATGAGTTTGAATTAGATGGTGAATATTCTTAAGAAAAACTCATGGGATCATCACTTGGAACTATGCTTGATTTAGTTCAACTCTCCTAATTTTGACCCCACATATTGTAATAATTTTGGATAATAATGTCATAGTGTTTGCCAAGCATACTAGTTTACTAGCTCAATATCTTGAAGACCATAGGATATAAATCATTCTATAGAGTATATATTCTAATATTTTCCATTATAGGTATGTATAACCTTAAAAATTAAAATTGAAAAGTTAGCACAACTCCTTAAGGCTAATGTCATTCATCCCAACACTAGCTCATACTCTTCATAGAAAAGCTAGATTTTTGCATATTTGCATCGACTTCCACGAGTTGATAAAAACTCACCATCAAGGACAAATTCCCTATTCCTAGGATTGATAAGTTACTTGACAAGCTTCATAGTTCCCATTTTTTCTCCAAATTAGATTTCCAATTTGACTATCACTAAATTTGTATCAATGAAGCATATATTTTGAATATGATCTTCTAGAATCATAATAATCACTATAAATTTTTATTCATTCCATTTGGGCTCTCTAATGCCCCATTCACCTTCTAAGGATTAATGAACAAACTCTTTTATCCCTTCCTTTCTAAATCCATCTTAGTTTTTATTGATGATATTTTGATCCACAACAAAACATTTATAGCACCTTGACCTGACATTACAACTTCTTGCACATAATTAGTTATGTGTCAAATGATCCTTTGTTAAAAATAAAATTGAGTACCTTGGACATATTGTATCCCTAATAGGTGTTCAGGTTTACCCTAAAAAAGTTCATGCCACACAAAATTGGCCACAAATTGGGAAACTTAGGGGACTCCATAGGTTTTGAGTCTTATTGAATACTATTAGAAATTGATCAAAGACTAGGGAAAGCATGAACACTTGTTCTAGTCACAATTGATTTCTCCAAACCATTTTTTATTGAAATTGACTCTTGTAAAATTACCATTCACGTTGTTTCCATGCAAGATGGTTAACCTATTTTCTTCACCAACAAGGTCCTATTAGGGCATGTGATTTGGTATGCTTCACCTACATTAAATAGAAATATTGGTCATCCTACATGTTTAAAAAAATTGGTGGCCATATTTGGTTGAGATATATTTTTATATCAAAATGGATCATCACATTCTCAAATATTTCTTGGAACAATGAGTATCATCCCTAGCTCAACAAAATGGGTTACCAAGCTCATGGGGTATGAATATGAGATCACTTAGAAGAAGGGAAAGGATAATCTGGTTACTGATTCTCTCTCTCACCAATCTAAGGACTATTTGTCCTAGAGTATCATTTTCATGTCACTTTTTGATTGGATGAAAAATCTATAGTAAAAATTCCAATAGGACCCACCTACACAACATTTCATCCACCAATTTTTTGTAGATCCTACTTCATCGCCCAATAGTGCTCCTGTGATGGACAACATTATGGTATAAAGTATCCTACTTTTACTTTCCAAGTCTACTTTGCATCATAACATTCTTCTTGAACCACATGCCTCTCCCTTAGCTAGCCATTCAACATTTTTGAAAACATGTGAGCAGGCTTGTCAAATTTTATTTTATCATGGGATTTGGTATATTGACTTGCTCATTATTGAATGTAATATGTGCTAATGTAACAAGGGTGAAATGGTGGAAAATCCAATCGTGTTCTAGCTATTTCCCATTTCAACTAGATTTCAATAATATTTCCATGGGTCTCATTTAGGACCTTCCCAAGTTGATAGCATATTAATCATTGCAATGATGATTGGTCACCTCTTCAAATATGACTGCTTTTGTGACTTGGTTGGCCTCTACACCTTAACCATAGCCTAATCCTCCCTCAATAAATTTTTTCATCTTCATGGTATTCCCTCTTCGATTTTATCTAACCATGACCCAAAATTTACAATCCATTTCTAGAAATAATTATTTAGCAAAACCAACATAATATTGAAGATGAGCTTTAGGTATCACCTCCAAATTGATGAAAAAAATAAAATATTAAAAAAATGCTTGGAAACTCATCTTCAATATTTTTCATCTGAGCAACAACACCATTGGGTCAAGTGGTTAGTGCTGGCAGAATGGTGGTACAATATGCCATGTCATATAGCCACAAAAATGACCCTGTATGAAGCAATTGATGGATAGAAAACATCATCTCTTCTATTTTACATTAGCTCTCTAGTCAAATTGATGGATACTACCTTTAGCAAATGGGAAAATATTCTTCAAATTCTTCATTTAAATCTCCACATGGTTTAGAAGCACATGAACAAATAGGTCAATCAACATCACTCTAAACATGATTTCTATCTTGGTGATATGGTTTTCCTCTTATTACAACCTTTTAAATAGCCCTTGCATATCAAATACTACCAAAATATTGTCCCTAATTTCTATAGCCCTTACAAAGTTCTTCGATGTATTGATCTAGTACCTTACAAACTAAAATCCCACTTTCCTCTTATGCTCATCATATCTTCCATGTTTTTTGTTTCTATTTTCTTTTTTTTGGCCAATATGTCACTACTCAAATTATTATTTTTGAGCTTGATTTTGAAGGATCCATCATTCTCTAGCTAGAAGAAATCGTATTTACACAACCATGCTAACTTAACAACCACACATTCATTGAGGCCTTGATCCAATGACATGACATGCATCTAAATATGCTACTTGGGAACCCCTTCACCACATTCGATAGCAATTTCCTTCCCTTCAACTTTGAGGACAAATTTTCAAGGGGATACAGATGTTAGGACCCCTTAGTCCCAACTCTTTCCTTATTGTAATGAAGCCTTTGAATGCATATGCTTTGTGAGTCATCCCTTGAGTTTCTATGAATAGTTCAACATGCTTGAAAAATAATAGTTAGCTTGAATATAACCAATATAAATATGAGGTATAGGTGATTGTACAAGCATCCATGAATTACATTGTATTGAACATTTTTCAAAGGAGGTTACCCTTCAAAGAGGCCAACGATATTCTATAATATAATTATGTCAATCAATACAATATTATTCCTTTATTTCTATTTCTATTTCAATTTTATTTTTTTTTGCATTTCATATTATTGACTAATATATTATAGAAAGGAATATTACATTATCATATCAAAATATCACTAAAATATAAATTAATTTTTATCAACACTTAAATTTATTTAATTAACCTAAATTAAACTTAAGAGAAGATTATTTTCGCTTTACAATCATATAATAAAATAAAACATAAACCATGAACCCAATTTTGAAGATTTTTTTTTTCTTTTACAAAACATAGTTGTAGTTTTACATTGAAATTTCAATTTCCCTAAATAAACGTGATCTTGGCTCACACAATTTCATTTCAATATATCTTGAAATAGATTATTTTTAAATCACTCTAATGTGAAGATTTACTAATTTAAATATAAAGCCAAGAGAAACACAAAGGGCCTATAGCTCAGTGGTAGAGCATTCGACTGCAGATCGAGAGGTCACCGGATCGAGCCCGGTTGGGCCCTTCAAGTTTTTTATTGCCTTCAATGTTCATTTTCTGTTAACCTCTGGCTCTCAATTCCAGTTGTCTTAGTTGTTAAATTAGCTATTCTTCATGTAATTGGATGAGCTTGGCCCCATCCACGCCTCTCTCAAATCTGAAATGTAGTAAAAGTCTTCCTTGTTTAATTGTGGAGCAAGCTGCCATGAACATCTCTTTTGATTCATGAGTTTCTTTTTCTCATGGTTGAAGATACAATATAAGCTGCAGACAATGATCACTCCTCATCTGAAGCACATGCAAATTCAAAAGAAATGCTCTCTGCTCTGGGCTATCACCAAGAACTAGGAAGCCCACCATGCCTGGGTGGATGCTATTCAACTATTTTAATAGTTTAAGTTTTTCTTAGTTTCCCCATGTCTGAGTGAACACCATTCAAGTATTTTGATAAGCTTTTCCAACATCTTCTGTCATTTATGGTTTCCTCTCTCTTGGACTCTGCAAATCTGAATGATCTCATAAGCAGTCCCAGTCTCTACACTCCCTTATAACTCTTGCTGGTGGGTGTAAGAAGTGAAAGTGGTGTTTTGTTTGGTTTACACAGGGCTTGTCAAGCCAGCAATGGGTCTGATTATATTTATTTTATTTAGATGCTAAGATTTTTAGTTGCAGAAGCAATTTTAATCTTGTGACTGTATAATTTGATTCATAAAACTACGCAGTTGAATCCTGATAACAATATCATAATTTGACACGTTATGAAAAATAGTTTACTTATAATACTAATCTTCCCCACACACATTACCAACTAAGCTTATTAAATTTACAGCTTGTAAGAACACTGAATCACCTCGGTGCTTATACTTACAATTCCAGTTTGTAGTGCAGAAGAAATAAAAACTCCCCATCTATAAATTTTTAGCATAAATAACTGTTATCATATCTAAATTGTTTTAGATAGAAGAGAGTTTGGATAGAAATATATTTGGTAGGATTTGGAAGAATAATAATAAAAGGTAAAAGTGTATTTAAAAAAAAGAAAAGAAAGAGAGGGATTTGGGTGTGACATAAGATTAATGTTTTTTTAAAATTAGATTTGAGATAATTATATTCTGATTTAAATTTATAAAATTTGTTTTTTTTAGTATTTAGAATAAAAATTTAACTACACTGATAATTTGAAATAAAAAGCTTGATGGTGTTAAAGAATATTTTTAGAACTTGAGATATATATAGTGTGGGATAAAAAGCTTGATGGTTTTACGGATATTTTAGAACTTGAGATATATATAGTGTAGGAGGGTCGTAAGCTCTTGCTTCTTACCTTAGTCAAGTTATATTGATCAATTTAACAATTTTGACAAAGTTGGAAGACAACTAACAACAATACAAATTATGTGGCTATGATCAAGTTATACTCTAAGAATTGGATCCTCAAAAATTGTATACAAAATTTGGAGAATCTCCTATATAGAGACATAATCCTCCTAGTGGGTTTTTTCATTTTGTGAAGCTGAGTAAGTTGGTTATTTTATATTAAAATATAAATTTAACAATAAATTTTGAGTGATTGACAAACCCAAATTCATTCTTGCTTTTAATTGATTTGGTGATTGAAGATCTAAGTTTTCCATAAAATATTAATTGAGGTGGTGAAAGGTTAGATTTTTCATAATTTTTTATTTGAGGTGGTGAAATAAGTCTAAATTTCTCATAAATTTTTTAATTGAGGTGATGAATTATATTTAAGTTGTCCATAATTTTTTTGATCAAGATGGTGAATTAAGCCTAAATTTCAATAAATTAGTAGTTGAGGGAGAAAATTAAAACTTACAGTAATATAAATTGGTAATTGAAGGGGAAAATTAAAATCAAAATTAATATAAATCTGTAAGTGAAGTGACAAATTAATAAAACAATATTTGTATTATCTTAAATAATAGCCATGTGATACTTTGAGTGAAAAAGAGAATCTTGATCATCATTAGCATTTTCCTTTAATTCAGTGATACTTTGAATGAAAAGACACCTTTTCATCATTAACATTTTTATTTAATTCGGTTGTGAAAAAATGGTCTTCATCCTCATTGACATTTCCATTTAATTCAACACACTCATAATATCACACAAGTGTTATTTAAGATATACACAAATATTATCTTTGTATTTGTAATCTAATTAATGTACATTGGATAAAAAAATGATAATAATGACAGAGATTATCTTTTCCCTCAAAGTATCATATGGATGCCATTAAAGATAGGTATGTGCAAAATTATTAATTGTGCATCTATAGTCTAATTATGTATTCTTACTCACTTTTATTCAATATAAAAAATATTTTCATTTAAAATAGGTGAACCATTATAATCTTTCCTTACATTTTCTATCTTCACCATCTAAAAATCTCATTGTACTCTACAAGTCTTGGTCTTCAAGATCATGTAAACACTCTTTTACTTGCGTGCTCTTCATAAAGTGATGGATTTTCATGAAACCATCCAATATAATTGCTTAAATATTATCTTCAATTCTATCATACATGACATAATGGGGGCCATTCAAAAAGTCGTTGACATCAACTATCTAGCACTTGATATTAGGATTCATGTAAATTTTAAGGTTTCTTCATATTTCCAATCTAATTTCTTGTGGTTTACTTAATCTAGGTGGAAATATTATTGTTGGTAAACATGTTTATGTGATCAAAATTCAAACTTGGGTTGGATGTAGTGGCCCAAATATCAACTTTCTATTCTTGTACAAGAATTTAGCATTGGTTAGAGATAAATTTAAAAGAATGGATTCTATGGGAGCACTACATGAGTTAGAGTAAAGAATCACGAGGATCACACATCATCTCCACATAGTCTTGCAATTCCCCATAATGATAAATTTAGGAATTGTGAATAGGATATGTGGCACCATTGAATGAACTACATTTTTTTTTTTATCAATTTTCATCCCTTTGTAACTCGCATGGGTAGCGGAGTTGGCTTGGGCCATGGGTTTGCTCTTCATAGGTTTCAGGTTCAACTTAAAGTCCCAGGTTTTCCCAATGCACGTGGTTTGTGGGTGATTGTGTGCATCCCCAAGGGATTAGTCTCACCTCAGCTTGCCCCTTCTTGTGCCCCAACTTGGAAAAAAAGTAAGACCAAGACAAGGTGGGTTTGGTGCTAGGCTGAGTCGTGGGGATACCCCTTAGTCACAAAAAAATAAAACTCATCCCTTTGTGGATAGAGTTTGATTTGAGTGTGCTTGCCAAGCAACACATTTTCTTCTAGGTATAGCTTAAAATGCTAATGTAAATAGAGCTATCTATGATATATATTTTTTGTAAATAGTGCAATATAATAATTTTATTTGGCCATGATAGGATCTTTCCTTCAACAATAATAAACTCATGTAAACAAAATTCAATCTTGTATATAGACAAGTTATAGGAAATAATTCTCACACAAAAATAAACATTACTATTAGAATTAGTTACATGGTCAATAAAATTTTTTAATCTCTTTGCAACTTATCCGCTTACAATTATCACTCACACAAATAATAGAAAATCATCAAACTTACTAATTAAAATAATAATATAACCAAATGCATGCTTATCGTTCAAATACTAATAAAGTGAGAAACACACATTAACTATATGTGTAGCAACTATCTATACACCTATAACAGATTTTTAAATATGTCTTCACTTGATTTTAACCATAGAGATATTAAAATGCACAAACAATTGATTTATATTCACAAACATTTAAATATGATATTAAGTTCTTATGTGGGGCATAGAATTAAAATTAAAGCTACTAGATGAACTACACCAATGACATGCCATCTTTTTTGGTCAATGATGTTGTCTTTGAATCTAACTATCTTTATTTTCTACTCGGACCCATGAAAGCCATTGATGTAGTTTGAGCTGATGGTGTGAGATAAATAAAATATTTGTCTTTTTTTTATATTATAGGTTCTTAATAAAACTATAGAAAAACTATAGATAGCCTTGAAAGGTAATGCGAATAATTTCAAGTGGAACCCAACAATGTTAGCTTAGCTATCAATATCTAATGGGGAAAGTAATAAAAAATAATATAATAAAGCACATGCTTTTTTTGGGTTGTACAAGGTTGAGGGTAGATTATATAGGTTGAGACCCACAAATAAGGACTCATTCTGCAAAGCTAGTTGTTAGTTGAAGCATAGCGATACTAAGACGCAACCAAACTTTGACAATCAATAGATTAATATTATCAATAATAATGTGCATTCAACTCTAGGAATACACAATCTTCATTCTCAAATAATAATAAAATATTGTAATAGTAAATACAACAACAATACAATCAAGCACATGTGATAATAATTACAAAAATTACTAATAAAGTGATAAATATGCATTGGCTATACCTAGAGCAACTACCTACACACCACTAAAAGTTCTTGAATATATCTTCACTTAATTTTAACCATGAAAATATAAAATGTATAAGAAATTTAATTTGTATTTGTATATCTTTAAATCTCGTTTTACTTTCTTACATAGAGCATAGAGTTAATACTTTAATTATTGAGATTGAAATAAAACTATTGCAAGCCTCACTAAAGTTCACACTTCACATTTCTTGGCCAATGACATCACCTCTTTCTCTGAATATCTTTTTTTCCTCTTATATCCCCATGAGCCATTGATCTATGATTTTATTTGATGGTGTGAGATCAATAAAATGTCTTTGTTTTAATAACACTAGGCCCAAGGTCTTGATAAAATTAATACATAACTTTGAAAGATAATGTGGATCGTTTGAAGTAGGAACCAATAATGCCAACTTAGCATTCACTAACCAATAGTGAGGAATTTCACTTTAGGTTTGAAAGTAAACAATCACAAACCCTAGTAACTATTGGATTAACCTTATCAAAATTTTTGTGGTTGTCAAGTCTCAACTAAACCTATTTACATTCACCTCCTCATAACCTACAAATTATTTTAAACACTTATACATTAATATTTTTTATTTTTTATTTTTTTAATTTGAACCTCTAAATTTCTTAAATGGAATTTATGTGAGACTGAAAGAGAAAATACAACCAACTACAACAATCTTCTTAATATTTTTATATAATTTGGTTGTTCTTGATAACCTAAGATATTCTCATAACAATTATTAAAATATTAATATAATAACACATGTAAACTAATTTACAATATACATTCACCTCCCTATAGCCCAAAAAACACTCTAATTAATTATTGCATTTTTCATTTTGGATTTATTACATTCAACTAGCATAATGAGTAAAATTACAATGATGAGTTTAATTGAAAGCCATGGAAATATCATCTAATATATTTGTATAATAGTTACAAAAGTAATAAGATAATCACACACATAATTCATAAATGAATACATAGTACTATGTTATAAAAAATGAGAAACACAAAACATGAAAGAAATGACAATGCAACAAAAAATAAAATATGGAAGGTTTCATATAATAATTAAGAGTTGCATCAAACATGATGGATTTATATTCAAGAATCTTAGTAATGCATGAGAATCCCTGAGAAACCTATTGTATTCCACCACAAAATCTTATTATGGATTGTGGTAGAGAACTAGAGTTATACAAGCACTCATGAATGTCATATCTAGATCTTAAGAGTTTTGGATCATATTGCAAAAATTTATCGCTATCAAAAGATCACAATGCAAAATAGTCAACATACAGTTCATCAAACAAGGTTTGTAGAACCTTTTTATGCCTTGGGTGGGAAGCCCAACATATCTCAAGGTGACATGGGACCATAAGGACCCTCAATTAGAACTACATCGACTTCCTTCAAGACCAAATGCTACCCTAATAGATTTTGGTCAACCAACATGTTACAATGGAAATTGAGTTTTAGAACACCTTGTGGCTAATGCAAATCACTCCTAAATCTTGGAGATGATATATAAAAATCATAGAATTCATTTGGAAAAGGAAATTCAATTCATTGACAAAGAAGTCATTCATGAATACATTCAGTTTAGGAGGACAGTAATAGGAAGGTAGAGTTTTTATAGTTGTCATGTTTGCATGTAAGCTTGTAATAAGCTTGTGGTGGCCTGTGAGCCAATCTATATCTGTAATCCACATGTGGAAGGTCTATCAGCCCATTTTAAGCATTATATGATCATGTTATTGTTATTCTTTGTTAATTATGTTGTGTTAACTCTAAGTTGCACGATCAAATAGACCTTTCTCTAGGCTCTCTACACTCATGATTGCATCAAGTGGTATTAGAGTGATTTTTTGATCCATTGGGTGGGAATTTCAATAGATATAAGGATGAAAAAATCATTGAATTGAGACAACCTACTAGTGTTTTCCAATGGAGTGTCAACTACTAGGCAGTTGTAACCTTGTAGCTAGATTGGTGACTAGAGTTAGTTGTACCATATCCAAGGAAATATACCACCAAGAAGGATGCTTGGTATGACCAATGTTATAAGGATAATGGATGAAATATTAGACATGATGATGAAAATAAATATTTGATTAGATGTTGTAGAAGAGGATAGGAAAAGAGACCTAAACCTTAGACATGAGGATGGGATCAATAATGAGGAATTATGAGATCCAATTGTAGATATGAATGAAGAAATATTAGAAGAAGAATAATTAGACCAGATCAAGATGTTGAAAGCTATTTGTAAGATAAGTAAGAGACTTAGAATTAATGTCTAACCATGCGAGTTATTTAAACGCTAAGAAATTGACTGATTGAATAAATGATATGGAAGAGTACTTTGAGTTTGAAGAAATTAAAGAACTAGAAAGTGATATTTATAAAAACCAAGTTGAAAGGGTGTGTTGCTATTTGGTGGAAGGAAGTTCAGTTAGATCGAAATAGAAGGGTCAAATAAAGGATCATAAAGTAGGATATGGATGGTGACAAAGTTGAAGAATCAATTCATCCCTATCGATTATGAGCTTCAATTACTAAAGAGATTGCAAAGCCTAAGGAAAAAGTAAAAGCTAGTAATAGAGTACATAAATTATTTCATAAGATGATTATTAGAACTGAACACAGTGAAGCAAGAAAGGAGAAAGTTGCATGATACATCAACGGATTGAGGAGAAGCATCCAAAAAGAGTTGATCCTAGTGAGGATGATAGTAGTTGAAGAAGCATACCAGTTTATGCTAAAACTTGAGGAAAATTTGAAGTAAGGTTTAAAGACATATAGAGAGGCAAAGAAGGTCGTGGAGCTTGTAAAATAAATGGATATTTTGATTTTCTAGGGCTTTGGGCTTTTGAAATTCCTCAATTGTATTGAATTAGGGTTCTAAGTCTGCAAGTTAGGGCTTCCTAAAAACCCTCATGTTAAAACCCTAAACCCTTGGTCTGAGTGTGCACTTTTGTTATATTTTTGTGTTGACCTCCTTTAGTCGGTGCCCAATCATTTAAGTTATGACCTATGTCTAGGTTGCATTCATTGACCGACCCCTTGGTCCCTTTTTACCACTCGAGCCCACACACTTGAATATCTTGTATTTTCTTAAGTCTCTTTCTAGGTTTTTATAAAATTTGGCTAAGCATGAAAGTTGTCGGTCTTTTGTAAGTTCTCAAAACTTTTTTGATTGCCGAAATGGTTTTAAATTTCATTTTTTTCTGATCAAGACTATCCTTCACCTTTGCCTCTGTTAAAAATAACTCATTCAATTACCTAGTGATGACCACCTTTTAAAATAATATATTGAGCACGTGCTAATTATTTAATTTAAGTTGTTTTGTCCCTTGCTTAGCTTATACCACATGGCTACACCACATTCCATCACATCCTTTCTTCACATCAACTTTAATCTAACATCTACTAGTTCCCTTTGTGTGATGGCTTCAATGCTCTTGGGCTGATGGATAGGTGTCAATATTATATTTTTGTAAGAGAGGGGGACCAACCACGTTCAAGGCCCCAGGTCACAGAGAGCCAAGAGCAGAAGGCTACCCTAACTTGCCTCACTCTAAGGGAATGTTACAAATGAGGGATGAGAATGATGAGTACTATAAGGTCCTTCAATCACTCTTCAAACCCGAACTATAATTTGGGCTAGGCGAGCTGGCTTTTTGGAGTCAATTTTGTGCCTTAGACAACTCTCTGTCCAAGGACGACAACGTAATTATGGGATGTCAACGCGGTAAGTTGGCGTCTCTCAGGTGCATTGGAATCCGTACGACCAGACAATAGTGGACATAGTAAAACTACCAAAAAGACCTACTAATAGCCTAGCTAGCTCAATCTAGATGGTAAAATAAAATGAGAAAGTATACAAAGTAGAAGCTAAAATGATAAAGCAAGTAGACTAGAACTAGGATGACAAAGATAATCTCACAAAGATGCTCATATTCCAGTTAGCTCTGCATGTTCTCTCACCTACACACAAGAAAGAGGGAAATTTTTTGGGGGTTGTCTAGGGGTCTGCCTTAGTCAGACCCTTGTTTCAGTGCTTCCACCTCCATGGACAACCAAGATAGCAACGATAGAGAAATATATGATAAATGATAAAAGAAAGTAGAGAACATAATAAACACTACAAAAAAATGAAGTGTTACTCAACCAAATCATAAAGGAGAGGAGTGAAAACATTACCACCTCCACCAAGAGGTCACTAGCCAATGATGGAGAAAGAGAGCTTGAAAAATCACCATAACCTCAACTGTGGTGAAGGGAGGTGTTGCAAAACCTCAAGCCCCTACTGCAATGGATTGTTCCACACTTGCTCTATGGAGTTGATGGAGTATTTTTGTTGTTTATATGGAGTGCCAAAGTGTTGCTTGAAGTGATGGAAGTGAAGTGAATGCTTGAAGAGATGTTCAACTGCTAAGAGGATGGATTTAATGAGCAAGATAGGAATTTCAAGACCAAAATAGGGGGAAAGAGCCATTTTTAGGTCAACTGGTTGAAGATGGATGTTACAATTCATTCCCAATAGGAAGTGTAACTCCTTTGCCAACTGTAGACGCGAGAATCCGTCAAAGGGACATAAGCACATCACACAAACATCTGCATGCTGTATGTGTGTCCTCGACAAATATTCTTCTACCAACGCAAAAGACAAATACCAAGTGGAATGAAGGCAACTTGTTGATGTGGAATTTCTCCTTCAGATTTGGTTTTCTAAGGTGAGGAAGTGTAAAAGGGGAATTTACGTAAGGGGTGTAAATTCATGCCTATACATTTTTCCCCCACTTTAGCGAGCATGAATACTGATGAGTGCTTTGGTAAAGTAGATCGAAAAGGTAGTAGGGTTAGAAATGTATACCTAAATTGTTGAGTAAGCAGACCACAATCTAGTGAGCTCAAAAGCATAGGCTGGAACAAAAGACTCCACAGTCCCGCATAATCATGAAGTTGTAGAATGAAAGAATCCTATAGGTCCGTGGACCTGCAAGGAGGTGATCTCCATGATATCTCACATGAAGGAATCCCCAAGAAGTAAGCGCCTCACAAACTTGCAAACCTACAAGGAAGGTGTCCTCCAAGATCTCTCACATGAAGGAAACTAAGAAAAGAATCTTGCAAACACGTAGATCTACAAGGAAGGCATCCTCCAAGATCTCTCACATGAAGGAAATTGAGAAAAGCACCTTATAGACCCGCAGACCTGCAAGGAAGGCATCCTCCAAGATCTCTCACATGAAGGAAATCGAGAAAAGTGCCCTACAAACCCACAAAATTGCAGGTGAGTGACCCCCAAGATCTATCGCATGGAGGAAGCTCAAAGGAAGTGCCCTACAGGCTCACAAACCTACATGGAGGAAACCAAAGGAAGGGGAATTCGCTGAGTCAAGAAGCGGCTTCATAGGTGCACCTACAAAGCAACATGGTTAACCATAGATAGAACATGTCAAAAAGTGGCCACACAAGCAAGTAAGCAGACAATCACACAAACTATCGACAAGTTGAAACAACCTTCAAAGGGGTCCCTCAAAAACTTGGTGTGAAGAGGAGATCCACTCAAGGGATGCGTTGTTTGAAAGTACAGGAAGGACATTATTTCTCAAATTGATTCATCATCAAGAAATCCTTTCGAAATATGTTCACTTCATCAAGGAATTCAAAAGGAAGAAAAATGACTCCTTGCAAGGGGAAGATCAAAGCAGTTTCCACTTCAGAGGAAGGTTCTCAAGTTCTTTCTTTACGAACCCATGATGAAGGAAACATGTTCCATAAGGGGTCCAAGTCATAAATACTATTTTAAAAAAGAAAAGCTCATGAGGAATTTTGAGAAAAGATTCGTTGGCAACAAATGTGTTTTCTAAAATTCGAAGCATTATAGAGATGGCATTGTCACACATGTGAGGGAAAACTCAAGAAAAGAAGAGATAAAGAAAACACAAGAGAGGGGGATCTGGTTTCATGGGGTTAGATCTTCTCATGCTTATATCAATAATAGGTAACTGCGGTGGAAGGTGAAAGATCATCAATCTCCACCAAATCAAGAGGAATGTACGAAAGATACAAATAAAATTTGGTTAACATGGAAGGGAAGCCTAAATTCCCCCAACACTTTGCATCATCCCCAATTTTCTGAGAGTCAAGTCACGAACATGGAAGAATGTTGAAACACATAGAAGAATTTTTACGACACAAAAATCACTCTTGTATCCAAGCACCAACAAGGGTGACAAGGGTCATCCATGAACACATAGAGCGATCATGGGGGAACACATCAAAACACACACACATATGTAATCTAAAGATAAAGAAGGGGCCTCCTCTTAACACTGATCAACCAAGAGGTCATCTATTTCCCACTCTAGATCATCATAGGGGGAAGAAGGATGAGCCTGCAGTGGTAGAATGTTAAGGGGAGGAGCTTCCAACCCTCCCACAATAATGGCTAAGGAAGAGGGCCCCACAGTGTCCCCTCCAATAATCTCTTATGGAGATAGGGTCGACGAATTTGCAAAGATCACTGACAAGGTCAAAACTTCATCAAAAGAGTTAAACATGAACTTCACTAGAGTGTCATGTTTTACTTCAACAGACAGGGAAGACTGTGCCCAAGATTCACCGCTAGGCTCATCAAACGATTTGGGAGCCGTGATGAACTCACGGGAAGCCGAGACTGGTTCCGTTACTAGGACAAAAATTGTCAACATAGGACCACCCTTTGGAGAGGGTGGGCACCTCTTGTGTTCTCCATTATTGGAAGGTCCAACCTCTACCTTCTACTTCGTCGATGGGTGTGAACTCCCTACAAACAAGGTGAGAGGCGTAGAGGAAGAGGAGGAGAAAACCGCAATAGATACCACCAAAGTGTTCAACATTTCTATGGGTTTTGGAAATGGATGGATGTCCGGAAGGGATATCAACAAGGGTAGATTCACTAAAGGAGAAATAAACACCTTCACCTTTTTGGGGTTAGGCACACTCACAGCGAGAGTAAGAGGCAAGACATAACTAAGTTGAATGAAAGTAGGATAAAGGAGAGGGGAAGACACAACAAAAGGCCCTAACACAGGGGTGGCCATCTCCTCGTCCTTCTTCTAAAAAGCGGCTTGATCAGCCATGAGATCCTTTCATCAAAGCTTATGCTCTCGCACAAGGCAGTTTCTTTGACTCTTTGAGCTAGAGGTCGGAGGCTGTGAAGGAACAAAAGGCTCCTTCTCAACCATGGGAGTGTCTACTACAGTCATTTTTGATGAAGGAAAAAAATCATGAATGGGAGTAGGAGGGACAATTTAAGAAGCAGCAGGGGGAGTCGGCTCAAGTGCTTCAACAACAAGCCTCTTCCCATTTACTAATTTGGGAGTAGAAACAGTGGGAGGATGCAAAGTAAATTCTCTTTGAGAACCTTTATTTCTGTCGTATAATTAGTACCAAGGCCTAGGGGGATTAGTAGGGAGATCCAATATCTTGATCTTGGGTCTTCGCTAAGCAGGCACCATCAAACTTAGTGGGTAAAGGCCAAGCTTACTCATCCAGTACTCCTCCCAAGAAAGGGGAGCGAACAAGGAAGCTTGAAAAGGGGCAAGCTTCTCCTTTCCATTTCGGGAAGAAGAGTTGACTGGTTGCTATGCTACAAGAAGGGTCAGTTTCAACTACCCCTTGTCCCCAATTTTATAATTTACGTAGTTTTTATAAAGTAGGTCCATCCTTGGAGGAAGCGGACCAACCAAGGCGGGCCAAAAAAGATCCAATGAATATCCCCCATGAGACACCAGAGGATGGTATCCAATGTCATGCACTATGTGCACGACACCTTTATGGGAAAAATCTAATCATTTATAAATTATGGAGGCGACCCCATTCATGGAAGCTAGCCAAGGTATTCCTAGCTTCAACTTGAAAAAATATGACTTTAGAATAACATCAAAAACTGTGTCAACAACCTTAGGTCCAACTAGGCCAGACAAAGTTATCAAGCCATATGGTTTGAGATAGAGACCATCATGCGTATAGATGGTGTATTTTGTTTTTCCGTACTCCTCCTTCTGTAATGAATTCAATAACAATGTTTCTTTTGTAATAAAATTCACACGGCTCGTGGGGTCAACCAAAACCCTCGTCACAATGTTTCCATTGAGGTGAGTGGGAATGTAGAGGGGAGAAGGCTTATTGTTCACAAGCATATCCTGCGAGGCGAATGTCACATCTGGAAAACTAGTTGTAGGATTCTTAGTGGGAGTAACCGTGACCATGTTGACATAGGCCTCGAGTTTAGTGATAGAATCAAAAGGATCGATAATCATGTTGGCAGAATGTGATAGAAACAGGTCCGTGTATATCTTCAACTCACTATTCACTTTTGCCACCAATTTATTTGTATTTTGTTTGCTTCCATTAAGATGAATAGTACCATCCTCGATGCAATCCTATATCTCATGATGCAGGCACATACAATGTTTGGTATCATGTTCGTTGACCTGATGGTATTGAAAGTAGGTACTTGCATCATACCAAATAGGGTAAGGTTCCTTAAGAGGCTTAGGATTCTGCAAGGTTATGATCTTATCCTTCACCAAATTTTGCAAGATTGAAGAATAGGATTTTGCCAACTTTGGGAACTTTCAGTTGCATTTGAGGCTGTTGTCATCCACAACGGCTACTACATTTTAAACAACCTTACCTTTACCAAAGATTGATACGATGGATCTTTCTTCAGAACGGGAACAAGAGGAGGATCCCCCAAACTGAAATACCATTTTTTGATACTCCCGTAGTGGTGCACACAAATGCGTGAAAGAAGGATACTTCATAAGGGAAAAATTCTCTTACCAAGGCCTTTGCAGGTTCCCTATGAATACCTTCCGCATGTCTGAATTGGGCAACAGGTATGAGATTTATGAGGAGAGCACTTGATACCTGTGATGAAGTCAATAATATTTTCATTATCTCCCTATTTGCATCGAACGAGATCCGAAAAGGTCATCTTCGGTTCAATGTTGGCTTGAATCTGTCAAAGAAATTGGTTCACCAGTTAATTGAATGAGAAAATGGAATTATCGGGTAAGGAGTAGTACCATTCAAGCACTATATCCTTGAGAGATCAGGGAAATAGCTTTTCCATCAAGCATCGTGATGGAAAAAATATATGTACAGGGCATTATATGTGGACACATGTGTTTGTGGATCCCCTTTTTCGCTATACTTTTAGAACTTTGGGATCTCCATTCCTTATGGGAAGGGAGTGTTTAAAATTTCTACTGAAAGTGGGCTATGTCGGAAGAAGTGTTGGGAGATAGGCTGAGAGAGGATTGGGAGAGACTTTCCAACTGGCTCTGCATATTACCCATATTTTGAAGGAGAGTATTTAGAATAGGGTCATTGGATGACATAGGACTAGCGAGACCTCCTTTAGAACCACCATCAGAGCCACCTTCGAAACCGCCACAGTGGCCACTGTTGGAACCACTGCCAGAGCCACCGCCACGAGAAAGGCCTCCACCGAAGCCACCTTTGCTTTCGAAGCCACCACCATGACCTCCACCAAAACCATTTCCACTAGCTCCACCCCCGTCACTAAAGCCAACACCACTACCAAAGCCTCTGCCACTCATCCCACCAAAGCCTCCACTGCTAGAGGTGACATGAGAGGTGAAGCTAAAACCCAAGGGGATCCTGTTCACTTTGATAGTTTTGGATATTTTGGAGGAAAAAGGGATGTTGATTGAAGGGACATCATCAATCATGTATATAGATGTGGGAGGAATCGATACTCCTAATTGTCTCTCATGTTCTTCAAAAGTGCCCCCTTGTATAATTTTAGCATTATTCGAAAGGGCACACACTTTGGTTAGACTAGAGAGGCTAGCTAGGAGTTCTATGCATGTTTGGTCTTTTCCCACCATATACTCTAATTCACTAATAACCTAAGCGACCCTAGCCAACTTCGGGTTTCTTTCCAAGTGATTCTATAAGTCACCCAATCCTTTGCTAAGGGCAGATACATATTTTGAAGGAATATGAACAAAATCATGCTCATCTACTGACGAAAGTGTGGGAGACGTAGGAGGAGTGGGGACATGATCAATTTCATCTAAGATTCCTACCTCACCCCTCGACAACTGCTCCTAAGCCAAAATTCCTATAGCAGGTTCATAGAAAAGGCCTGGAGAGAAACTAGAGGTGACCCTCATCTTATCCATTAGAAGGTGTCGTATAATTTTCCTGAAAACATACCCAGAGGTTTTGGAATAGGTTGTGATGCTCATAAAATTTCACAATGCTCAAGGACATGATGATCACAAGGCACAAGAGATAAGTTTCAACATCAACAATGAACATATGCAGGTTCACGTCGGGTTCACCAAAAATGTAAGAGAACAGGACCAGCCACGTTCAAGGACCTAGGTCACGAAGAGCCAAGAGAAAAATGCTACCCTAACTTACCTCACTCTAAGGGAATGTTTCAAATGAGGGATGAGAATTATGAGGACTATAAGGTCCTTCAATCACTCTTTAGACCCAAACTATAATCTGGGCTAAGCAAGCTGGATTTTTGGAGTCAGTTTTGTGCCTTAGACATCTCTCTGAGGGCGACAGTGCATTTCTAGGACGTTAGCACGACGAACTGGCGTCTCTCAGGCATGTTGGTGTCCGTACAACCAAACAACAGTGGACATAGTAAGACTACCAAAAAGACCTACTAATAGCTTAGCTAGCTCAATCTAGATGGTAAAATAAAATGAGAGTATACAAAGTAGATGCTAAGATGATAAAGAAAGTATACTAGAACTAGGGTGAAAAATATAATCTCACAAAGATGCTCATTTTCTAGTTAGCTCTGCACGTTCTCTCACTTGCACATAAGAAAGAGGGAAAAATTGTTAGGGGCTGTATAGGGGTCTACCTCAGTCAAACCCCTATTTTGGTGTTTCCACCTCCATGAACAACCAAGATAGAAATAATAGAGAAATATTGACAAAGGAGAAAATTAAGTAGTGAACACAATAAACACTAAAAAACAATGAAGTGCTACTCAACCAAATCGTAAAGGAGAGGAGTGAAAATGTTACCACCTCCACCAAGAGCTCACTAGAAAATGATGGAGAAAGAGAGATTGAACAATCACCACAACCTCAACTGTGGTGAAGGGAGGTGTTTCAAAACCTCAAGCCCCTACTGCAATGGCTTGTTCCACACTTGCTCTACGGAGTTAATGGAGTGTTTTTGTTGCTTCTATGGAGTGCCAAAGTGTTGCTTGAAGTGATGGAAGTGAAGTGAATGCTCGAAAAGATGTCCAAATTCTAAGAGGATGGATTCAATGAGAAAGATAGGCATTTCAAGACCAAAATAGGGGGGAAAGAGATATTTTTCGGGTGGGTTGGTTGAAGAGGGACATTACAATTTGTTCCCAATAGGAAGTGTAATGCCTCTACCAAATTTAGACATGAGAATCCATAAGAGATGTAAGCATGCCACATGGACGTTTGCGCATCACATGCTCGTCCCTGACAGTTATTCTTCTACCAATGCAAGAGATGAACGCCAAGTGGAATGAAGGCAACTTGCTGATGTGGAAATTCACCTTCGAATTTGGTTTTTTAAGGTGAGGAAGTGTTAAAGGGGAATTTGCATAAGGGGTGAAAATTCAAGCCTATACGATTTCATCACACCATCCCTTTGTACCATATTTTCATTTCGAGTGACATGAACATAAATACGATGTACGATACGCGAAGAGGGTAAACGGATCCCAAGAGAAGTATTCCTTGACAGGTGTCGATACTATGGCTCATCACGAAGGTTCTTGACATTGCGGTTTCAAATTGATAGTATATGGAGCAATGTGTGATGTGTGATATGAGAGGGATAAAGTGTATTCTTGAAGAATATTTCATGGGATAGGTGTCCACTTCTCATTTCATCACTAATTTGCTTAGTGCATCACATTTTCAAATCATAAGGCACAAAGGTGAAATGCGATACTCAATAAGTCTTTCAGATTGTAACACGTAGTGTCATTTAGGTTCATCACATGATCCCTTAATTTGCATTGTGTTTTCACTTTTCTAGGCTCGAGACCTATTTGTGATGTGTGATGGGGAAAATATGGGGGTTATATTCCACTTTCTGGTCTCATCACAAGAGTTCTTCACATCAAGGTTTTTTTTTTACACCAACAGGGTCCTATTTGTGATGTGAAATGAAAAGGCATGGTGGGCCCAAATTTGAAGACTGGCATGGAGCGATTTGGCGACACATGGCCAATGTAGCAGATGGTAGGCTTTGGTTGCATCACATTGGTAATTCATATCATTATTGTGAATTACTTCGTGTTGGGCAAAGAGCGATAGACTTATATGATGCGATGGTGATATACGACTCAAGTTTAAAGGGGATTGGATCAATGGATATGTTTTAAGCTTCATAATGGGCTCAATATCAGTCATCAATCCTCGATCCAATGGCCGAAATTTAAATTTCAATGGATAGGCATGCCATGTTTCACACAAAAATAGAATTGATGACACAACTGCATTTTTAGTGACCAAATGGAATTTGATAGCCCTAGATTGATTTCCTATGCTTCTCCCATGTTTTATTAATGGACAAGATAACATAATTTCTCCTTTGTGTGTTGCAAGTGCCAGATTCTCTTGTCAAAATACACTCACCCAAATTTTGCTACAGATTTCTTGGGAGTTCCAGGTATGTATTGATGAAGATCATGATGAATGTCTAGTGGTGGTGTTAAAGTCATTGTGCCTAGAGTTTTTTCTCAAATTTTTGGGGGTAATTCGAATAGTTTTGAAATTCAAATGGATTTCAGCCTTGCTATAAACTCTAGTTGAGTTAGGGTTAGGGTTTGAGATGAATTATGAGTTATGCTTGCACTATAAAGGAAAGTTTTCTGGTTATTGTATGTGTTCATATTTATTCTCTCCTACCTAAGGGGTTCAGAGTTTAGTCCTCCCATCCATGATTTTGATTTTTTATTTTAGTAATTCTTTTGAAACTCAGAGGAGTGTTGTAAATTTTTTCTCTGTATTAACAACATATGACTAGAATACTCATTATATTTTCCTAAAATCTGAATATCAATCTATTATGATCTCCATCATTGTACTCATTATATTTTGAATCAATATAACCAAGGGTTATGTCTAGTTCTCATATCACATCTTTTGTTATGGGTGTTTGAATTGTTAGTTTCTATTGAAGGCACACAAGTAATTTTTCTTTCAATTCATTCATTAGAGATTATGGAGTTGCAGTGTGGATTTGTAAGTAGTGTGATGACATTGATCTTTTGTTGGTTTCTTACTGTAAGGTAGTGATGGTATTAGAAGCCAAAGGTTGGTATGTTTTAGGAGTTTTATTTAATTTATAGACTCTATGTGGATAAGGCACTGGTCAAGGAAACTCTCAAAATTTGAAGCTAAGGTAGAATCAAACATAAAATCAAATCAAATCATTTACTTTTCTATATTTTATTGTTTTATGTCCATTACCACACTACAAAGAACCACTAAAAATATAGAGGGTTGCAAGGATGATTTAGCCCATTAGGTAACCTTCTACCATATTAGTGTGATGAATCTTTTTATCAAAGGCATCATTGTGTTTTGTTGTTGAATGGTGTTACAGGGGAAACCCACCTTGGTTTTGCAGAGCCTAAAGTGCAAAGGAGAACTTGTAAATCTATCTCATGTTTGTTGGCCATTGACTTGGGGTTTTTTAAACATAAGAAGTAGCTAATCTTTAGGAAAACCCAGACAATCAGTCGGAAACACTAACAAGAGGAATATTCCAAAATCATGGATCACAAAGAAGTGAAGGAAGATCACATATGAAACATAATTGTTGGGAAAATATGGACCTCAACCTTGTAATTACAATTCTTTTACTATTGATAGGTGAGCATAGGGAGGTGTAGGGGGTACCCCCTATAGGGTCTTAGGGGCTCATCCCCTTGATGAGGTATGGGGTTCGTGCACCCCAACAAGGGTCCAGGGGCAAGACCCCCAAAAGCCACATTTTATGTATATTTTAATGTTGTAAATCTAGACCATTCATCATTAGGTATCGGATCTGACGATAGATATTTTGTTGGCTTGTATTTCCCTAAAAGGAAACCCTATTTTATGAGGGCATTGTATTAAAACTGTGCATTATGATGTATTCTGAGAGTCTAATAGCGACCGTGTTGCCTTTGGATATCTAGTTGGTGATACTCTTATGGGAATCTTTCTTTGCAAGTATATTGTAATCTTCGTGATTTTTGAATAATTTATTGGGAAACTTTTGGAGTGTGGGGTTTTTCTCTCGAAAGGGTTTTCCACATATAAATCATTATGTTGTGGTATGCATGATATTTATGTTTACATTTTTCTAAATGTTGTAAATATTTGTAAATTTTTATATTATTCTCCTCTCAAGATTAATGTAAAAATTTGTTCCACTAGCTTAGCTTCCTTACAATAATAAGAAATTCCATATCACAATGATGAAAGAAGCAACATTTTATTTGGAAGGAATGATAGAATTTTCCACTACAATGACAAAGGCACTAACAATAACTACCATATTGAGGGATATCAAAGGGATGCAAAGGGATTTGATAAGAGACCATCTAGAGGAACCTGTTTCAAATGTGGAGGTGAAGGACATAGGGAATTTGAATGCTACTAAGGGAGTGTTGGAAAAAAGATAAAGGATATTGCAGGGGTAACACATGTGAAAGAACGTATGGGTAAAAGTACAAATTTGTGACACTTTCAGCCAACTTATCAACAAAAGTAAATTTAAGAATTTTCAACTAAAAATCAATTTTGGTCAAAGATATGGTCTATCTGAATTCATTCTAGCTAAGTTAGATATGGCCACAACTTTTCCAATTGAAATTTTTCACTAAATAGATATGTAACACCACTTTGAGACCAATTTACCAAAAAATAAAATTATTTGAAATTTTTGATGTTTCAACAACTCCTACTCATGTAAATAACATGTTTAAAAAATATAAAAAAACACTTTTGTAGATATATAAGTGTAGTTTTAAAAATACAATATTTTAAATAGTTTGATAATTGTTTTATTTTATATTTTATTTTTACTAAGTGTAGATTATCAACACCAAAATATAAGGATTAAATATTAAATATATTAAAAAAAATTATATATATATGATGCCTAGATGAAGATTCTATGTCAAGATGGTATAATATTTTTTTCTATTTTGGATAAATATTTAAGACAAAAGGTGACATCTCATGGAAACAAATGTGTTTTCAATAGACTCACATTTTAACTTATTTAAAAATATATATTTATCAAAAGTAGGAAAAAATAAACCTATGCACTAAATTTTGAAGTTATAAACACACCCAAAAAATTGAAGGAAAAAAATAAAATTTACTATATAAGGAGTGACATCCCATTTACCTTCATTTTTAGCATTTTATCAACAACTACATTATAGTGTCAATTTATAAAAAAAAATATTAATTTTTTTTTTACAAAAAATATCATCATAAAATTTACTAAAAAATACATATTTTATTAGTTTACATCATCTCAAAATTTAAAACATATATGTCACTTTTTGGTGCAGTCACGGTAGGAGGGTCCTTAAAGGAGAACAATCCAGACCGTGCAACAAGAGTCACAAAACAGAAGAAACACAAAATATGGAGGCAAATGTAGATACAAAAACTCTTATTATTAGAAAATTCAACTACATATAGTTGGCCACATCCGTGCTTACAAATTCGGCTCATAGGCCTAATACAACATGCTCAAAATATAGTGCTCATACATGCGAGCAAAAATATTACAGACCAAACTCTATAATCTTCTTAATCTACCTTATCTTGATTGATTGCTATCCTAGTGATCTAATAAAAGCTTTATATCATATCCACAAATCCAGAAGCATCCATGTCGACCAAAGATCATTACAATCTCCGATGAAGGAAACATAATGTGTGCATGAATGGGTTGACCTCAAATTGGAATTTCTTCCATGGTAGGTGCGTGTGATGATGTGTGGACCTAAAATTAAGGTCGGGGACACTCCATATAAAAAATTGAAACACATCGTGAGGATCCACAAGCTACGGGAAAGATCCACAAGCGATCAAACTAGTTGTTAGATGTGTAATTATTTCGGGGCCAGAACCAAAAATTGTCACTTAATCGGAAAGTGATAACTTGTTAGAAAAAGATCCAATCGAGCTGAAAAATTGGAATAAGGAAAATGAACATGTCTATGATGAAACCATAGATCCACGAGGTCTGGTAAGCAAACATGAAGAAATACTGAATCTTCCAACTTGAACAAGAACAAGAACAAAACTGAATGAAAATATATTTGGTTGATGCAAGATTGCCAAGAACCAAGGATGCTCTTGCATTAGACATCCAGGGTTATTGAAAAGTAAGTCCCTCACTTTTCTGGGGCCAAAGGAAAACCAATACAGTCTACCTCAGCTTGAGTCCTCCACTGGTCTACCTTTCCACTTCACAATATATTCTTTGTAGTATCTTCCATGTGTTCTTCTCCCATTTATGATTTCCAAAACCTCACCCATCTCGTCTGATTGTTTCTTAGGGATCTATTCTTCCAATTTTTCTTTACTATCTTCATTGAATTCCGCTTCATGGTACTAATGTAGATCTAAAATTTTGAATATAGGTGATATACCCATGTCATCAAGTAACTCCACTTCATATGCATTTCCTGAATCAAATTTCCTCAAAATCTTATAGGGTCCAAACTTCCTCATCTTGAGCTTATTGTATGTTCCAACTAGAAATATTTCCTTCCTCAAATATACCATCACTTCATCTCCAAATTCAAACTCCTTATGTCTCCTTTTTTCATCTGCTCACTCCTTATAATTTCGATTCACATCCTCCAATTGTTGCTTCACTTGAGTATGCACTGTCCTCATATGTTTTGGAAATTCCTCTGCTTCTGCACTCCTTTTATCTTCCTTGCTGATGTCTCACAATTTTGATATACCTCTAGGATGAACTCCAGTAACAATCTCAAAAGGTGTCTTTTCAGTAATCCTTTTCATTGAATTATTGTAGGAAAATTCTACTTGTGCAAGGACTAAATCCCAACTTCTGGTTTTCTCTCCAACCAAACATCTCAACAAATTTCCCAAACTCTTGTTCACTACCTCTATCTGTCCATCTATTTGTGGGTGAAAAGTAGAACTTCAAATTTGTCTTCAACTTCTTCCAAAGTGTTCTCCAAAAATAACCAACAAACTTCGTATCCCTATCTGAAACAACACTCCTAGGTAGTCCATGCAATCTGACCACTTCCTTGAAAAAAAAGTTCGCTATATGTATTGTATCTGTTGTCTTCTTACAAGGTATGAAATGTGTCATCTTAGAAAATTTGTCCACCAACACAAATACAAAATCATTACCTCTTTGTGTCTTTGGCAAAACAAGTATGAAATCCATGTTGATATCCTCCCAAGGTCTTTTTGGAACTGTCAAAGGTTTATACAATCCAACATTTTGACTAATCCCTTTTGCAACTTGACAAACTCTACAACTCTACACAAATTTCTTGACATCCTTATGAATCTATGGCCAAAATTAATTCTCACTTACCAATGCTACTATCTTATCAATTTCAAAGTGTCCTGCCAATCCTCCACTATGTTTCTCTTTTACCAAATTATCCCTCATTGAAATCTGAGGTATGCACAACTGATTTCCTTTGAACAACATATCGTCCTAAATGAAATAATCCAACCACTAACTCCTATCCTCCAAGACTAGTTCTTTACAACTTCTCCAAGGTTCTACAAAATATAGGTCTTCCTCATACAAGTTCTTCAATTCATCAAAGCCTAATACCTCCACTCTCATCTCTGCCAATAAATTCCTTCTCCTACTCAAAGCATCAACTCTATTTGACTTTCCACTCCTATGTTTCAAAACAAAATTATAACTCTGCAAGAATTCTACCCATCTTATGTGTCTCTAATTTAACTTACTTTGAGTATTCAAATACTGCAAAGCCTGATGATCTATATACAACACAAACCCCTTAGGCAACAAGTAATGTCTCCACTTCTTCAAGGATTGAATTAAGGCATAAAAATCTTGATCATACACTGAATAGCTTTTCCTAGCATCATTCAACTTCTCACTAAAATAGGCTATTGGTCTTCCTTCTTGACTTAATATTGCTCCAATTGCATTTCCACTTGCATCACAATCTACCTGAAATACCTTGTTAAATTCTGGTAAATACAACATAAGCTACTCAATCACCTTATGTTTCAACAACTCAAAACTTATGTTTGCTCTAGATGTCCACCTAAAATCCTTCCTATCTCCTCTCATTGTTTGTCATAGGACTGCAAATAGAAATGAAATTCCTAATGAACTTTCGGTAGAAACTAGCCAATCCATGAAATGATCTTACCTCTCCAATTCTTTTTGGTGTAGGCCATTCAACAATCACTCTTACCTTCTCAGGATCCATCTTTATTCCATCCACATATATCAAAAATCCAAGATATACCAAATCTTCCTTCATGAAACTACACTTCGTAATATTTATTAGCAATTGCTCCTCTCTCAAGCTCTACAAAACTTGTCTTATATGCAACAAATGTTCTTCTCTAGTCTTACTGAAAATCAAGATGCCATCCAAATAGATAATTACAAACTTACCCATGAATTTCTTCAATACCTCATTCATCAACCTCATGAAAGTAATCGATGTATTGGTTAGTCCAAAAGGCATCACCAACCACTCATACAATCCTTCATTTGTATTGAATGTTGTCTTCCACTCATCCCCTTCTTTGATTCTAGTATGATGATATCCACTCTTTAAATCTATCTTTGTGAAGTACTTAGCTCCACTCAAACAATCCTTAATGTCATCCATCCGGGACAAAGGAAATCCATACTTCACTGTGATCTTTTTTATGGCTCTAGAGTCTGTACACATTCTCCATTCTCCATTCTCCATCCTTCTTTGGTGCTAGTACAACAGGTACTGCACAAGGACTTAAGCTTTCTCTGATCAAACCCTTCCTCAACAATTCTTGCACTTGTCTGTTCAATTCTTCATTTTCTGCCAGTGTCATCCAATGTGCTGCTTTATTAGGCAAACTAGCCCTAGGAATTAGATCCATGCAATGACTAATACTCCTCACAAGTGGAAATCAATCAGGTACATTATCTGAAATGATAGCTTCATATTCTACCAACAATTCCTTTATCTCCTCTGGTTGTTCTTCTACATGCTTCAAGTCTTCAACCTTCTTAGGGACCAAGGCATAACACATGTTCTCATGTCTCAGTCCCTCCATAGATTTCCTTCCATCAACCAAACAAACTCTAGCATTCGTACAAACCTCAACTTTAGGGACATCCTCTAATGATAACAAAGTCTGCTTCATCCCATTTGCAATAATGGTATATATGTTCTTCCCATCATGAATAACCTATCTGTCATATTTCCAAGGCCTTCCCAACAAAACATGGCATACATCCATAGGCATGATATCATACAAAACTTCATCATGGTAATTTCCTATCTTTAATTTCACCAAACATTGTTCACTTACCAGTATCTTATGCTCATCTTGAATCCATGCTATCTGATAGGGCTTCGAGTGTTTCAATATTCCCAACTTCAATTTGGTCACCATTTCTTTACAAACTAGGTTCTTTGAGCTTCCACTATCAATAATTTCCTTGCAACATTTACCAGCTACCTTGCATTTGGTTCAAAACAAATTCTTTTTCTACAACGATTCTTGCTCCATCTCAATTTGACACAATATTCTTTTGTTCACCAACACTTCTCCTTCTTTTGGTTTATTAGATGATCCAACATGATCTTCCTCAGCAAAGGTTGTTCTTCTGTTGTTCTTTGTCTTTCTGCTTGTCTCTTCCCGATTACATTCAAATTCTCTGTCTTCTTCCACCACACTTATAACAAGTTCCTCTGAATACTCTTTTCTCCTGTCCTCTATCACCTTTTTGGTAACCCTCATTCTGATAACCACCATATCCTCCTCTTCGGTAAGAGTTTTCATCATGTCTATGGTATGAATTATCATTCTTGCTGAATTCCTTATCTTTATTCTAATCTGCAAAAGGTCCTCTTCCTCCTCCAGTAAAAATTCTTCCTCTTTGAAATATTCCACCTCTTCCTCTCTATCTCTACTCATGTCTTTTATTCAGCTTCTCTTATGATTTTAGGGCACACTGATATGCCTCTTCCACACTCAGAAACTTAATCAAACTGATCTCATCTTGTATAGACGACATTAAACCATTCATATATCTAGCTACTTATTCGGTCTCATCTTCTGAATGTCTAGATCTGATATTCAACTTGCAGAATTCCTCAGTATACTCTATCACACTTGTCTCCTTCTGCTTCAAATTCTACAATTTTCAAAACAAACTGATCTGATAATTTGCAGGCATAAAAGTTGTCTTCATCTTATTCACCATCCGATTCCATGATTTTATCTTCTCCTTTCCTTTTCTTTGCCTATTTGTCTGCAAATGTTCCCACCAAATGGATGCATGTACTTTCAACTTTGTACAAGAAAATTTTACCTTCTTTTCTTCTATGGTACCTTCAAAATCAAAGTGCTTTTCCATCTCTATTATCCAATCAAGCAATTCATCTGAATCCAACTTATCATTATAATCTGGTGGATTGAAATGTGGTTTAGTGTTCACTCTGGTTAGGGCTCTTATTAACCTCTCTTCTCCCTGATCAAGGTCAAATTTCTCTTCTCTTTCCCTTTCTTCCTGTTCTTCTACTTCTTCATCACTCATATCATCAACTGGTCGACCTCTCCTCTAGGTCGTTTCGACTACTTCCAATCTAGCAGCAATTCCTCTCAACATTTTCATTACAGCTAGGTCTGCATTTCCACGCATTCCATTTCCTCTTCCATTTATTCTTCGCACCATCTTTACACAAGCCCTTTATAGCTACAAGTCAAATCCCCAGTTTGCCACTCGACAAAAAATATTCAACAGGACTTCAAAAACTCGGATGATCTCATAAGGAGTGAATCTCACTCTAATACCAATTTGGTGCAGTCATGATAGGAGGGTCCTCAAAGGAGAAAAATCCAGACTGTGCAGGAAGACTCACACAACAAAAGTAACACAAAATATGGAGGCAAATGTAGATACAAACACTCTTATTATTAGAAAATTCAATTAAATATAGTCGGTCACATCCGAGCTTACAGATTTGGCTCAAAGGCCTGATACACCATGCTCAAAATATAGTGCTCATACATGTGAGCGAAAATATTGTAGATTGAACTCTATAATATTCTTAATCTACCTTATATTGATTAATTTATTTCCTAATGATCCAATACAAGACTTATATCATATCCACAGATCCATAAGAATTTGTGTCGGCCAAAGATCATTGCAATCTTCGATGAAGGAAACGTAATGTGTGCATGAACGGGTCAACCTCAAATTTGAATTTCTTCCACAGTTGGTGCATATGATGAAGTGTGGACCTAAAATCAAGGTTGGGGAAACTCCAAAAAACAACTCTAAACACACCGTGAGGATCCATAAGTTACGAGAAAGATCTGTGAGCGATCAAACTAGCCATTAGATGTGAAATTATTTTGGGTCAGAACCAAAAACTATCACTTAATCCAAAAGCGATAACTTGTCAAAAAAGGATTCGATCGAGCTGAAAACTTGGAATAACGAAAATGAACATGTCCACGATGAAACCATAGATCTGCGAGGTCTAGTGAGAAAACATGAAGAAATACCGAATCCGCCAACTTGAACAAGAACAAGAACAAAACATAAACAAAACTGAATGAAAATATTTTTGGTTGATGCAAGATTGCCAAGAACCAAGGATGCTCCTGCATCACTTTTAGTGTTTCAAGTTAAAATTTTGGATTAGTGTTGGATATTTCCTTTATAAAAATGTGACACAACTTTTTACTTTTACCCCTATTGGATCACCAAGTTTAGTAAGAAAATGTAAGAAAGGTGGATCATTGGTAATGAGGAAATCTTTGTTGTGGATGGAAACACTCGAGGAACTAGTGCAAATGAAGAGTTTGCTTAGGATACAATGCAAGTCAAAAGGAAAGTTTCATAAAATTATAATTGATAGTGATAGTACATATAGTCTAATTTATAACCTCTTGTAAACTAGTATTGGAAATAGTGAATAAGATGAACTTGAAGAGGATAAAACATCCAAACCCATATATGATCTCATGGATTCAAGATGAACATAAGATGTAAGTGAACAATATTTGGTGAAATTTCAAATAGGATCATACAATGATGAAGTGTTATGTTATATTATGTCAATGGATGTCATATATTGTCGGGAAGACCATGGCAATATGATACAAAGGTTATTCATGATGGGAGAAGGAATACTTACAGTATGACCTCAAATAGAAAGACATATCCTTATACCTTTAGAAGAAGAGAATAAAAGCGAAGTGTGTGGTAATGCTATAATCTATTTGGTCAATGGGAGAATTTTTTTGGATGAACTAAGACATGAGAACATGTGTTTTCCCTTGATTCAAAGAAGGTACAACACTCATAATTCCACCACAAAAGTGGAAGAACCATGGAAGAGGGACGTTGTCAAATTATTGATGGAGTATTGGGATATTGTGTTAAAGAATGTATGAAAAGGATTGCCACTAATCTGGAATATCAGCCATCAAATGGATTTTATTACTAGGAGCTAGTTTTTCAAACAAAGTGGCACATAGGTGATAAGAAATAAATAGAATCTAATAAAAATTGTTGGGAAATTCAATCTCTATCCAAACATGACTGTAATGGATGAGATACAAGGCTTGGACTACAAAAACATGAAAATATAAAACTTATATGAAAATTTTAAAATTAAGTTTCCTTAAGATGGAATTACTATGATTAGGTCTAAAGAGGTTGGAAAATATTGAAGGAAAACAAAGAAAGGTAAAAGCAATACAAAATCAAAATACCTTCACCTAAAATATTCACTTCTCTCCTTGATGAGAAAAAATGGAGTGAACCCTTATTCCATTTAATTTTCTCTTTGATGTTGATATGCGGATCACTCAATACTTTTGCATAACCTTGATATGATTTTATAATGATGATGATAAGCTTGATTCATTAGATATTTTGATATCATATAGATATGATAGCTCAAAATATTTTAAAAAATTAAGGATGAGAGCCTCTATATATAGAGTCTTCAAGAGGCAGGATCAATGGATAGAAATGATTGATGATGAATGGTTAATATTGAAAGAGAATTACGGTTTGGATCAAGGATGAAATCATATGACAAGTGTCAAATTTTATATGAATTCTAGGTTTAGGTTTGATATAAAGATAAAAATCCTTATGGTAAAGCCTAGGATTAAGAAGTTAAACTAATGAATGGATAAGATGAAAAGACAGTTTGACTTTTGGGTAGGTGTCTTGGTTAAATGAATGAGGAAGTTAGTAAGACATGTGAAGGGGAAATTTTTCACATGAGGAAAAAATTAGATTATGATCCATGTGAATAAGATGAAAGGATAGGATTAGATGAACAAGTATAACGGATAAAGGGAAATTAAGTAATTAAATAAAGTATTTACTTAATTAATGGGATCATGTGAAGGGATATTAATTAAATAAATTATAAAATTTTATTTAATTAAAAGGATTATGATAAAGATGAGAATGAACTGCAAAAATTAAATAAACAATATATATTTAATTAATTAATAGTTTAGGATAGGCCAAAATTAGGTGTGGTTGGGTAAGGTCATATTTTAGGTGTCTACAAGATTCATCTTCTTTATGATACCAAAAATCAGCCAGCATAACATGCTTATAAACACTACCTTATGTGAACTTATAACTATAATATATAAAGAATAATATCACTATAAGATACCATCAATGAGGCACAAATCAACAACACAAGATTTACATGGAGAAACCCTTGCGGGAAAAAAAGATCCACCAAGAAGAGAGGTCAAGTATGCATTATCTACAAATAAATGAGATTACAATACATTCACTTTCATTCTCCTCTTTTCCTCCACCATGGTAGCACCCATTCACATGTTAATAACCTCCTTATGCCTCAACCTATCCTTGTTATTGCAATGAAACTCTACATCCAACTATTACTCATATTTTCTACATCCAAGAGATTGAAATTATAGACTTGTGAAGACATCATAAGCCCCAAAAAAGGCTACCAAATATGACCCTTTATTCCATATGCCCCCAAACCTTGGAATACCTCACAATGAAAAAGGACACTAAATTTGGCTCCAATACTTTCCCTCCAACTTGGGAGACCAAACTTGAGAGATAAACACTACATTAAATATAATTAATGATGGAATACCAAGAGATGCATGTTATCTCTTTCAAATCTCCCACTTGGAGAATACCAATGGTCACTCTTTTTTCCTTTTACTTATCTTTTATTATCCCATTCTATATGTCCACATGTGGGGAAAATAATATTAAATATCTATGTCCACAAGTCACCTTTACTACTACTAGTGGACCCACCACACCTTATAAATATAATACGAACAATGGTGAGAATAAATATTATAAAAACATTTTCCCAATATACCCTAAGTGCACAGGGACACTTTCCAAGGATGTTGGAACCATGATATAAGATTTACAAGGTGGATGGCACCTTAATCCTAATATTCTCCCACTTGACATCAAAATTTTAAATACACCCATAAGAATCACAAACGAGGGAAAAACATCCATTAATCAATCATGTACCATTTTAAATACACCCATAAGAATCATAAACAAGGGAAAACATCCCTTAGCCAATCATGTACCATCTGAATATCCAACATCCCTTTACAAGGTGGATGGCACCTTAATCCTAATATTCTCCCACTTGACATCAACATTTTAAATACACCCATAATAATAAAAAAACAAGGGAAAAACATCCCTTAGCCAATCATGTACCATCTGAATATCCAACATGCTCTTGTGCTCCAACAAGATGCCTAAACAATTAACCATGATAAACACCTATGAAAGAAAAATGAACATACCTTGAGATGAAACATATCACCTATCACTAAAAACTATACCAATCTTTATATGAACACACGAATCAAATTCAAATGATAATAAAGGTTCTAAGTGGGTTCCTTACTCAGACTAGTTGGAATAGCAATCACAAAAAATTGTAACTCATCCAAGCTAATCATACCTCAAATTAGGGTATACAAATCACAAATAAAAATTTGTGCCATCAACATACCAACTAAAAATATACAATCAAGTCTTTGATACATCCTCCTATTTCAATCCAACATACCAATGAACAAATGACCATAGACAAGGCCAACCAAAAAAATCTACATTAACTCAAACAATCTTGTAGATATGGAAATTCCACATCCAACTCATCCCACTGCAAGAAAGTGGGTAGCTAATCCATGACCTGCATAACTTGTAGATCCAAAACCAATGAAACATGCAAAATCATCATCACATTTGTAACCAACAAACCAAGCTACCAAAGAGGATAACCGGACATATATACAAAAACTCCCAGTGCATGAGTAATTTCATTTATATTAAAATAGATTAATGCATACCAAGTCTACCTATATTACTTTAATTAGAGGATGTGGCTAAATCATCTATTACATAGTGTTAAGGAAACATATAATGATATGAAAACTGGAAAAAAATATGTTACAATACCTCTCACCACTAGTCTTCATAGCTCTTCCAAGTTCTTCACACTCAACCATGTGAAACCAAACATCCAATAAGAATACCATGACTGGAGAGAGTCCTTGCAAAAAAAACCTTATCCTTGTTCCACACTAACATGTACCAAGTTTTGTAAAGTAAGAACTCCTTTACCATTCCCATATAGAAAGGATATCATCATCTTAAAATTCAAATCAAATTAAAATATGGCAGTAATAGATGTAAACCTCTCATACTAAAGGTAGTTCAAACTAACCAATCATTCTCAAACAAATGGAATATACCTAAAGCCACAAATAATTTTGTATACCTCTCCAAATAATTACTCAAAACTAGATCCATATCTCAAGACCAAAACAAGGAGAACAATGAAAATCCATAAACCATGCATCTTCTTCTTAACAAGTCTTTAAATGTGCATATTCAAGACTAAGTCATATGAGAAGACAAGTTATAAAAAATAAAAATAATTCATATGATATTTAGGTGGGAAATACATCTTAGATCATTCACCTATTGAGTATACCAAGAGTGGGGTACAAGGTTGTCCTATGCACACAACACCAAGAAATGACAATCTTCTCTTTAAGTCCATAATGGATTCACATTCATAACTAGCTGTAGCCTCCTTGGTATTTTTGTTGAAATCCTCATCGAAGAGTAACCATATCAACATAAGATCTCATAAATAATATATTTTTTAGCCTCACCCAAGTATCTCTACTCTCCATGAGCATCCACCAATCAATCCATGCCAAGTTCTAACCTTGTAAAATCATGAAGGTCTAAGCAAATGATTAATATTCAAAACCAAAGAGAACCAAACAATACCATTGTCTAAATTCAAATTATAAAATCAAGAACATATCATGGCATCATGATCTAACATTCCCTCCTAGGATATCACATGAAAATAACCATCCATCATCAAATGATGAATCAACATCACTGCCAAATCTCCCACTAAACTATGTAACCAAGCTCTTCAATAATCATGATAACCATCTCCTAACTGAAGATCCTTCATGGACCCAACACAATCAATGAACTCAACACCATGACCTCCCAAAATTTAAATTTAAAACATAATCCCCAACCCAAAAAGACATAATTTCCATATATCCTTTGTCAATAGAACCATAGATGTCATTAAACTCTTACTGTAATATATGTGTAGAATCCGATATTTCCTTATGACATCAACAACCATTGCAAAAGACCATCCATCTTCTGATCAAGTATTATTTGTGGCTCACTACACATCATAACAACAAAATATTAGAACCAAAATCTTGAAACAAATATGATAGAACATATTGTGTAACTGCATAAAGCTCTATTGAAAGTAATATCGAGTTATACATGGCATCATGACCAATATTACTACCAACACTCTACTAAAGTGAATAAAGCTTCTCATGCACCAAAATACTACTATAGGGTCAAATGAACAACTATATCAAGTACTCTAAATAGTCATCTCTCATTGAAATAAGCATACCAATGTAATAATGGTGACTAATAATATGGCCTACCAAATAGAATCCACATCAAATAATTTTACAATATCTACACATATACAACATCTCAAAGGAAAAATACATAAGCAGTGCTCTAATCTCAAATAATTGAAAAATAGATTCAATCATACATTATTATCATGTAAAACAAATATATTCAGGTATAACATATGGATTTCCAAGACCCAAACACCAAGATCAATGTTATATCTGATTTGAAAAACAAACCCATATAGGAGTAACCATAGATCAATAAGAACCCTTCAAGAAGCCATGAAAACCTGTAACTCTCTTCATCCAAAACACCTTGAATATAGTCTCATCACATATCTACATACCACGTATTTTAGTTAACATGTAAAACATGCAAAACCATCTCTATAAATCTGAAGTCCATTTAAAAATCTAGACATTCACATCAAACATGTCATCTAAATAATGGAATAAGCATAGACCTACAAATCCACAACTAAAATCAAGAGTAAACTTCAACCTAATAGGGAAACCAAGTTTTCCAGGAGCTTCTGACATATGAAACATATCAACTCCACAACTCACAAAGAGGTTAGTGGATTATCTTCTAGTGCATTCATGTAACCAAGGGCCAAAACCATGAATCCAACATGAGCACTCCATTGTGTAGTCCAAATCGAGGGTGTTTCTCCATATGACTAGGATGTCTCTACCAATCCAACATGAATACCTTCTCACTCCCCATGAACATAAGGTAAAGGAACAAGACCACCAAACAAGAGGATATACACATATATTTCAAACAATATCTCTAAGTTACCAAAACATAACCAAATCTATAAAGATCCATAATCATGAGCTTTCAATGCCCAACATAGATCACATTGATAATATCCATGGATTACAATCTCATAAAGCTGCAAAAAAAATTTAAATTATAGAAAATTTATTGCAAATCCACAAGCCTTTTGACAACCTTCAATTCCTTCTAAAAAATTCCCACAATCCTTCCAAGCTAGGAAATAAAAAAGAAGGAACACCCAAAACCTAGTTAACCATCAACTCTAATACCAAATGATGAGAAATAAATAGGCTCTAATAAAAATTGTTGGGAAATTCAATCTCTATCCTAATATGACATCAATGGATGAGATAAAAGGCTTGGACTATAGTAACATGAAAATATAAAACTTATATGTAAATCTAAAAATTAAGTTGCCTTATTATGGAATTACCATGATTAGATCCATCTTCTTTATGATGCCAAAAATTAGCCAACAAAGCATGCTTATAAACACTACCTTATGAGAACTTATAATAGACATATATAAATAATATCACCATAATATAGTAGCAATGAGGCACAAATCAACAACAAAAGAGCATCACATGATATAGGATTTACATGGAGAAACCTTTACGGAAAAAAAAAAACCACCAAGAAGAGAGGCCAAGTATGCATTATCTAAAAATAAATGAGATTACAATAAATTCACTTACATTCTCTTCTTTTCCTCCACCATGGAAGAACCCGTGTACCTATGAACAAACTCCTTATGCCTTAACCTGTCATTGTTCCTGTGATGAAACTCTACATCCAACTGTTGCTCATATTCTCTACATCTGAGAGACTAAATTTATAGACTTGTGAAGACATCTTAAGCCCCCAAAAAGTATCCCAAATATGACCCTTCATTCCAAACATCTCCAACCCTTGGAATGTGAAATGACACTAGTTTTAGCTCTAATTCTTTCCCTCCAACTTGGGTGACCAAACTTGGAAGATAAAGATTACATTAAATGAAATAAATGATGGAATACCAAGAGACACATGTTACTTCTTTACAAGCTCCCACTTGAAGAATACCAATAGTCATTAATTTTTCATTTTCCTTATCTTTTATTATCCCTCACTTGGAGACACATGTTACTTTTATCATCCCATTATGGGGAAAACAATATTAAATATTTTTTTTCCTCAAGTCACCTTTACCACTACTAGTGAACCCATCACCCCTTTTGAATATAATAGAAACAATGGCAAGAATAAATATTACAAAAGTATTTTTTCAATATACCCTAATTGGCCTAGGATCACTTAGGACCACCTTAGCATCTACCACACCATCATTTTTTATGTTTTTGTTCTTAGCCCAGACACGAGGCTTGTCGTTTGAATTGTTTGATGGGAAGTTGTCCTTGTAGGCTTGAGTATTTCCCTATGAGATTAGAGCTCTCTCAATGTTAAGGGCTCTAGGGACAAGCTCATCATAAGATGTAATGCACTACATTTTCAAGTGGAAGGACATATCTGGATCTAGGTTTTCTATGATGATCCCCACTTGTTGTTCATCGATAATTGGCCACTTTCTCTTACTAGCTCTTTATCTCCATTGTTGTAAGAAATTGGAAAAATATTCTCCTTTGTTTTGTTTGAGTGTACAACTCTTCTAGGCTTACGTTCATGTCAAGATTAAAGGAGAATTTATCTATGAATGTTTTGGTGATTTCTTGGAAGGTTTTGATACCTGGAGGCAATTGAGAAAACCAGTCAATGGTTGGGCCTACCAAGCTTCATGGAAAGAGGCGCATTAGATAGGACTCATTATAGGCAACCTCCATACAAATGATGTTAAACTCTTTGATATGTTTTATAGGACTTCCTCTCCCTTTGTTTTTATCAAATTTGGGGACTTCAAAATTGGGAGGGAATGGTACCATTGCGATGTTTTGATCAAATGGATAAAGACATAAGTTTTGTGTATGGGGCTTCTTTATTTTTCCCATATGGAGATCCTACATTTCTTGTGATAATGCCTTAAGTTATGATGCTACATCGTTCTTGTAGATTTGGTGGAGGAAAATATGTTGTGTATTGTGGGATGGCAGATGGGTTGTATATGGGATTTCAATATGATGGTGTGTTGTATGGTGTGTATGGTGGTATAGGCTATTGTGAATGTGATTTTTGTGTTGGTGTATATGTTCCTAATGTGTTTTTATTGACAATGTTTTGTTGAGGATTATAGTAGGAACCTTGTTGTTATTGTTGGGAATATTGTTGAGCTAGTAAGGCTTGTTGTTGTTGTTGGACTACTAAGGTTGTTTGTCATGCTTGTTATTGTTGTCATGCTACTAAGTTTTCTTGATGTTGGACTTGTTGTTGTTGTTGTGCTGCTAAGGTTGCTTGATTTTTTATTTTTTGTTATTGTGTTGCTAAGGCTACTTCTTGTTCTTGCTAGGGCTTCTTGTTGTGTTGCTAAGGCATATTTTTGTTATTGTTGTTTTTGTGTTGCTAGGGTTGCTTGTTGTGCTTCTAAGGCTGCTTGTTATTGTTGCTACTGTTTTTGTGCTTGTTGGGTTGCTTGTTGTGTTGCTAAGGTTGCTTGTATTTTTTGTTGTTGTGTTGCTAGGGTTGCTTGATGTTGTTGTTGGATGGATTGTGGATAAGCCTGTTGTACTTGCTATAAAGCTAAGACATGTGCTTACAATGTAGGATCAGTTGGTTTTTGGGATATCTATGACGAGTTGATGTTTTGTGTGGGTAGCAGGTTTTTGATGAGAGGTTGGGGGCTCCCTTGGTTTAACATTCCTTGTAATATGGTGGATTAGGATGGGGGAATGTAATTTTGAGGTCCCATTTGATTTTGCATGACTTGGGGGACAGAGGGGAAAGATGATGATGGAGCCATTAAGTATTGTGATGGCAACGACACACTCAACCCTTGCAATTGATCGAAAGAGTTTCCTTGTCCAAATATTAGTGGGGTTCCCTTGTTGTATTTGAGGTGGGACCAAGGTGTTACCTTGGTTGATGGGGTTTGTGACCAAGGGATTTTTTGAGTTGGGTTGGTGATGGATGGGATGGACGTGTGTTGTGACACCAATTGCGCGGATGAACCAATTGGTGGGTTGGATAAAGATTTCCCTATTTTCAATAAGGGTTGATTTTGTGTAAGAGAATTGGCATTCCCTTGTTGGTCTATTTGAGAAACTTGGCCCATGCTACCTTGTGTGATGTTGGGAACACTTGTGGTACTTATGGGGATGGATGAAGAGGGTTACCCTTGATATGTTGAAGTTTTCATGGATTCATGAAGTTTAAGTGGTTGATGTTGATGCAAGGGGTGTTCGGGAATGGTAGAAGAACCAAATTTTGGTTTCTAAGTGGTGGATGGATTGGTGTTGAGAGTACCCAAAAGTGTGTTGCTTTTAAATGGAAGAGTATGGTTGAAGTCCTTAGAAAGATTAGTTGCATACTAGGAATGGATGTTTGATTTATCCCTAGTGATGGAGTTGTTAAGCCTTGTGCCAAAGGTTGTGCAAAAAAAGATGGGGAAATTGGAGCCATGTTTTCTAAGGCTTTATGTTCTTGATTGTATTCTGTGATTTCTTCCTTAGCAAGTTCAAATATTTTTTTCATAATGTCTTCTATCTCATATGGTCTTGATGGAGATGAGGGTTGTTGTGATGGCGTAACATGACTTCTTGGATCGAATTCTTGAGGATTGGGATCACTTGAGGTGAATGTGACTTTGGTTTTCTCCATGATTCTCTTGTGTTGTGATCTTGTCTTTACCATAAATTTTGGGTCACCTATGGGAGATTTGTGTTGAGATTTGTAATGTTTAAACTCTCTAGTTGACTCAAATCTAGGTAGAAGGGATTCTCTAAGTCATTTTGTAGCAATGGTGATAATGGGAGATGAAAAGGTGAATGATGTGGAGAGTGATCTTTGTAAACATTTTGGGACAACACTTTTAACTTACGTTTGATTGTTTGATGTTTGGATAAAGGATGTTTATGAACTTGTGAATCTTTAGGGTAGACTCAATCCATACATCTCAACCAAAGGGTTTGAAATTTTGGAAAGACTTGATGTTTATTTGCAGTTGTTTTGGAACCAAGCAAGTGTTAAACTGACTCTCAAACAGTTAAAATCCTAGATAGAGCATGTATGTATTTCTTAGTAGGCTTACCAAACATCAAAAGAGATGATTAATTCAAGATGATGAAATGGACAAGTAGGCTATGTCAAGGAAATATAACGTCTTCACATGCCAAGCAAAGGAGTCCCTTTCCCATTTTCTTTATTGCCTCAATCAAAAAATATACATAGTAAATAACTTCTTGGAATGGTGCTACTCCAATGCACTACCTTAAAATATGTTTTGGAAATTGGACTTGGTTAGCCACTACAAACAAGGATTTTAATGACCATATTCAGGATAAAATAGTGTTATACATGTAACAAATTTCCTCAATGAAGAGGACTCTCAGCCCTTGGAAACATCTAATGGTTTTTATGTATCACACAGATACTAGAGGAGATGATCATCGGTATAGTTTAACTACACTATCTAGTTAATGACTTTTGTCATGCCAAGTATTTATATCGTGGACCGAAATGAAAACACCACTTGGGTTGTTCCCTCTCACAAGATGGGAGGAAGGCCCACTAAAGGTAACACATGTTTCAAGTGTAAAATGCCTTTCATCACTCAATATTTACAATAGGCACAAGGGGAGAGGATCAACTCTTCCAAGAATAAAAAGTATACTTGTGTGTTTCTCTTCACCCAAGATCGCATGAAGCGCCAGGGGAGTGGATACACACAATAAGCCTACTCGAGCAATTCAAATGCATGTTCATTTTAATCCATCATAGCAAAATGAGTTCATTTTAAGAATCGATTTGAAGTGTGGAAGTTGTGTTGTTCAATTTTTAGACCAACAAGCAAAATGATGTGAGGATTCAATTTTAACCAATTTGAACGTTCATTTTAAAGCCCAAAAGAAATACAATTTGGTCCTAAAACATGAAATAGAGAATCATAAATGGGTTATAATTGCCCCATAAGTGTCAAAACACTTGTTACAATTATATAAAAATGGTAATATGCTTCTTCACTTAAAAATTTATCACTCCAATTCTGCAAAACCAATTAGTCTAAAAATAAAAAATGAGAAGTCAGTGACATGTTAGCAATCAGATAAAGTAAAAAAATTAAAGCACATGTCACATTTCAGGCTCAATTTTTGTATACCAGTAATTCACGACGTTGAAATCAATGGCATCGTTGAATTTCATCAATAGTGTCACCATATAACAAGTGTGTAACTATCCTGAAAAATCAATGGCATTGGTCTACAAAAAACAGTGACATCATATGCGTCACTATATCAATTACATCACTAAATACAAATTTATGGCGTGATGAAAAATAAAGCTAGCATCACTATTTTAATGTGGTGATGAAATTTAATGTGTCACTAAATTAATTATGTGTTGCTAAAGTGAAAATTCAAGTGCATTGATGTATAGTGATGCATCATCAAATGTGGCATTGAATAATCAATAGCATCGTTGAACTTAAAAACACAAGTAAAACAAAGATTTAACTAGAAATTCATCAGATTAGTTAGTTCATGCCCTCCTTCTAGCACCAAAATGTGACTGACGGCCTAGTATGGGTTGACTACACTTGATCCATGAGGATTCAAAGTATATTCAAGCCACTAAACATCAGTCCCAATAAGATCATTCAATACTAAACCAAACTAAGCATTCGTTAAAATTAACATATTAAATCATGAAAGCTTCAAAAATACCTATTCTAATCCATTGAAACTTATCCTATTAGGGGAGTGGCATCACATTGATGTGGAATGGTGACCCTTTCCCAATCCCATGGATAAATGAGCTCGTTTCAATTGATTATATTAAATATAATCAACGAAACCGATGATTATGTGTGTGAAAAAATGATTTAAAGCTAAATTAACATGATCTATGCCAAGATGATCGATATGGGTGCATGTAAAGCTAATCTAAATGAAGATTAAGCTAAAAAGATTCAAACCCTAAGTTACCATGGAAGCCATTAATGGAAGCTAAGCTAATGATGAAAGTAAATTAATCTAAAAAGATGATAAATAAGTGTTAAATATGAGTGCAAATGAAAGTGATTTCAACATAATAAGTTTTCTCTTAAAAGGTGGATCCATTTGTCTCCAAATAGTGATCTATTTATAGGAGAGCCAATGAGAAAGGAAGGGTTAAGATTAAAAAGGTTAATCAATGGTCAAAAATGGAGGAGAGATGAAACATGGAACATGGATTCTCATCAATGGATGAGAACCAATGATCACATGGATCAAGGAAAGAATCAAGGGTTCATATTCTTCCAAAAAAAAACACATTCAAAACTTGCACAAGAAGTCTTGTAAGTTTGTTATGAGTGAAAATATTTTGTTTTTTAAATGACTAAAGAGAGAATATTCTTTAAAATATTCTCATGGGTGAGAAAAATTACATATTTAACAAATTAAAACAAATTTTTAATGTGCAAAAAAAGAAAGAATATTCCATGAGAATATTCTCTTTTCAGAGGAATGTGCAAAGGAGGAATATTTCCAAAGAATATTTTCTTGCAAGTGGGGGGAATTAGATTTATTAGAAATTTGATAATTAAATAAAGTTTCAATTATGCAAATTAGGGGAATTAGACAATATTCATTAAATAAAATGATGTAATAAAAAGGGGAAAGTGATATGATATTTAATTAAATGACTTAAGATTATTTAATTAAATAAGAAGGTTTAAGAATTTAAATTAAATAACTTGATGTATTTAATTTAATAAGATTAAATGGAAAACTGATATGATATTTTTTTATTTGTAAAATAATTTTCTATACTGAAATATTAAAATAAATTTTTACAATATCCACCATGACTGAGACAGCCAACAATTCCCAAACCCATCCAACCACCCCAACCCAAACCAGACCACGCAGGGTCAATACATACTATAATTACAAAATTAGGCAAGCACAGATGCAAAATTCCCTGCAACCCATAACCATATACATCTAAACTCCATACCTATACTGACCATAATAGGATAAACACCAATTCCAAACTAACCCAGAAAGCCAGTCACAAATGCAAATTCACGAAAAATCTTTGACCATGTAATGACCGAAGGAGTGGGGGATGTTAACAGCCCGCAGCGAAAAATCCACCCCAACAGTAGCAACCTATTTGTGCTCAACCAGAACCGTCCCTTTCAAATCAAAGATAAAGGGATAGTACTTTACCAATTCTCCCTGCTCGTAGAAGGTGAGGATGTTGTGCAGCCTTGGCATGCCCGTTTCGAAAATAGACACAGTGAGAACTTCATCTAGCCTGTCTGCATAAAAGAGCTTATTCATCAACGCCCCTGCATCTTTCTTCTCCATCCTTATCTCTAACAACACAGCTAGAAATCTTGAGGTGATATGCGTGCCCACACGCTTGGTCTCTTCATTCTTTATGAAACCTTTACCTAAAACCATTTTCACTGTGACGATGATCAACGATTCATACTTCTTCAGCAGTCGTTTGAGACATTGGTCTAAGATTTCACCGTGGAAAGCCATCTCCCGCACAGAGATATCCAATTGGATAAGGGTGTCAGCACCAATTTTTGTGAGTGTCTTTGTCGATATCTTGACCATGAATTTAGATCGTTCACCCATTGAGATAGTAAACTGCAACCCACGCCAAACGCCAAACAAACACACAATGCAGATGGTGTGAGATGCCAATGGAAGTACCCACCAGACGATATAAGCACTTGTGAGGGAGGTGATGTCTTATCGCGAAATAATGAAGGTGGCAGGTGTTACTGCCATGAGTGCCATCACGGTTGCATGAAACAGTCATTTCCATGATTCCCCAGGTTTGAAATGACGATGCAAACCTCCATGTTGTGGGCTTTGTAATACCCCTTGAAATTTCATTATTGCCCTAACAACGAAGCCATGAGTGAAGGATAAGCGTTGTTTACCACCTTGTCAACACAGCTCACCAAATAAACTTCCCATCCACACGATATGTGTGGGAGGGGCACCCACCCAACCTCCCAAGACATAATTAGATTAATCAAATTAATAGATGTAAAAGACATAATTAATTAAATACTTAGGAAAATTTAATCAATTAAGCAAAAAAAGGATGGATTTTAGGACGAAACGATGTTAGTATATCTGATTCAAGTGCATGATATCTTTCAAGACATTTTTAAGTGTCTATAAGATACAAAACCTTTTAATCAAAAGAATTTGTTATTTTGTTTAAAATAACAAATATATTTCAAGCTTTATAATAATAACTCTATTCCTATAAAGCTCACACAAACAAGAATACATCCAATATATGTAGACTCTAATTCAAATATAACTACTACAAATATGACTTTATAATCTTATCAAAATTCTTTATTCGTAATAAAATCCCTCCTTTAAAACTTGGATTGAAAGACAATTTTAGTTAATTGGTGAGGTAATGGATGAGACTTTCTTTGAGGCTAGTGATAGATCCTATCTTCTACATGTATTATGTTGTGCTATGTATAATCTTCACTATATCTAAAAATGGTTGGTTCTCTTTCCATCTTGGCATAGGTTTCCAAACAATGAAAAGCTACCTCTTGAGACCTATCCACTAGATAATTTGTTTTCCTTCATGTCCCTTAAATATTTTATTTCCCTTGTAATAGCTAGCTAAATTTTTGAATAACCTAAGGGATCTTTTCTATTCAACCTTAGTATGATCTCATCCCATTGATCCTTACAATGATCTCTACTATGAAGTATCATTCCTTTAGCCACCTCAACTACTTTACTCTTGGTTGCCTACATATTCACGGTTTCTACATTAGTCATAAACCTAAATAGATCATACAACAATTCACACTAAATTATGTTTCCCTCTTATTTTAATCTCTACATGTCTCTCCATGTTGCCATACCTCTTCTTATCCAACCCTCTTTCTATTTGTCCTTCGAAAAAAGAGAAAATATATAAGATGAACATCCCCTACATACCAATTGGGATTCCAATCTTTATCATAAGATAAACTAAAATTATGTAAATATAATACATATAATAGATTCTTTTGTTATCTCAACTCACTTCCTAAATAAAATTCGCATAATTTTATTAGTGCATCTAGGTTTTTTGGTGATCCTTCAATCACCATATATAGTTGTAACATGTAAAACTATTCAGGTGTCAATAATGCATTCACTCGTGAAGGGATTCTACACTATATTATTTTAGTGGCAAACATTGAAATTATTTGAATTATCTTTCAAAACATAATTTTATTTATTCAAATTTTCATGACCAATTTTCTTTATTCTTAATTATTACATTTTTTTTATTGGTATAATAATGAACCATTTTTTAAATTTCTTCAATTTTCTCTTATGTTCCTTTGCAAGAGTTGATCTCTTATTTTTAGTACAATACCTTCTAATTTTGTAGCTTTATTTTTTCAATGCCCTTATCTCCTCTTCTTGTTTCTTGATCAACTCATGGGCTTGCTCTAATTCCATTATACTTATAGTATATTCATTAACCCCTACTATAGGCCCATCCTCTTCAATATATTTAGCAACAAGATCCATAAGTTCTCTCCATTTTTCATAAATGTCTTTTCTAAATGTGTCCCTAATTAGGTTCTCTATAATAGATTTTTCTACTATAGGCTTTTCTACTTCAATGTTCTCCATTATATAATCTGTAGCTACAACTATTTTTTCTTTGTTTTAGTGCTCCATGACACCTTTTTGCTCCAAAAATATTGACCTCAAAATCAAATTAGTTGTGTTTCCCCAATCATCTATCTTGTTTACTAGTCATTTATATTAAATCCTTAAGTCTTTCAAATGGCCTTACATGCTATTTTGAAGGATATTTTACGTATGATTCATTCTCAAATTCAAATTTGGCACCTTCTTCACTACCTAGTATCTCCTAGTGCAATTGTAGAAGGCCCTACTTTATCTCCTAGAGCAATAACCATAAGAGGTGTATTATTTATTTTGATACTTGCATCATGGTTAGGGGCACACTAATCTTCTTCTACAACATCTACTTGTTGTGTGGTAGGTGTTGCAAGGAATACTTCCCAAGTTAATTGGATTTGCCTCAACTTCAAGTTGTGTGTTACCAACAACTTAACTAGGCAATGATGATCCAAGTATTTGATTTTCCATTTTGTACTTATAAATACATCTTTCTCAAGGATTTGAATAAAAATAATAGAATATTTATGATTATTCATTGTCTCAAATATACAATAAATGAATATAATAACTATAAATATATATGTACCTTCCCTTGAAATTCATATACTATATGAGATTATAGGTCACTTCCAACCATGTCTTTGGTTGAGAGGTCTACAAGATTCCTTGAATAGGTACCTTTTGTGTTGACCCTCCCAAGTTCAAAAGCTTCTTGTGAATGCTTTCTAAAATATGGTCTAAAAATTAGAAAATATTGCTCCCCCATGTTAAGAAATCTTCTAGCTATTGTGAGAAACTCCACATAAAAATGAAATTAAAATCTTATCATCACAATTTTACCCTCCTAGAATCCCATGCTAAAATTGAGGACCACTTAATCATCAAATTCTTGTAATTTCTTGAAAATATTTGTTTTAATGTGTCATCTTAAAATATAATAAATGTTTAATTTTTCCTTTAGTTGGTCAACACCCTTCAACTCTCTTGATTATGTCCACAACCCATAGAGTACAAAATCTTAGCCCTTTGCAATGCTACCCTGTATAATGTGTTTCCACACCCTAGTACTACTATTAATTCCTTCCACAATAATTTCATGTCTAGTTTTGATTATACAGGAAAAATAGGTTTTGAAGGGACCCGAAACCTTTTACAACTTGAGATACAAAATATTGCTAAGAAGATAGGCCTAAAGATACCAACAACAGACCAACACTAAGAAAACAAGACATACAAAGTGTTAAACAAAATATTAACAATAAACCAAGAACAACACTCTATAGCAATAAAAAACAAAAAGACAACTGAGTCCCAACAAAAATAAAACAACAGAAAAAGAACACTATTTCATACTGCTTAAGGTGTTGGCCACCTCAAGCTCTTCGATCTTGTATAGATCAATCATGTCTAGAAGCTCCTTCTTCTCAGCTTCAAAGGATCTTTTCCAATCAGCCGACCCTTTAGCAACAAGGCCTTTGGTATCATCTTTTGCTCCATTTTTTCCCTTACCCTTAGCCACATGCTCCTTCTTCATTAATTTAGAGAAGTACAATTGATCCTTCCTTAGTTCACTAATCTTTATGAACAGGACTTCCAAGGAGTCTGCACTATTTTCAACAGAAATATGGCACACAAGTAGTAGCTTCTTAATGTTTGCACTGGTGCCCACAACCTTGGCTTCCAACCCAACCAACTGATCATCACACAGAGATTTGAGGTCCTAGAACGAACCCTCTAGGTCCACAATCTTGTCAATCAGAATGTCCAACATAGAGCTTTTCGGCACATTCTCCAAGTTCTCCTTCAAACCCCTAATTTTAATGTTAACTTTATTGAACTCTTGAAGAGTCCACTTAGCCAATTTAAAAGTTCTAGTGGCCCCAACCCTTGCCATGTCCAACAACTCAAACATTGAGGGAGACTCATTATTTAAATAAGAAAATTCCTCAGAGAGGGGATCTACCTTTACGGGTTTTGATTTAGCGTTCATCTTCTCAGAGTCTTAAGCATCATTGGTTAAGTTCTAAATCGGAGAGTCCTCAATGTCCATTGCCTTTTTCTCTAGTATCCTTTTCCTCATTTAGCACCTTGGCATCCTTAGCAAGAACATTCGAGACCTGATTTTTCAGCTTAGCTATGCATTTAGATGACCTCCTTGGTTGGTCCTTGGCTTCTGAGATAGGAAGATTCTCTTGCAAACCCTCCTTTCCTCCATCATCAATTTCAGCCCGGCCAACAGCCAACTCCACCTTCCTGGGAGAGGAATCATCTAACCCCACCTTTGTGTCCTCTCTATCAGAGAGAATAAGGTGCTTAGGAGAATGACTATTTTGAAGGCTACCCTTCTTCCTTCTTTTCAAGGAGGTGGCCTTGAGGGACAAAGTACCCTCCTCATTCTCTTCTTCCCACTCTTCATCTTTGACATTACTAGTATCTGAACCAGTAAAATCAAACCCTTCACTCAGAGTCTTCTCCTTACCCATAATAGCAAGGGTAAGGAGAAGAGACTTAACATGCTCCATGATTAAAAGGATGAGACCCTCATTTAGGACCAAAGCCTTCCTATTTTCTAAATGTGCATACACCAAAATCTCCATAGATGATAGTAGAAAAAATGGAAAAGAAACAAACAATTTGTGTTTGAAGTGATTTAAAAGAGGGAAATAGTGACCCAGAATAGCAATAAACCTGCCTTCCAATGTCACACAGTGCATTGTTACCTTGGCCACCTCTACCCAAATCTTCTTGAGAGACTTGTGCTCATAGCTCTAGCTCTCAATCTTAACCAACTTCTTCCTCTTGTTGTCTTTTAAAAAAATAGGCCATCGCATCATCATTTTTCTTCTTATCCTTGTAAAACTTACGACCAATCATCGGCATCCCCATCACAAAAGCAATCAGTTCCTCATTTACATCCACTTCCAAACCCTTTATCTGAAACTTACGATTATGCCAGCAGGAAACAAACTCCATTGAGGCATTTGGGTCGTGCCCATGTAATTTTTCCAGAAACGGCATAAAATTCTTGTGGCGCAAAATCTTCCATAGTTTGTTCTTCTTCCTCAGACCCCCACAAGAGTGTGGCTCAATTCTACTTATGTCGCCACCCATTTCTTTAGACACTAAAAGAATTAAACCCTTGCAATAATCACTCAAATGAATGCCAGTAATCTGAATGAAACCCACAAAGTGTGTGAGTCGAAATAAGGTACTTAGGCTTAAATTTTGCTATCGCATCATCTCAGCCCATGCCATCATTTCTCATTAAGCTCCTAGCTTTCTCAGGAAGGATCGATCCCTCCTCCCACGCATGAAACTCATTCAATCTGACAGCCTCATTAGCAAAAAAAATTGCCAATGAGTTTCCCTCTCGAAAGATGTGAGATATGTGGGTCTTTTCACAAGCATTTAACATGATTATACTATCTTTAATTAATTGCTCCACATTCCAACTCAGCATATGGGTGCCACATAGATAATTAACTATGTTTAAAGAATCACCTTCAACCCATAATTTGGTATATCCCTTGTCCATAACAAATTTATACTTGTAAACATAGCCTCCGCCTCAGCATAGTGATTGGTCTGATTTCCCAACGGGAGTGCCACCATGCCTAAGAGTCTGCCATCTTCATTCCTCAACACCCCCCCACAACCTACAGGCCTGGGGTTATGCATGTCTAGTTATTATTGCATGGGTATTATTAATTCCTATCACAAGTTATGACATGTCTAATTTGTTTTAGGATATCAAATGTATCTATTTTGGGAATGGGTAATTGTAAGATTTACATAACAACTTGACATAGTGGATCATAAGTACATATTACTTTCCCCCCAACTTAAAGAGTGGAACCATCTAAGAATTTTCTATCTAGGCATATGCTAAAGGTAATAAGATAAGAGCACGTATATGTTTTTGTAACTTGTCTCTAAAAGCACCATGCCCCAATTTTTAACTAGGGACTTGGGACCCCTTTGTATTTCATTATCTTAGGCTCAAGAAATCATTTATAATTCACAATCTTAAGTTTGAGAAATCCTACATTCTTTTTTATAGGCCGATGTATATTTTTATTTTGTAATAGAAATGTTTTAGTTTTCTAAGGAATCTTGAGTAATATCTCTCAAGAACAATATATATTACAATATATCTAACTATTTTCATACTAGATATAATTACAAGGTTATAAAGCACATATATTTAATTAATATTATATAACATTTAGAATATTTAGAATTATATTAAATAAAATATGTTAGAGTAATGGCACATGATATATTCCACACATATATCCATATCTATATATATATAATTTATAATCAATACAATATCATTTATATAGTATATACCTAAGGATTTAAGTTTAATAAGACTGGGCAATGAGGCATAAAGACTTGCATAAATATCCATATTATGTTGATAGCCTTGACTCTATTTTCCAAGGAAGAATGTGATTATGTGTCCAGTTGCGTAAAAGTAAAGAAGCTTATCAAAAACATTTTGTTTAGTGAAAATTTGACATGCCATGCAATATAGTCTTGAAAGGAGTAAAATCTCTCATAAACTCAACTTCCAAGTCAAGAATACGATTTACCTATATTGTGCTTTATTTTTAATATTCTTTTAATTTAATTTGCAAGTCAATATAGATCTTATCTCTTCTAGTATCCGTAACAACAAGGCAAAGGAATCTAATATTAAAAGAATCAAAAGGTATAACGAGGAGATCAACAAGATGATTAAGAAAATTGAGTGCAATGTGAAATTCATCAAGGAATTCATGTAAAGGATTAGTAGATTGTCTAACTTGTTTGTAACACAACAATCCCAAATCCAACATATTGGGGGAGAAGATGGAGAATTTCTTTAAAAAATGTAGCCTTTACAATAAATTATGTAATCTTCTTAAACTTTCTAGGTAGGGATTTTTTTAGACTTGTTTTATGGACATTCTTTCTCTTAAGTTTTATTAAGTGTGTTCTTTTCAAGAACAAACTTTTATGAAGTTCGATACATATTTATCCTTTCTAAATTTTTGTTGTAAGTATAATTATTGTTAGAACTATTTGAAATTTTTATATTTAAGTCATTTAAAAATAAAAACATGTATAAATAGTCACATTAGATTTGATTATATTGACCATTATCTAAGAAAAGATGTTTTGGCTACATAAAATTATGGAGTAAGTGAAACTAAATAACACCACCGCCCTGCAATTTATGATATTATTATTTACATTTATATTGTCAATAGTGGCATAGTATGATGGTTAAGTTGTTGTGGTTTTGTTCTTGCCTTCAAGGTTCAAACCTCATTGGGGTGTAATTGTTGAATGTTTAAATTGGGGATGAGGTCCTCCATTTGTGACCTCACCAGTTCATAGCTTCGGGTCAAAAGCATTTACCCCTTAAAATAATATGATATTACTATTTATATAATTTGGCAGAAATAATTATAAAATTGACTTACATATTTAAGATTCCAATTACATATCAAGACAGCATGACCATAGAGAAACTGGCCAAAAATTAGTTAGTAATAAAAACAATAATTTACCAAGTATCCAAGTTGTTTGTGATGGACATCAAGATTAGGAACCATCTTCCCCTTCTTCATTTTTTGTTTCAATTGACTCCTCTAAAACCCTTTTTAGAGTACTTAGTTGGTATCCTTCTAATTAAGACAATATTTTTCCCATCTAGAAGTAGACTACCAAATCGTAGTAGCTTTGTCAAATGGAAATGTTTAAACATTGTATCTATTTGTATAGAGTTTTAAAAAAATATCCAATTTTTTTCAAAAAAAAATTGTAACTTTAACTTCAAAAATGCTATGACACTAAAAACTCTCACATCCTCCACTAAACCCAAAATTATTGTTTGGCACATATTTTTCAAGTTTAAAATATTGTAAAATAGAATATCATAAAAAAATTCTTAGTCTTAAGGTTTTCCATAACCTACTTATTGAAACATATTTGAAAGGACAATTGAAAAATGTAAATTGTTTTACATTGTTAATGCAAACCAAACATATTGTTGTACCAATTTTCTCTTGTCTATAATTCCTTCTCTCTATATTTCATTTATCTCTATCATTCTACTAGAATGATCAACAAAGTACCTCACCTTTTTCTAAAAATCCTATGACAAAGTAATGGAAGACCTGCTAATGGTGTTCCAATATTGAGGATAAACTATTGTCAAATGTATTCTAGAAGTTCATTTCAAGGAAAGTGCTTGTTTATTTCTAATGATATATCATAATTTCTTGTAATGTATCTTTTATAAAAAATCACAAGATCATTAAAATCCTTCCAACACTTTTTTGTATCCACGCATTGATGCACATAAATCAAGTTACATCATTGTATTCTATAAATTTATATGTACATTAAATTTCCATCATTACTTTCCAACTTACAAATTTTGGATCCGCTCATAAATGCTTTAGTTTCAATGGCATATAGATTATCCATATTAAGAAATAACAGTTTTTGTAGCTTTGAGTATTATGCAATGTACATTGTTCTATCTAAAACCTTTTTTTGAAAAATATTCATTTCTTGGAAGAGGATTATATTTTTTTGTTGTTATGTGCTCTCGCGCCTGCATTGACTGCACGAACCTTCTCCTGGGTGCCCGTGGCCAGTAACAGGTTGGGGCCTGTGTGTTGCTTTGTTGCGGGAAAGTTTGGTGCGGGTGTGTGGGTTGTTTGGTGTGGTGGGAAGGAGGTTGTGCGGTGTGTGAGTGGTGGAAGCGGTGTGGGTTTGGTGGAGATGGGGTTGGGGCTCGGGGTTGGGGTATGGTTGGGGCTTCTAAAAGCCTGGTGCTTGCTGGGTCAAAGCCATCTCAGCCTTTTTCATCTGCCATGCATGCACAAAAAATGGATTCGTCATTTGTGGGTGAGAGCTCTAAGCTCAAGAAAGTGAACGGGTGCATGTCGCGGAGCCAAGATCGCCCTGTTCTAGTTATTTCTCCCAAATCGGTGCAGGAGGACATTGCTTATTAGAGAAAATATGTTTTGATTTGTAAGTTTTTGGGTATCCATGTCCCTCTTTTGGTGCTAGAGTCTTGGATCCGTCAGACTTGGTAGGTTGAAGGTGATTTCGATCTTTTGGTGGCTATGAATGGCTATGAATGGTTGATTTTTCTTGCATCTCGGATCGCAATCATGTTTTCAAGGGAGGGTCATATTTTTACAATCATGTTGGCTTGTTCATTAAGCCTTGGCATGGAGGTTTTAATGCGACTGAGGATCTCCCTACACGGGTTCCTGTTTGGGTCTGTCTTCCATGGCTGCCGTTGGAGTTTTGGAGGGAAGATATTTTGCACCGGATTGTTGCTTTGTTGGGGAAGCCGGCTGCCATTGCTTAGAATACATTGGATAAGAAGGTATTCTCTTATGCTCACATTTGTGTTGAAATTGATTTAAATAATCCTTTGTCGGATTCTTTGGAATTTTTTATTGGTTCTGCCTCATGGATTCAATCGCTTGATTATGAGTCCCTTCCTTTTCGTTGCCGCTTTTGTCATAAGTATGGACACCTTCAACGCCAGTGTCCTCGGGAACCCAAAATGGCAGGGGATCCTTCTTCTCCTTCTTCTAGACCTTCGGTGGAGAAGGGGGATAAAGGAAAGGCATCTGTGGTCGAGGGTGGGCCTGATAAGGATGCATTTATTCCTGTTAAGCAGAGAAATAAAGGGAGGGGTCAGAAGAGGGCCTATAAGGATAGACAGAGTGATCAGGGTTTCAATCGGTTTGATGTACTGGATAATCAGGCTTTGGAGGAAGGGATCCCTATTGAAATTTCTTCTGGGGCCACTGGTATGGATGTTGGGGTGGACACAAAGTTGGAACAGGCAATTGTTGTTCAGAATAGTTCTCTGGCATTGGAGCTGGGGATTTCTGAGCCTCCTGGGGCCTCTACAGATGTGCAGGATGATATTGTTTTAGCAGACTTAGCTAAGGCAGTTTTTTCTTCAAGTAAAGGTCGAGGATCATCTCTTTCTTTGGGGATGTTGCAATGCCCTCTCAAGAAGGGGCATTTTGAAAATTCTTTGAAGGTTGGTCGTAAGAAGGATGCAGACAAGCTTAAGTCTACTGGGGATCTATTGGTGGAATCTAATTCTGTTAAGACCCTGGAGGCCCACTTCTCTCAACCTTCCTCATGATTATTCTCTCATGGAATGCAAGGGGTTTGAATAGCACCTCCCATCAAAAGGCTATTCAAGATTTGATTGTTTTTCAGTCTCCTGATATCTGTTGTGTTCAGGAAACTAAGCTTTAGGTGGATCTTATGCTTCAGCATGCTCCTTGTATTTGGTCTTCTGGCCAGTGTCAATGTATTGGGTCTAGGGGAACCTCTGGGGGTCTGGCTCTTTTCTGGAATCCTCGTAAGGTTGTGCCTCATTGATGGATTTCGAGCCAGTTTGCTATTTCGATGGTGGCTTCGATTTTGAAATTAGGGGAAACTATTTTGGTTAGTAATGTTTATGCTCTGATTGACATTCGTGGTAAAATCCAGCTTTGGGCTCATATCAGGTATGTGAGGTCTTGTACACCCTTTTTGCCCTAGATCTTAGCTAGTGATTTCAATGTTGTGTTGAGTTTGGAGGAGAAAAGGGGAGGGTTGCCTAGGCTTGGTCCTGCTTCAGATCTGTTTTGGAGTAATGTGGACTCTCTTGCTCTGGTGGATGTTAAACCCTCTAACGAAATATTCACTTGGAATAATAGACAGAGTGGGCCCGAAGCGATTTCTTAGCGGCTTGATCGCTTCCTTGTCTCTTTCTCTTGGGTTAGAGGTAGCTTGGTCATTTGCTCTGAGATTCTTGACTGGTGTGGCTCTGATCATTGGCCAATTAAGCTTTCGACCTCATCTTTCCCAAACCCTAAGAATCCTCCTTTCAAATTTTAGCTTGTGTGGCTACGTGATCCGTCTTTGGGCGATCTTGTTGCTCAGTGGTGGTGGGATGGTGCTCTTGCGTATGGTAAAGCTATGTATTCTCTAGTTAAGAAGTTGCAATATGTCAAGTTTCATCTTAAGCAATGGAATAGGTCATGTTTTGGTAATTTTCGGGCTAGGAAAAGAGAAGCACAAGATCGCCTTGTTGTTATTACTCGCCAGATTCAGGATTTGGGTTTCTCAGAGGATCTTGGGCATGTTGAGGCCTAGGCTCTAAAGTTGGTGGAGGAGTGGGAGCTTCGTGAGGAGAATTTCTGGAAACAAAAGGCAAGGATTGAATGGCTTCAAGAGGGTGATAGGAATACTGCATTTTTCCATCATTCGGTTCAAGCTCGTCGAAATAAGTGTTTTATTTCTTCTCTTGTTAACTCGGAGGGTCTTTCAATCTCTTCACATCAAGCTATGTCTAGAGAGGCTCATCAATTTTACTCTGATCTGTTCACTGAGGATTCTCTTCCTGCTAAGGTGGATGAGAATATGGTCCTTGATTGCATTCCCTCCTTAATTTATAATGAGTTCAATGCTTCTATTATTCGCCAGGTGACTGTGTCAGAAGTGGAGGAGGTGGTGTTTGGGATGAATAAGGGGAAAGCTCCTGGCCCTGATGACTTCCCAGTTGAGTTTTTCCAGGAGTTTTGGGATATTGTGAAGCTAGATTTATCGGAGGTGGTTCACGAGTCTCTTCATAGTAAGCAGATACTTCGTGCCCTGAATGCTACTTTTTTGGTTCTCATTCCTAAGAAGGAAGGGGCTGACAGACTTGGTCTCTTTAGACCTATCGCACTTTGTAATGTGGTGTACAAGATTATTACGAAGTTGATTGCTGAGAGGCTTAAATCTTGTTTGCCTGTGATCATTTCTGAGAAGCAAGGTGGCTTTGTGGCTGGTCATCAAATTTTGGATGGGGTGGTGGTTGCATCTAAAGTTATTCATTCCATGGCAACCTCTTAGGATAGGTCTATGTTTATCAAGTTGGATATGGCCAAAGCTTATGACAGAGTTAAGTGGAGTTTTCTTCAGAAGATTCTATTGGCCTTCGGCTTTTCCTCGGATTGGGTGAGTTGGATTTTGAGTTGTGTGAACTCTTCCTCCTTTTCGGTTATTGTGAATGGGGAACCTTCAAAGCTATTCAGGCTACTAGGGGCCTTCGTCAGGGAGATCCGTTCTCTCCTTATTTGTTTATTATTATGGCGAAGGGGCTAGGTCGGCTTCTTAAGTCTCGGGTTTCTCAAGGTTTGATTCATGGGTGGCAGTGGGGGACAGACTTGCCCATGCTTTCTCATCTCCAATTCATGGATGACACCTCTCTTATGGGACTGGATCGTATTAGGGAGGTTGAATCCTTCAGGGTTGCTTTGGACATCTACCTTGCGGCTTCGGGCCAGAAAATCAATGAGCAAAAGTCCTCTATATTCTTTTTTAATACTCCTCAAGCAATCCAACGGAGAATTGCTGCTATTCTGTAGTTTCAAATTGGGTCTCTTCCCTTTGTCTACTTGGGGATTCCTCTTGTTGTTGGTCGTCAGCCCAGATCCTCCTGGAATTTGTTGCTTGATAAGCTTAAGCGGAAGGTTTCTCATTGGACCCATTGTTGGCTGTTTACTGCTGCTAGAGTGACTCTTCTTAAGTTTGTTATTCAGGCCCTTCTCATCTATAGGTTCTTTGTTCAAGCGCCTCCTATGTATTTCCTTAAGGAATTTGACGCTCTTTCTCATCAATTTCTTTGGAGCGGAATTTTTTGTCTTCAAAGTGGAACCTTGTTAAGTGGGATTTTTTGTGTAGACCAAAGTAGGAGGGTGGTCTTGGTTTACGCTCTGCTATTTTGAACGGGAAAGCTCTTGCTACCAAGCTTTATTAGCGATGGTGTACCAATCAGCATCAGTTATGGGCTCGTATTCTCAACCATAAATATATGCAGGGTGTTATTTCTTTTGAGGTCCCCCGCTATCTTGTGGAAGGGAGTGGTTCTATGATCTGGCATACTTTGAAAGTGGGGGCACAGTTGATTAAGAGTGCGCTTTTTGGGATCTGTCATTCAGGTTCACAGGCTCTTTTTTGGTCTGATTCTTGGGATGGTCACCCTCCTATTCTCTCTTCTTTTCATCACCTCCAACCCCTTTGTTATTTTTTCATGGCGGTTGGTTGGGATACCGTGGAGCATTATAAGGTGGAGCAGCGTGATGGTTTGGCTATAATTTTTTGCTGGAAGCATCCTTCTAAGTGGCCACCTGGAGGATCTCAGGGAGATAGGCAAGAGCTTTCCCTGCTTTTGGCTTCTTGTGCTTGTAATTCTCTAAGGGGACCTAATGTTTTAGCTTGGGATGGTTCGGAGTTGTCTGGAAAGTACTCTGTGGCATCTGGTTATAGGCAGTTAAGTGGACAGTTGTTTGGGGACATTGAGGTTCCTTGGTGGAAACAAGTTTGGCACAAGCTGTCATGGCCCAAGTGCAACTTCTTTATGTGGTTAGTGGCTCAAAACCGATGTCTTACTTGGGATAACTTATGTAAGCATGGTTTTCATGGCCCCTCTATGTGTGTCTTGTGTCATGGTTGTGAAGAGAGTGTCTCCCATCTCTTCTTCCAATGTTCCTATGCTAGAGAGATTTGGCATTTCTGGTGGGGGGTGTGGAATACGGCCTGTTGGCATGCTTCTTCTTTGGTGGAGTTTGGGGAGCGGTGGGGCAGGGCCCCTGTCTCTACCTCCTTTCTTTAGGCTTCTTGGGCTCTTGGGACTTCCTTTATTATCTGGAACCTATGGTTGGAAAGGAATAGGTGGATTTTTTAGGATTTGTTGTTGATTGCCCCTCACTTGTGGTGGAAAATTCTACACTCTTTAGGGGAAACTATTGCGGCTAAGTGTGATATGACGTTGTTGGTGGATCCTCATGATGTTGGTTGTTGTAATCATCTACATCTTCCACCTCCACAACGGCAAATCATGCGCAACATATGTAGACATCCTACCCCGAAGGTGAATAGGGAGGGAAGATGGACCCCTCCTCCTCATGGAGTCCTAAAAATCAACTCAGATGGCTCTTCTCGTGGAAATCCGGGTCATGTTGGCATTGGGGGTATTGGTCGAGATTGCTTTGGGGATGTTTAGTTTATCTTCTCTGTGTATAAGGGTCTTCGTACTAATAATCTTATGGAGGCTCAGGCCATTTTATTGGCTGTGGAGCAGGGCAATCATTTGGGATGGCGAAGGATCATATGTGAGCCTGACTCCCAAGTTGTGGTGAACTTACTGAAAAGGCAGTATTTAGATGATGTGAGTTGGCAGCTGGCTTTGATTGTTGAACAAATTCTCACTCTTTGTGCTTCTCTGGACTATATTACTTTTACTCATATTCCTCGAGAATGGAATGGTGTTGCTGATTGCTTGGCTAAATGGGCTTCTGATTATACTCACGGTTGGAATTTGGTGGATCGGGGTCAACTAAGCCCAGATTTGTCTCTTGAATTGGATCACTTGGTTGAACTTGATAGGGCCATTTAATGCCCTTGCTTTGTAACATTTTCTTGATTGAATAAAGTTTGTACCCCTCCTTGATGTTAGAAAAATATTCATTTCTTGAAACAAGGGAATAATGGCCAAATAGAATCAATAATGTCAACATCAGTGAACAATGCCAACATATTTTTTTGATTTAAACAATTTTCAATGGACATTCCCATCAATGATTGGTACTATTAGAACAATCTATCTGTCAATTTATCTAATGACTCCACTAGTAGTAGCATCCCTAATTAGCTTGTTACTATTTGAACAATCTAGTAGTAGTATCCCTAATTAGCTTGTTGCTTGGATTATCCCTTCAAATAATCTTTGATACTTTAAAAATCTTATTGGATTTCTATAAAAATATGTGTACACATTCACAACATCTTCAACTTTCAAAAGAGATGAAACTAGCTCACAATTTTGAAATTCAAATTCATTTATGGGTCACACAATGAATGTCAAACATGTACAATAAACATGATGATTGTAAATTAATAATAAGCCCATTTTGAAACCTTACATGACTAATTTCATGTCCACACCAACACAAATCAACTTCCTTGCAATTAAAAAATCATCTATGCCTCAAAAATCTATCAATTTTTTTTTTATGATTTCCACAAGTCTGGCAAAGGTAAAAAAATCTTCCATTTTATGAACTATAAGTATATGGGACTAATGGATAAAAATATATATGGTATAGGCATGCACACAAACCTAATAAGTGTTGTCAATGGTCATCAACTTATCTAGAGATAAAACAAAGAAATTCATTGGATTCAATGTATCTTGTATATCTTCCTTCTCCACCATAGCTAGACATTGAACCCTTTCCCAAACACTCTTATTAGACCAATGAGAAAGAGGAAAATTGGGCACTCCCAAAAATTATATTCAGTTTCTATATTTTTAAAACTCTATCATCAAGTGGCCTCTATATATTATATGGAATACAATTATGAGTTGTATGGTTCTAGATAATTTATTTTCTTTCATCACCTTTGAAAATAGAGTAGATATAGAACCTCCAATAATGGCTAGTCATTCTTGTGATTACATATATCCTTTGTACTCGACTCTATTTTGATCACGAGCACACTCATGTATTTCATTTTCTAATGTATCATCAACTTTAATCTCTATTTAATTTCAACTTTTCATAAAATTTACCTACGTGCCTTCAATTGTGTCTAATTTTAGTTGCAAATTCTTGTCTTTCTTATATTTCTAGCTATAATATTTAGTGACATAATTTTAGCACACCCAATCCATCTTCATTCTCTATCAATTCTATAAATGGATACTTAGAAACCCAATGGAGATAAAAATTTATTGGCATGTCACATTGCATGTTTTATGTTTCTTTGAAAAGCTTTTACATTTAAGGTAACCACTACCAATATTATGGAAATTTTCTCCCCATATGAAGGTGTTGTTTTTTCTTTCACTACTAGATATAACCACATCGTGTGTATCTCCTTCAATATGGCCAATGGAAGTGAATTTGGTCTTGTAAGGAAATAATGTCTCTCTATTAAATCAAACTAATGATCATCTATACAAAGCAACACATCTTGATAGAGAAAAGTTAAAATGAAGATGAGTATGACATGGGAAATGGAAGTGAATGTAGTCATGTGAAGAAATGTAATGTATATCTAATGCAATCAAAGATAGAGTGTCCCAAGAAGGATTATCTAACCATGTAGACCACACAAATAAAATAATAACACGCTATAATTTGACACAATATATGCCTTAGAAAATCCCTCAGTGAGGGGAAAACTAAGCCTCCAAAAGATTTATTTTTTATATTGATTCCCCAAATGTAATTATAATCTTTCAAAATATCTTCCCACATACAATAACACATAACATGGAAACATCACTTATGGACTTGTTGCATGGGCTACAAATTGACTCCACTAGTATTATCATCCTTAATTAGCTTGTTACTTGGATTATCCCTTCAAATAATATTTGATACTTTAAAAATATTATTGGATTTCTACAAAAATATGTCTACACATCATTCACAAGATCTTCAACTTTCAAAAGAGATGAAACTAGCTCACAATTTTAAAATTCAAATACATTTATGGGTCACACAATGAATGTCAAAAATGTACAATAAACATGATGCTTGTAAATTAATAATAAGCCCATTTTGTGACCTCGCATGACTAATGTCATTTCCAAACCAACACAGAGCAACTTCCTTGCAATCATGAAATCATATATGCCTCAAATATCTATCATTTTTTTTTATGATTTCCATAAGGTTAGCAAAGGTAAAAATTCTTTCATTTTATGAACTATAAGTATATGAGACTAATGGATACAATTGTCTATGGTATAGGCATGCACACAAACCTAATAAGTGTTGTAAATGGCCATCAACTTATCTAGAGATAAAACAAATAAATTCATTGGATTCAATTTATCTTGTATATATTCCTTCTCCACCATAGCTATACATTTAACCCATTCCCAACCACTATTATTAGACCAATGAGAAAGAGGAAAATTGGGCACTCCCAAAAATTATATTCAATTCCTATATTTTAAAACTATATCATCAAGTGACCTCTATATATTTAATGGAATATAATTATTAGTTGTATGGCTTTGGATAATTGATTTTCTTTCATCACCTTTCAAATTATAGTAGATATAGAACCTCCAACAATGTCTAGTCATGCTTGTGATTGAATGTATCCTTTGTACTCAGCTCTATTTTGATCATGAGTAGACTCATATTTCATTTTATAATGCATCATCAACTTCAATATCTCTTTAAATTCACCTGTCCATAAAAAATCTACCTACATGCTTTCAATTGTGTAATTTTAGTTACAAATTCTTTTCTTTCTTATATTTCTAACTATAAATATCTCAGTGACATTATTTTAGCACACCCAATCCATCTTCATTCTCTATGGATTCTATAAATGGATACTTAGAAACCCATTGGATACATTGCATGCTTTATGTTTCTTTGAAAATATTTTAGATTTAAGGTAACCACTACCAATAGCATGGACATTTTCTCCCAATATGAAGGTGTTGTTCATTCTTTCACTACTATATTGAACCAAATAATGTGTAGCTCCTTCGATATGGCCAATGGAAGTTAATTTGGTCATATAAGGAAATAATGTCTCTCTATTAAATCAAATTAATGATCATCTATACAAAGCAACATATCTTGATAGAGAAAAATTACAATGAATATGAATATGACATGGGCAATGGAAGTGAATGTAGTCATGTAAGGAAATATAAAATATATCTAATGCAATCAAAGCTAGAGGGTGCCAAGAAGGATTTTCTAACCATGCAAACCACACAAATAAAATAATAACACACTATAATTTTACACAATATATGCCTTGGAAAAACCTTCAGTGAAGGGAAAACCAAGCCTCCAAAAGTTTTATTTTTATATTGATTTCCCAAACATAATTATAATTGTTCACAATATCTTCCTACAAACATAACACAACATGAAAACATCACTTATGGACTTGTTGCATGGGCTAAAAATAACATCAAAGGATCCTCACATGATCCGTTCGCATGACTATACTCCAAATCATACTCTTTGTTGTCCCATTCTCCTCTCAGTACTCACTCCCTCACTACTATACTTACATGTTACCTCTATTCTTCTTAATATTCTATGCTTACTTATAGATGAATTCAAACCACATAGTTATGCCTTTCTATAGCTTCCAAAATAATCTAAATCAGCCTTAATATGGAACAAAGACAAAAACTACATGGAACATATCACCAAATTGAAAATAATAAATTTATGAAGTCCAACAATTTATTGGTGATAATTTTCATGTGGTACAATGCAAACCTATCTAACGGTCGTAAAAACCTCCCCATATATTCATCCCTTGGCACAAACCCAAAATAACCTTTCATAATATAAAATAATTCCAATTGAATAACATCATTGACATTTAGACTATTGGAAGTTGTAAGTATGTCATTGATGATGCAGTTTGGCAACATTAGCATGAAGTGTATATATATTGCATGATCCAGTGTTGTTATTGATGTCAACATTGTTATGATCCACCTAACATAATGTGGAAGTATTTTTGGTGACATATGTATAGTGCAAGTTGGTCCAAAAAGTATGGCTTATAAGGAAATTGGCTAAGTATTTCCTTTGACAGTTTTTTGGTTCAGTGTGTTAGTTTTTGGGTCCGCACTTCACTGCAAGTTGGTATAACCTTCTCTGATTCTAACTACAGTTTTGAGTTCATCAGATGTAGCTATATTCAATATTTTATGAAATTTTGTGAAGTTTCCCAAAAGATATGAATGACAGTGCTCAACCTTGTATATCGTAGTTACTTTTTGTATAGTGTATCAGTGTGGGAGATTCCACATTTCTTTACGAATAATTTTTTTATTTCATTATGATGAACATAAGTTAATAGATGTCGATTGAATGGGATTTCATAGGAAGATCGAGCTTTGAGGTAGCACATTTGGAAAATTGCATGTACACATAAATATTTTGTGTTTAGGTCTATTTTTGGGTTGACCTAACACATTTGATGTTTTGTGGAAGAAAACCAAGTAACTTTATCTTATGTGGGATTTATATTAGGTCCATGCTGACCTATCTTGATGTAAGTTGAATTTTTAATTAAGGTGCAAAGTGTGGATAAAATGTTTTGAGGATGACATACTTAATTTTGTGTGTTACTTCTAATTAGGTCGACCTAATTGAAGCTACACTTAATATGAATACATATATATGAGATGAATCTCTAGCTTTTGAGAAGAAGGTGTGTGAATGGGTGTATGAAGAGATAGTAGATTATATATGAGTGTTGAAGAGATATATGACATGTATGGTGGCTCACCTACATGTGTGTGATGCAATATTGAGAAAATTGTGAACAGGGAAGAGTATTAATTTAGATTAGAGTGGAGATCATTTTTTACTTCATTGGAACTATAATCCAACATATTATAGATGTTATTATATCAGTTCAAACAGGTAGTATTTCCAACCCTTCTTTGTTCTTTCTCTCTAGGTTGTGAGCCTTTTTTGGATAGTATGTCCTATTGTGGTAGTGAGCCTTTCTATAATATCTTATATCCAGATATAATATATTATGAGCTAACCCTCGCTATGGTTTTTCCCATTTTGGGTTTTCCACATTAAAATATTGGTGTTCATGTGTCATGTGATTTTGTGGATGTCTTCATGCTTTCATTCATCATTGTAGTTATATTTATTCTAATTGTGATCTCCTAAAATGTTATGTTCCTAATGTGAGATGCTAAACAACTAATGATGCAATAA